>CM040745.1:3460000-3632500 GCA_022829145.1 Albula goreensis | reverse complement strand
GCTCCATATTACATCCCATAGTCTACCAAAGCAGTTCTGCGCAGTGAACCAAAAGCAGAAACGTACGCCGGTGAAAGTGTAAGCGGCTAAAGCATTTCTCACCTCCTTCTTTAACAGACTCCCGCATGCTGCACGTTCTCTCATATGTCACAGACCTGACTCAGCTACTCTGTTTAAAAAAAGGTACTGCGCAAAAGAGGGAGTGTCACTTTTACAACTAGTTTGTAAGCTGCGAGTTCGGGTGGAGTTTTCATTGGCTTTTAAGTGCTCAATTTAAGCCACTGATTGGCTGCAGATTGCATACACTGTGTTTCTGAGGCTGAGATAAGCCACTGACAGATTGACACAGATGTGGCTTCCCTTCCAGCCCTTTTGAAAACTAATCTTTACAAAATAGCTTTTAATTTACAAAGGGTGCAGTGCTATGGCTGCTTTTTTAACTGATTTATTCATTATTTTATTTAATTTTTATTTTATTTGTCCCTGTTCTGCTCTTTTCATTCTGAATTGTAGAACACTTTGGGCTGACTGCAAGATCAGTAAAGTTATTACTATTGCATGATAGCTGATTGAAAGGAATTGGCAAAAAACACAGATAACTCAACCATTTTGTGGGCGTCTGATGTCACTGGTGTAAAGGCAGGAGAGAAACAGAATCCATTCCCAGGTGACTTACCTGTCAGGCTGCCTCTCCATGCCTCAGCTCATCTCACCTGATGGAGAGGGGTACAGGTACAGGGCAGAAAGTCCAAATACAGAAAACAAATAGTTCTTTGTATTTCTGGATTTGAAACATTTTAAAAGATTATATCCATTTATGAAACATTACCCATGCACTGGACATGCGTGTCATTAATTTCGCATATGTAGCATCTTGAGTCTGCAACAGTAACATTAACACGTGTCAAGCCCATCCTCTGGAAATGTCTTGTGTGCCACAATTGCATTCAGATGTAGAGCATAAAAACAAGAGACTATAAAATGACCATTTAGTCTGCCTAAGCCCATCGTTTAACGTCAAACATGGACATGTGTGATATTCTGATTTTCTCTGTCATATTCTCTCTCACTGAGTATGGGACCCTGATTCACAGCACCAGACGGAGGCTCATCTCTCAGTCTCATTTTCAGGTTTGGATTAGCTTCAGATCTGATCACCCTTCGTCCTTAGCGGTGACTTACAAAATAAACGCAGGCGTTTGTTGTTCATTGTTGCAAACAGTTTGGCAAGTTAATTTTGGGTGATTGCTGAGCTTGTTTGTGAAGGAAAAAAAACAATGAAATAAGCACTTGTGCTTAATTGTAAGTCAAAGTGAAGGACAAATGTTGATTGAGGCCAAAGCAGCATCACTGAAACGATATTTGGGGTTTGGAGAGATCTCTGATTCTGCTGATCATAGTCCTGTGGTCCTCTGCCGACTCGCTGGGTGCTCTGCTTCTGCTGTGGGTGTGGTGTGTTGCAGGCTTAGAGACGTCAGAGATAAGAGGAACTTTTCATAGCTCAGAGGTTCAGTGGAGATCTTGGAGAAATCTTTACGCATGTGTGTGTGCGTGCGTGCATGCGAGTGTGTGTGTGTGTTTGTGATGAGACCTGGTTTTCCTGGCAACAAGCCTGACTCCCCCCCCCCCCCCACACACACACACACACACACATTTGGGAATGTTCTTTGCTAATAACTCACTGGTCAGTTATCAATTTTGACTAATCACAATCTTGTGTAGGCAGGACTCCAAGATTAATTTGGCAGTTCAGACTCACAGAATTCTCTCCTGATCCTTTTGTAATAAATGTGGACATGGGGAAGGTTTTCTCAAATCCACAAATGTGTACACACACACACAAAGATGTGCACGCACACACACACACACACACACACACACACACACACACACACACACATTTGGGAATGTTCTTTGCTAATAAATCACTGGTCAGTTATCAATTTTGACTATTCGCAATCTTGTGTAGGCAGGACTCCAAGATTAATTTGGCAGTTCAGACTCACAGAATTCTCTCCTGATCCTTTTGTAATAAATGTGGACATGGGGAAAGTTTTCTGAGCCAACCAAGCCCAAATTTGAGGACATTAGCAAAATTGTGGGCAGCCTGTGCCAAAATATTTAATGCATTAAAATATTAAATATTTGATGCATCTCTGTGACAAGTAGATGCTTTCTTAGTGATTGAGCATCTGGAGTGGAGATTACCTGGGCTCGATCCTCCACCCCCCCGCCCCCTGGGAGATGGTACGGTCCAGCCTGCTGGTCCCTCTGCCTGAAGTCTGAGCACGGACACCATCTGGACTCAGTTTGGGTAGCGGGTCACAGGTTTTAGTCATTTCTGATCTCTCAAGTTAAATCGAGTTATTGGCTTTTAAATCAGCTGTATGCTGTTCGGCACTGAAGCACCGAGCACCGCAATTATTTCCTTTGGGTCACAAATCCATTTTTTATGCAGCGGCTTTATCTGAAAAAAATAATAAAATGGAACTGTGTAATTACACATAGTAATTATGGAATAATTGCAACGTCTCTCTTGTAAAAGAGTGGCAAGAAAGTCAAAAGATTTTTACAAAAGTCTCTCTTGTAAAATTACAGTCCTCATTTGTAAAAGAGATTTTAATCTCAGTGAGACAAGCTGTTTAAATAAAGGGTAAGAATAATAGACAGTATGTTGTTCTCGAGCCAATAAAACTTTGTCCTCGTAGCATGGGCTAAGTTTTGTTATAGCTAAATTAAACTGTGACTTGAAATATTTGCTCCCTTTAAAAACGTAAAGCTGACAAAGACTGTGGGTGGCGACTTGAAGGAAGGCACCACCGGAGGGTGGGGGTCTGTGGATGGGGAAAGTCTATCTCTCTGGGTGTTAACATTGTATGTATGATGATATACGAGTAAAACTTCAGTACAGTGAGATACAAAATAAATTCATTAAAACTTCTTCACACACACAAAAAAAAGAATAAATCATAGGGTAAAATGTAGGCCTTCCTATGGCTGAATACCTGAACAGTTCCCTTCATCCAGCACCCACAGTAAACAGCCGACCCAACCCGCTTGTCATTGGGGGTTTCGGAGGAAACAAAAAACATGCAAAGACACACTGTGAAAACACAGACGGATCATGTTAACCCCCTCCCAGACAGACGCCCAGACGCATGTCAAACGGACAGGCATGAGTGTGCGAGGCAGCCAGACTGACTACCTTCCCTCTGTAGTCATATGGAATTACCATCTTACTTAACCTTGGGCTTCTGGCTGTAACGCTTACCCAGCAGACACTAGTCAATGTTCCCTTCCTACTTATCTGGTGAGGTGTTTAGTAATTGCTCAGACTGACAGTGGAGGAAAAATAATTGCTTTCGGAGCTTAACCCAGGATAGCAGACGTCAGACAAAATCTAGTCTGTGATACATACAGCATGTTCCCTGTCAAACAAACTCAAAACATTCCTTAAGAAAGAGCCACAACAACAGTGAAGAGTTCTGATGATTCTATAAGATCTGGGTTCAAGATCTATGCTTGCTTCAGATGGACTACAAAAAAAAAGGACTTGGTTTCAAACGAACGGTTTCATGACAGTCTGCTTCAGATTTTACTCAACTTTGGCTCTCTTGGGCATCATGTATTTATTTATTTATTGACTTTAATTCACTATTTATTCCCATTTGAAACTAAAAACTATGTGTTGTATCTATGTATTATTTATTTATCCATCGATCTATTGGTGACTTTAAAAAAATAAGAGTATGAAGCTGAGCATAAAAGTGTGCTTCTTCTTCTTCTTCTTCTTCTGCTCCTTAATCAAGTGGGTTTATTGATTTTGTCATGGGAAAGTGTTGAGTTTCTCCAGTCCTCCTGCAGAACTCCAGAACCAATCCGCACACAGACTGCATTGGCTTCATATGAAAGGCCTAGCGCCCCGTTGAAGGACATTAAAGAGGTGCTTCCATTTTGTGTACTTCTGTCTACAATGTAATGAATCCTGCCATTACGGGAGCATTGCATGTACTGTGTTATTACAGTGCAGGCCTACTGCACGGCGGTAGGGTTCCTCTGGGGTTTCTGTATGTGAGCTGAGCTGAAGGCCGCTCTCCTGGGGCCCTCTAAACCCAAACGCTCTCCCCGCGTCTCTGAGTGCTTCAGACTGCAGAGCGGGCCAACAGCGCGGTCGATACTTACAGTAACCCGCAATCATTTATCATCACTACCTGTGAGAGGGATACGCAAGTTCCCTTCTTCTTTCCTTCAGAGTGTGACCTTGTTAATGTTGTCTCTTTTTCATGTTTTTTTTTTAGTTCATTAATTTTATTTATGTCAACGTTTTTTTTCTGTTCACTGCCATATCCACTATAATCTAAATTGTTCTTGTCCATTTTTGTCTGCCTGCCACAAAGATGGCCACGATTGGAGTATAAGTGCCATGATTTTATACTGTTCTGTTAACCATGATATTTTTTATGTTCAGTCATTATGGCATATGTCTTCAGGGAAATGTGTGATTTGGTGGTACTTTAATGACCTCATAAATTCCATCTCTCAGTCGATCAGCCAGTTTACAGTTATTCGAGTGAGTTTTGTGTCCCTCTGAGTGGAAGGACCGCGGACCTCGTCCGATGATGGCCCACACCTCGAGTCCACCTTCCTCACCATCCTCATCATCACCCTGGCCTCGCTGTGTAAGTTAGCCGCACTCGTCTCACAGAGCAAAGGGCAGGAGAGATGAACCGGAGGAGCGTGGGACTAGCTGTCAGCATGAGCACTGGGACAGCCTGGGGGGTTAACGCGCTCGTGCGTAAACGCTAACCGATTAAGCAGTTTAGCCTCAGCTGAGGACAGCTGTATGACACACAGAACCCACGCATAACCAAGACCATCAGCATCAGGGACCGGGAAAAGGGGAAAACATCAGATCGCTAAAATATCTTTTTAGAAACACACTGTATAACGCTGGCCGATGCGGTTCAGAAAATACGGATCCCTTAACCTGAATAAAATCATCATCGTCAATATACATCTACTTTATTGAATGCATTTTTTCAGCCTAACAAATCAACATTATAAAATTAACATTTTACATAAGATTCTATTTTGCTCCAGTTGAGTGACATTTTATACAGAAGAGCTGATTGCCTTACAGATTTTTTATACATATTAAACAAATAATGGCAGTGTTTCTTAGAAAGTGATTAAAATGTATTTTCTATTTACACAGTTAGGTATTTAGAGAAGCACTGGGGGACTCTCTCCACTGGCCCTCTAGTCATGGTGTGCAGGATCTCATAGAGGGAGCTGAAGGTAGTTTCAGGCCTGATGAAGGGTGTGAATTTGACCAGACATTCTGTCAGGTCGCGTCAGTGTTTGTGCTCCTCTGAGCTGAGAGTCATTGTCGTTCTCTAGCATCCATTTCGTTTGAGAGGAGAAAGGCCCGGGGTCGTACTGAGGAAACATCTGTCTCACTATCCCATATCATCAAGTCTTCTGCTTCTTTCATTGTATGGATGTAAAGAAATGAGTTTTTCAAACTAAAGGAAGGATTCAATAAACACCTTCTTTAAAAACAAATCCTTAAATTAAATTAAATTCCTTATAGCTTTTACTTACATCTTAATCAAAGTGTTACACTTATTCTGTACTAGAACAGTTGGCCAGGATTTTCATGGTTACTGAACTTGCCAAGCTGTGACATTGAAGGTGATAATGAACACTTACATTTAATTGGGAGATGAAGTTACGGGCTAATGTTGACTGCATCCCAGCCCTAAGTGATTTCTGTAAAGCCTCGATGGTGAATTTTGTCATGATGCTTTAGTTCTGATGGCTAAGTTTGTATGTTTTTGATAATTGATAACAAAAACTGGGAAAAACAGAAAAATTATGGGATTTTGAATTAGTGAATGAGAGAGTTAGCGTAAGAGAAAAGCAAAAAGAAAGTGAGAGACAGAGTGAGGTCCATTGAGCTTAATTTGAGATTTGTCATTTTACCGTACAGTTTTTGTCATATTTCATATTCACTGCTGCTGTCCCACTGTGTCCTGCTTTCAATCACTGCCATTCACAGGTGTGAGCTGTCCCAGCATTCGAGCAGAAAGTGTCAGTGCTAACTTACACGTGAGGAAATTTACACAAAGAGGCGTTGTGAATGACAAGCTGTGAATAACTGCATGTGAGAATTTGCGTGCCCTATTCTTCTCGGTTTAGAGACATATTTTCACTAATTAATTATGTAAATGAAGACAACCACAAACTGTCACTTTGAATATTTCCAGCTTCCGTTTACTTCTAGTTTTGTTGTATGTTGTATAACATTCATCTTCATTGGAGTTACAGTCCCGTGATTCAAATCCAGTTATCTCTCCCAACAGCTGTAGAGAGAACATGTCACATCGAGAACAGTGCACTGCATTTCATTATGTTTCCATTGCCTTTATAAGGCAAAAAAGGGGGTTTAGGTGCAGAAGCATTGTGAGATTCTGTGGTGTAAAGGCTGAAAAAACACCATGTGACACCTCAAGACATGAAAAGCCAATATTCTTTCAGGGCTAAAGGAGACCAGCTCCACCACTGTCAGCTAACCTATTTGTAGCATCCAAGAGTCTTCCAGATAAGTTTTTTGGGAACAGTTTTTATCTTGGAACTTTGGAATGGATGAACCCCCCCCACCCCCATCTCCCTTCCCGCCTCCACACCCCCCCCACCCCAATTCCCCCACCTCCCCAGTAGCTGTGAATTTTGGGAGAAAATGATTCAGTGGTTGCTATTTTTGGGGCGCAATGGGCACTGTTGCTGAGCAGTACATTTAATAATTAGCTGGAGACAGTGACGGTGGCTCACTGTGACAGCGGAGAGACACAGAGCCAGTGGTGCTAATTGAAGGGAAGGACAAGGAGCAGGTGGGAATGTCACAGCTGGCTAGAACAGAACGGATCAGAACCGATCAGATCACAGGGTGCTCTGGCCTCCAAGACACCCAAAACTCAGAGTAACACACACATACACACACACACATGCACACACACACACACACATATACATACACACACCTGCTCAGTCTGCTGTCTTTGCTGTATTTGGTGCACACAGCATCATGCATCCATACTGTATGTTTCTCGCCTCATTTTTAGGCTCATATCGATGAGCCTGACTGGTTTCACAAAGCAACATAATGTAACAATACCCTACATAGTGGGACGTTTTTTTGCTAATAAATCTGTGGCATAACAGTCCATCAGATAAACTTTACGCTGGCATAGGTGTGTGAAATAGTAAACCGCAAATGAAATCCACTGTAAGAAATCCACAAGCACCAAGTAGGTGGTGGAGAGACTCTCTACAGACATGATCTAACCCAGATGGTCTATCGGAGATTGAGAACCTGAGTCTGGAGGCATACTTCAAACACTCTTGCTTTGTAGCTGGTTAATGGGAACATAGTCCCTCTTTGTTTAATTAATGACTGTTTCATCATTCATCAAGTTATGTCCGCAGGCATGCCGCGACCCAGAAGAGCACTTGCAGAAATTCTTAATTGCTTGGTTGTGCCTCTGCTTATTTGTGATTTAAGTGCTTTTTATTTATTTTTACACAAGTTATTGGGTTAATAATAGGAACTAGGAGACTGGGATGCAGCTAGGAAATAGAATTATTATTATTGACTTTAATCCCTGTATTGCTCAAATGCTTCATCCTATGATAAGGATAAGGCTCGTTTGGGTTAGACTTAATCTCGGCCTTAATGTTGATTTTGATCCTCCTCAGCAAATAGCACTTATACCTCAGCACCATCGACAAAGGTCTCCAGCCATCTGCTACCTTTCCCACAATCCCGAGCAGCTCTCACGGAAGAAAAGGTTAAACTGCGGCGACATAAAGGTTGCACCTGCCACTCAGGGAGACGGCAGTGGATCAGCTTCACCCTTCACTTAACACCCCAGGTTTATAAATGTAACATATTGCATGCACGTCGTTGGAGTTTCTTTATTTTTTTTTTCTCAGGTTCATAAACAGTTTCCTTTCTTTCCCCCCCCTCTCTCCAGAGGGTGAAAGGAGAAATCTCAGATCTTCAGGTTTGAGAGGTGAATGGTGGCATGCGCTTTCCACCTGGCTGGCACTGTGCCAAGGCCAGAGGAAATAACGAGCGATCGCTGATGGAACATCTGTAAATCATTAACCCCCCCACCCCCACCCTCGCGCTCATGGCTTCATCCATAAAGCCCAATTCTGTGACCCTGCTATCGCCCCCCACCCCACCACAAAGTGCAGTTTTCACCTCCATCTGTCACCAGTAGTAATTGTTTTGGTGCACAGCCAAATATAATTTATTTGTTGGTTGGGGGTGGGCTTCACAAGTCCTGAAGTTGGGGGTACCATCTAGTGGTACATTTCTGACTGAACTATATCCCTACAGCTAGGTATTGTCAAGTCATTTTGACAATGCTAAAGTATTGTATATGTCTTGTTATCGATTACAGCCAATAGCCTAAAAAAATTGGTGGACAACTGGCCCACCTCATTTTCTTTATGACATTAACATACTTGAATTATGTTAAAAGTATTGAATGAGCTAGGCTGTGGCACAATTGTCAAATACAATTACCCAAACAGGAATAACTAATAGCCTATAGTTTGTGCTTTGCAAGAACTGTCACTTGCGGTTAGCTTTTTCCTGTCTAAAGCGTGGCAGTCAAATGACAGCTGGCAGTTCTAGGTAGGTGCCTAACCTCTGCGGAGCCACTGTTAAAACGGTGAAGAGTATGTGTGTGATATTCTGGTGAATAACCGAAGAGGTGGTTTGTCTGGAGGCAGACAGGGTTGTTACTGACATGTTTTTAGGAGAAGGGAGGTGGGTAGTAGGTTTGGGGTGGGGGTTACACTGTTTGAATCAAATAATATCTCTTCACACTGCAAATGAAATGTGTGGCTGTGTGGAAATGGGGACACTTTGGACTGAAATGCCAGTAGTGAGCTCTGACACAAACCTCTGTAATGGTCCATAGAAACCACAGCCTGTTGTGTGCCCCTATGCCTCCTATAAACACATGATGATCAGGCATAACACCCTATGTCTACCCAATGCTGGTGGGCAATAGACAAAGAGATGGCCTTTGTAGTTCTCTATTTTTTCACTACCCCAAAAGAAACAGTATGCAAACCTATACTGAAGTAATTAATAAAGTTATTAATCTCAACTAAACTCAAAACCAGGAGAAAAGGCGCTTTATATTATTATATTTTTGTCTCTCATGAATATGATTTATTTGCAGGTGAAGTTAAAGTTAAGGTGTTTGTGTCTAAAGGCAGACTGTCCTCGTAGAGATTCAGAGAGACTGCCAGCGGCTGCAGCTCAGAATCTCTGTGAAAATGCTCAGCAGCGCTGCTTCGAATCCAAATCATCCCCCAGTGGTAAAAATGTGTTTCCTGACCCTGCAGGGGGGTTCATATCGCACACACAGGCTGAAGTATCCTCAGAGATGCCCATCATTCCGATCAGCTGAGTCAATGCTGCAGCCGTCGCGTTTTATCTGGGCTTCACACGCGCACCAGCAACAGCGTGCAGAGACCGGTCCAGAAACTAACTGCGGCGAGATGAAGAGGATTCCCACCCGCAGAAGGAAAAAAAAAACACACACCTCATAGAACCAATTACACTGTACAAATATTGGCACACTTAAGTTTGGGTGCTATAAAACACTGCTTATAAACTCATTGTTGAGTCTTTTGTTATCCATTAGTAATACATTTATGAATTGTTATCTCCGATCTGTTCATGTATTTGTTATGACATTAATAAGTGATGTCAGTGTCTCAGTAATTATTATGGGCTGTGGTGCTGAGGTCTGAGCCGGGTCATAGAGCACCTGGAGTCTGATGATCACCTGCTGGATCAGTTTTCATTCATACCTACCAAGACAAACCTGCCTCCAGTATCAGTACCATATTAGTATCATATGTCATGATTAATAAAGGGATTTCTAATGACAAAAACCAAAACAATGAGTTTATACGCTCTTATAGTTTTTTTGCAGTTGCCAAACTAAAACATTGCAGTGAAATGCAGAGCTGCCCTCCAGAACCAGAACTGATTTTCAGAGTGCAAGTGTCTGACCCGGTCACTGAGGTCGGACAGCCTCGTCTGTGTTCCATGTAGCGTGGCTAACCACAGTGAATGGCTAGCCGGCGGGCATGGACACTCAGCTCATCAGCTGTTTTTGTATAAACATGCTCGTGCACTCGCCTCTCTCTCCCCCGGCCCCCTGAATCTCTCAGCAGAGGCTGGGAGAGCTGAGAGATGGAGAACCCAGGAGCTGAGAGCTGGGTCCGGTAAACACTGTCGGCAACGGCGCCTTTAATTTTAAAGACATTATAAAGTGCGGCTGTCAGCCGGTGATGGATGGTGGGTGTGGGATCGGCTGTCCCGTTATCCTTAAATACACTGATATAGCGCTTTAATTACAGGACCCCACCCACACCGTCAGCCTGAGTGTGACGCACTTAGAAATCTCTGTATGCTGTGTCACATCTCTGACCCTGAGCCCCTTTCTGCACACACTCCAGCACTCAGCATCCCTGCCAGGGGGGTTTCTGTGATCCCCAAAACCACAGTGAACCAGGTCAATCCCAGTACCCAATGCCCAGTGTAGACCTACCAAACCACAGTGAACCAGGTCAATCCCAGTACCCAATGCCCAGTGTAGACCTACCAAACCACAGTGAAACAGGTCCATCCCAGAACCCAAAGCCCAGTGTAGACCTACCAAACCACAGTGAAACAGGTCTACTGTGTTTTTAGCAGTGCTCTATCCACCCAAATCAACCTCACCCCCAGACCCACACAAAACTGACACTGACACACTCACACACACACACACACACACACACACACACACACACACACACACACACACACACACACACTCACACTCACACTCACACTCACACTCACACTCACACTCACACACACACTCACACTCACACACACTCTGCTCTCAGTGCTGCCGGAGCTCAGGTTGTATTTGCAGGAGAGGAGGCAGGATAAAGCAGCCAGCCCTGGATGAACCCGCTCTGGGAGGGATGAGGGGGGATGTCAGGGGATACTCTGGTAATCAACCTCAGCCTGCAGGGTCTCCTTTCTCTCTGTCTCTCTCTCTCTCTCTCTGTACCCCCCCCCTCTCTCTCTCTCTCTCTCTCTCTCTCTCTCTCTCTCCTCCCCCCCTCTCTCTCTCCCTCTCCCTCTCTCTCGCCCCAGAGTAAAGGGGGTCACGGTCGTTCTCCTCTCTTTTCCGGGGCTCTGCCTCGGGCCTCTCAGTTCGCTACAGCTTCATCTGAGTCGTGTTTAACCTCCTCTCTCTGCCGCCATCACAGAGGCAAGGGCGGTGGGTGGGGGGGTCGGTGAGGCGGGGGCTTGGGTGATAACTGCAGCTTCAGAGAGTACAACTACTACCATGTGTTTGTTCTCTCAGTGCACTATAACTGGCAATTTCATTAATTAGCTCATCTACCTGACTGAAGAGCTGTGCTATTTGGAATTAGCCACATGAGTGGAGGAAATTCGTGGTAGTACTTCTGAACTTTGTGAAGCCAGGGTTCTCCACCTACGCACTTAGGGCACGTCGTGCGAGAGAGGGCTGACGTTTGCACACACCGTAATTAAGCAAGCCCCGGAACTTCAGCTGTAGAAACATCAGGTTCTCAGCCATGACCACAGAGGAAGGTCAAAGTGGCACACCAATTAAGCTGAATCTTTATTTTATTATTTTTTTTAAAAGGCAGAGCTGGAAATAAATCCCCCAAAATCAAAAGTTAATTTCAGTTAATTATGCCTAACCATGACAAGATGCCCTTTAATAATATATAGAGTGACCCAAGAGAACACAAACGTCTACAGTTTCACATGACATGAGTATGAAAGAGAGAAAAAAAGCATTGTTTGTATGTCTCCCAGGCTTGTATGGTTAACGTAGGAGTTGTGGTTTTTATGAATGTGCTGTGCGTTCAGAACCATACACTGATTCGCGCATGTTCTTGTTTCCTTGCATTTCAGAGACTGCCCCGAAGAGCTCAGCTCTGAAATGCACTTTAGCGGACCAGTGAGAATAAACGTAGCAGTGATTGTGAGTCATTCTCAAGGCTACAGTCTATTGTAATGTGAAGTAGAACGGCGTTAACACCCCATAGTTCCGCTAAACAATGTGATCATCAGGTCATCCCGTCTGTTAAGTGCCTTTCTGGTGACGGCTTTGACGCCTAAGCCTTCACCTCCGCTCTTTACACCTGGAGAAAGTAGCGTGGTTTAGCTCTCTCGCTGGCTTTAGCTTTGTGGGCTGAAAGCAGTGTAGCTAAGAGCAGTAGGCCTGCCCAGTTTTGTGACGAAGTGGACACTTCTAACCAATCACATCAACTCAACTGTGAATGTGCGTTTTAGGTTCAGGGTGGCGATTCAAAAACACACCATACTGAAAAGAGGCTTGTGTCTAAGTATGTCACCCCTCAACAAACTGCCTGAGGAGAATATGTCCGATGTCTACCCTGCCACCTCCCTGGAGGGGTGGGATGGCTGCCCTGAGATGTTTTAAGTTTTGGTTGTCTAGGGTACGAGATGAGAGAGCTCGATTCTTGTCTGTGATGGAGATCTTTTTTTTTTTTTTTTTTTGGGTTGTCTTCTGCTTCTTTCTCCGCTTAATTATAGATGTGTAAATGATTAGTTTCTGGAAAGCCATGGCCTTTTAAAAAAAAAAAATGTTTTAAATATTAAATTGGCGTCTGCCCGCAATCTGTTCAATATAAAAAGAAGCCATTAAAAATGTAATAGGCATATCAATTATGACTTCATGAACAGAACCACTTCATAAAAGAGCCACGCCGATTTTATGATTCTTCGTCTATGGGTCCTTCCTTTATGATTGAATGAATGTGTAATTACCTTAATGATGTGGTTTAGTGGCTTTATTAGGCTGGCTAGGGACGGTGGGGATGCTGCTCAGCCGTCCAATGCAGCGTTCAGCCAGGTGCTTCACCTCAATCTCGGGTTATCACCTGTCTCAGGACTGTCCAAGAACTATGTCCAGGGAAGTACGAAATATCCCAGATTATTCTCAGTTCCAATCCAGAACTCTTTATTCTTTTATTCTTTATTTGTGTACAGTGATAACACGCAGCGGAAGCCTCTAACCATTCTGCTTAATGGATGAAGCAGACCTCACCCAGCTAATGCAAACCCCCGTTTTTATAACAGAGATGGCAAGTGGGGACGGGGGAGCGAGCCTTCACTGAATGAAAGAAAAGCAGAGATACTATTGGTTTACTGACCCTTTGATTTCGACCAATGACCTCACTGGCTGCACCGAAGAAGAAAGAAAAAAAAAACCTTTTTTTAATTGGTTCAAACAAGTCAATGATTGACAGCTAGAGTGTAGCCCCTTCCTAACGGGGGTTTATGAAACCTCATTTTGATCATGGATAGAGGGAAGCCCTATAGCACAGCCATATGTGTCTGTCTGTCTCAGTGGACACTATGCAGGTATCTGAGTCAGGGGTGTGCTGGTGGTTGGTGGGATTTAGGATTTCAGTGCTTAAATAAAGTCATTGGTTGCTTAAATGGTACCACACACCTTGTGGTCCAGGCCTGAATTGGCTGCTGGCTGAAAGGAAAACCACAAAACCCGGCACTGGATTGCACCAGCAATCAAAACTGTGGAAGTGGAAGGTGGAGTCTGCAATGGGGATAAATAATGAAGAAAAACATGAGGCTTGAGTGACACAAACAGGCCAGGAAAGGTTTGTTTTGTTTTTTTTTTTTTTTTCTGTAACTATGTTTTTAGAGAAGCGCAGGTCACACAAAATATCAAGATGGAGCTGGTACAGCTCATAGGCTGCGGTAATTGTAAGACGCAACAGAGACCTTTGAGTTCGCTTCGCGGAGTCGTGTTCCCGGGATGCGGATGGTACCTCTTTCCCCTTTCTCTCTCAGACAGAATTGTGGTCTGTAAGTCAGAGGTAGAATAAAGTCCTTGGTATAAAACAGGGGAGATCAATAGAAGACAAATTACCTTAAGGGTGAGACAGTCACAGAGTTTCTCCTTTCATAGGACCCAGCCGGATTGCGCACACTCGCATGCGCGCACAAACACACACACACACTCACACACACTCACACACACGCACACACACACAGATAAAGAAAATGATCTGGTTCATGCTGAGGTTCTGTAATTTGACAAGTGATCAGTCATTTTTGGGACAAAGCCTACCCACACCCCCCCCACCACTTTGTTGTCATGGCAACAGAGAGGGGGGGTGGATGGGAGTGGAGTGTTGCAGCTCTCTTCCTCTGGAGTCACCACCCCAACACCGAAGCATTCACCACCATGACAGCGCCATGACAACTGACATTTTGTCATGTGACCACCGTAAACGACTGTGGAGTGCTGTATGAAGACTCAAGAGGCCTTCTGAACACTATTATGCAGCCTTCATCAATATGACCATGACTAAAAATTACAATTTAGAAATTTGTGGAGCAACATGGAACATTATGAAGCATAATGTAATGCTCGAGCTGACTTCATGCTACTGCACTTATAACAGAAAAAAGCATATTCCTGGCTTTAACGCTCTTCATTAAGGAAAGATTGTACAAACCAGACCAAATCAGCAGCATAGAGTCTCATCATAGACACAAGTTAGCATTACCTTATAAGGTTGATGTGAGAAGCAACATGTGCCACAAGCATAGGACCTTCATGTACCGAACTCCAGCCGTGCCATTGGACATAACGTTCAGACAGCGGACAGAAAAACCGTCCTTGTGTGACCTCGCTGCCCTGACTCCAGTTCGCTTAATCATGAAACTCTCAGTCATGAGGCCGGTGGTTTGTTTCAGATGGAACAGGGGTGTCTTCATGACTTTATTACCGCGCAGCATTATGCCATCCTGTTCAGGGCAGGTGATGGTTCCGAAGCAGGGTTCAAGGCCCCGCAGACAATACCAGACTCAAATAGCATCTGAATGGAGTCCACCTGTGACTACAAATGGAGATGATTTCAGTGTACTTTATTTTATGTATGTACGCGGTGTACATAAAAATGGACATGAAACAGGGAGTGGAATATAATACAACAATCCCTTAAGGAGGGAGATCTGACATTTAGTGTTGAGTTACTGCACCATTGTGTTTTATTGACGAATTTAGCTCTGAGGAAAAAAATAAATGAATAGATGAATAAAATACACAATCACAAACACTTTATCAATTATTTCCTATTACCAAAATCCTTGTTTCTCACACTGGTTAATCTATTGAAAGAGATCACAGTGATTAACATAAAATATATCTACCAATACTGAAAACCATTTCTGGGAATATGAATTATCAGTACATTAGATTTTAGAAGATGGTTTGCTCATCAAAACATCCCTGCAATATCAATCCTCTCAAATTTAAGGCAGTTTTGGCCGTGTTGTCGTTTTTTTGTGTGAAAAGGCACATTGTGAACAATTAAAAGCTCATTTTGAATAAAACAGTCATATTCTGTAACTACCGTTTAATCCTGCCCTTCGGACAAACTGTTTGTTACATCATTAATGACAGCCGAGCAGAGAGAAGAGCTGATTCGCTAATCTGTCCATGGCTGATTTCCCCAGCCTCCACAGTTCTCTTACACTCATTTTTTACATTTATTTATTTATATATATATTTTTTTTCTGATTGAAGAGACAGGCTCACTTTGAGCCTCTCCAACAACGAGGAGGCCTATCTCATCAGGGAATTGCAGTGAGAAATACGCGGTAGGGGCTGGCAACTCTTCCAGAACCTATTAGAAACCAGAGGGGAAAACAATGCGCTGGTCTCTGAAGACAGCCACGGCCCTCCATGGAAATCTAAACAGGCTGGCATTAAGAACAACAAAACAAAAAAAAATCTGCATAATTGGCAAGAGAGATCCACATGCTGCTGTCATCTTGTTTTGTTTGTTTTTTTTTTTTCTTTTTGTTTTTTTCTCGCCTTATTCCTGTTTTTCAGGTAATAAGTCTCAGGTGGAAGAATAAGTTGGCGGTGTTATTGACTGTGATCACTTGAGTGAAACGTGGGGTGCGAGAGCGATAGTCCTCAGAGGTGGCAGGATGATAAGCTGGAAAGGGGTACAGTGGGGACCCTGGTGAAAAAAAATCACACAAAACAACGGTGTGGAAAACACAAGAGGACCACATAAAAGAGATGTGATGGAAGACATAGGAGGGGCTGGTGAACACTAATGAAGGGATTTTTCTTTTTTTTGAGGACTAAGTCACAGTACAAAAAGGCACTTTCCAAAATCACACCACAACACTATAATTTAATAATTTGATTAGGTAAGGTAATTAAGCAAAAAAGCTGTCCATTTTTCTGAAGAAAAATTTGTATGATAATCTCCTTGATTAAATGAACAAAAAAATAGTTTTCAGTTTTCATCTTACTGATGTGCACCACAAAGATTATTTTAACAACATATTCTTTTTTGCTTTTAGCTTTGCAGCTGTCCTCATTCAGGGTGTTTGACATGTCTCACATGTATACAGGTGGTTTAAGTTGTTTGCTTGTGTCCAGTTAGGAATAACCTTGTACCTTAACCTGAGCATTATTACCTTGTTAATGGTGAGTTGAGTACAACAAATCATCCAATTTAAACCTGCAAACACTCCTGCGAGCTTTCCCCCTTTGTGTTTTTCTCATGTAGAAAATCAGGCGTGTGGCAGATGGACTTCTGTCCCCAGTGTCTAAGGTGTGAGGAAGTGAAGAACCTGGAGGTCATTATTCGCGTGTGTGATGCCACTCTCTGCCTCTTGTGTCGACCCAACATGCTGCGGCATGCTCGCAGGTTTCCCTCAACAATTTGGGCACCGAAGCTCCGGCAGCGGTTCGATTAAGGCGAGGCCACGCCGCGCCTCTCCTCACGGAACGGGGATGCTAACGGCGTTCTCACACACGGAGTCCCCGCATCGTTTTCCTCCGAGATGCGCGCCTCTCGCTGCTCGTTATTCAGACGCAGCCCTTAATTGCGGAGAGTGGTTGAGACAGACAGTGAGGGAAATGCAGGACTTTGGGGATGGAAGGAGCACATGGGGGGGGGGGGCTTTATACCATGGCCTGGCAGACAGATGGAAGTGCGGTTGACGATTGACACACACAGTGTTTCATTTGTAGATCCCTACAAGGTGGTGCATCTCAGATGAAGGGGTGCGGGGTGTGTGAGAGAGGACAAGGCTAGGCTATCAGACGCCTCGAGCGTGACGTCAGGCCCAAGCATCCATGGCTGTCTAACAACCAACATAACATCCATTTTCTGAGCACTGTGTTGTTTTTCTGAGGGGGACAAAAAAACCTATTATTGTGCAAAAATAATATCACATGACCACAGAATGAACTCTGGGACATGAGTCTGGGCTAATAACATGACAGGTGCCTTCAGCAAAGCTTTTTTCCCCCCCTCTTGTTCTTCTCTGTCTTCTCTGGAATGAGGCCTTGACATTCATTTTGAACCAATGAGAGATGTGTGCAGCGCTGCTGTGCTGGGATAGCGGGGGTGAAGGTCCTGTGCCCTCATTCTAAGGGAACATATATAATGGAGGTACATACTTTATTGTTTTGTGTAAGCAGTATTTCCATGAGTTCACAAGTTCCATGATGTTAATGACCCCATCACGGGTAGCAGTGTGGAGTGGACCAGAAGGGGAGGAACTAGTTATATCATGGCGGGTTTTAAAGTACAAGTCTAGGATGATACATTGCTGTACTACCCTTGAGCTGAATAATAATAAAATAATCAACTTTATTTGTAAAGCTCATTTCATACCCTTTATCCTTCTTCAGAAAACAATAGCGAGAAACAAGTGAGTCACAGCAGAATTAAAAAAGAAACAATATCTTGTTTTGTTCCATTCTTGTTCCATGAATGTATCTATAATTCTGATAAATGCACAGAAAAGAACACTTCAACAATTCATGCATAATTCACCTTGTGAATCAATTAACCTTTATTTAACCACGCAAAGCACTCAGGTAGAAACTTCTTTTGTCAATGCAGACCTGGCCAAGTTGGCAGAAAACAAAATACATTACACATCCATCTTACAAACAGAAAAACAAACTGCACACCAGTACACAAAAAAATACTTGTCCAAAATTATGTGTGTGAGCCCCCAGTGCATGGTATCCTGTAAACGAACTTATCTTATGACATATAGGACTTGAGACCAAACTTGTTTGTTTTGGCTCCCCAACCATCCCCTCCCCTAACTTATTTGTTGAAGCAATGCATGTCATGGTGAATGGTGTTTTGACTTGTACTAGGGTGATAGGATGATATAGTTCAGTACAATAGCACTTTACTGATGTTATACCTGGTCTTGATCTGGTCTAAGAATGGTGCATTTCAGGTCTGCACTACTTTTACACCTGACTGCTGTGGATCAACTTATGTTCTCTCACACTGTGAGTTTCTAGTATCTGTTAAATGACAATTGTGTAAAAGTTTGCTCATTTATAATAATGTGAAAATTCAGAAAGGTGTTCAGGTTGCAAGCTGCTAAGGAAATAAAGTAAAATAACTTCAGTTCTAAAACCTTTCTGGAGCAAATCCAGCTATTTAAAGACTGGAGAATTATGGGCTTTCCTTTTGGCACATGTAAGAATTTTTCAGCTGATTGCATAACCCAAAATGGGAAAAAAGTGGATGCACAAGAAAGCATACAGTTAAAGTCTATTGTAAAAAACAGAAGAGAATCGTTTTGTAAATACAGGTAAATCTGTACAAACGGTGTTTCCCTGAAGGTGGTGTTTCAGGCTGTTGGTGGGAACACTAGAACACACTGCTACCCAACCCCATTGACCTGCCAGGTGGAGGTGATATTTCATCTGAAAGGAAGCATACAGAATCGTACCGGCTCTGGGAAATGGTGCCTATTGGCTGGCATCCTCACAGTGTAGGTGAAATCAGAGTTTGTGCTCTCACAGTCTGGGGAAAACGTACCTCTCTGCCTGGAGTGGAAACAGCATTAGCTCCACCCACGAACCTGCAGCTCCCCTGAAAGCCAGCTCCTGCCCTTTCAGTACACCGTTTAAAATGAGTATCATCATAAGAGTCACCTCTTCACCTCAGACATACCGCAGTCCACACACAGGCATGTCCTCCAGCCAGGAGAGAGCTGTGAAGCTCTGAGAGGAGTGGAGGGTGGAGGCAAGCTTACACCCTCATCTTTTTTAAAAGTAGACTAGGTTCCAGAGGGACAATTTCAAACCCACTCTGCAGGGGTGGAGTGGTGCCCACACCCACCATCTCCACCCCCTCCAACCCCCCCCACTCCATCCCAAGAGTAGACATTTCCCCTGGTGCCTGTGGCTCCTGTGGAGGAGTCTGGCAGAGAAACGCAGCGGTCGGTTGGGAGAAATTTCCACCCACGTTCTGAGGTTTGAAAAGCAGGGCTGCACACCTGAACGAGTGAGGCTGGTTCCGCTTCCTCCGAGGACCGATGCGGCCGCTTGACGGGAGAACCGACGCGCAAGCGGCATCGGGGACCTCACCGAGCCTCGCGAACAGAAAATAATTAGCCGCCCTCCGCCAGGATTTGGGATAATAATGGCGCTTTGCGTCCCGGATCCCTGGATCATTTTCCCGCACGCTCCTGGTCTCCCGCCGCCTGCCAGTCAAACAGAACTCTTTAATTACTTCGATTGATTGAGCCTTTAATTGAGCGCTGCTCTCAATTAGCTATTTCTCACACTGCCCCTAATTACTCGCTTGTGGAGTGCGATCCACTTCAGGTGTTGTCTTGCCAGGAATATTTAACAAAACCACTTATATTCAGCATGTTTTTTTTCTGATGGAAAATATGTTATTCGCTGAACTATACAAGGTCACCTCTAATATTAACACTAATTGTTCATTCTAATTATGCTATCTCTGATTGAGCGGGGGATTTATGGTTGTAAACGTTTCCATTATGGTGAATATTAATTTCTGCACGGTCTGAAATTTCCTGAACGGCAGACAATTGACGTCTGTGAGTGCTCACCCAAAGGTGAGGAGAGTTAATTTTATGCTAAGAGGTGAATGCAACCCTCAAATTAGTTTAGGAGCTGCAATGCCTTTGTAGAAAAGAAACTCATGTCTGTCCCTGTTAAAGCAGTTCAGTTCTTTCGGATCGTAAAGAGGGTGGGAGATGTTTTTTAATAATCGCTCATTACTTATTACACAAGTGTGTGTGGTTTAAGCAGTTTTTCTGCGTAAGCTTAAAACTAGTGGCAGGTAAAATTAGGTTCCAGGGTGGAGCTACAGTCAGCAGTCAATCATTGACTTGTTTGAACAAATAAAATTATTATTATTTTTTTTTAAATCTCCACAGCCGATTTGGTCTTTGGTCCAAATCATTGAGTCACTGATATTCTATGCTAGCTCTTCCAATTTTGTGTTCTATGAAATTTCACTCTTCCATCACTACTTGAAGCACATTTTGTCAGGCTCTAGCTTGGTTCCTCTTGCCTTGACCCTTGTCTCATCTAAGTGCTGTGCAGTGCCAGGGAACACCATTATCCTGACTGCATGGGCTAAAAAAAAACCTGCTGTTGTCACACACTTGTCTCTAAAATTGACTCAGATTTGTCTGTGACTTAATCAATTCTCCAGGTGTAGCACTGCTCTTTAGGCCTTGTTATATACATTCACCTGCCTGGGCTCTGGATAAGATCGTCCACTAAATGCTAAAAACAAATTCATTTCATGCATTTCAGTTCTGCTAATTCTGTGTGTTTTTCAGGTTTTTTAATAAAGGTTGTTTCATCAAAATTTGAATAGTTCTCTTCTTATTCTTCTTCTTCTTCTTATTATTATTATTATTCTTATTATTATTATTATTAGCAGTAGTAGTAGTAGTATTACTTAATAATTATAATAATAATAATTATTATTACTTCTACCATTCTTGGTTCATTGAACCAAGGATGGGAGAAGCTACCACTTAGCATCAGTGACTCAATGATCAGGAAACATCATGTGCACTGGGTTTGGAGAGGAAAACATTTTTGATCGGTTCAAACTAGTCCCTGAGTAACAGCTAAGCGTAGCTCAGCCCTTGCAGGTTCAGGGAAACTCACGGCAGCCATCAGAAGCAAACGTGGCAGCTATTCTGACACTCCGGCTAATTTGATATATTGATTCATAGCAGAAACCAGTGTAGTAGCATAAGTACAAAACAACATGAATTACAGTCAGCATGCATTAATGTGAGCGATTTGTTCAAATATAACTATAAATACAAAGCGACTGACACTGCTGCATAATTGCTTTGTGCTAGACTGAACTCAGAGACTAACAATGATATATAAGAGCAGAATGATATTAAATATTTATATTAAACATTGTGTACATAGCTCAGTATGATGTATCAAAGGAACATTTACTTTGAATAGGTATAGTTTGCTGCATTTGCAACTGTTTCCCTGGAGTTTCTGTCAAAAACAAAGTTTTAAGGAATCATGGAATAGTTTTCCTCCAGTTGATCATGGGGATTTTCTGTTGTTTGTTTTTATTATTTGCATACATTTTGTTCTGCTTTTCATCACTTATTTATCATATTTATTATTTTTTTGTAAAACTGCAGTGAAAAAAGGTTTTTGAGTATACATACATATAACAATTCGTAATAACGAGGACATGCGTTTCAGCTCAGATAGGATTGTCTCTTGCCTGCAGCGCAGAGAGTAACCAGCTCTGCATGAGGCCTAAAATGCCCTGCAGCCCGCAGGTAAGTGACTGCAGGTAAGTGACAAACCAGGATGAGCTGAAACACTGGTACTCATCAGTACATTCTCACGTAACGGACGAGGATACAGGTATGCATCACTTAACGTCCACAATATGTTCCGTGAAATAGGACGTTATATGATTTGGATGTTGTGCGAACACCATATTATATACTTAGCTAAGCTATATGGGATACTGTAGTGTACCTGTATTGACAAAATTGCCAAGATACTGCACACATACAGTACTGTATTTCAGCTAATGTATCTGGCAAGGTAATATATGGGCTAAATGGGTTCTCTGATTGAGATTTCTGAACTCTGTTATGGGTCCATGGAAGTATATGCGGTTGGACATTTCCCAAATGGACGTTATGCGGGCATGTCTGTACATAGTTTATGGTTTAATTTTGCAGCACAAGTTTATCCTAAACTCCCAGGGACCAAATTGAAGATTTAAAAAATTGTCTAGATTCTTCTTTATGGGTGTGCCCTAGAAGTGCCTGGCTGTTGTCAAATGTAAAGTCCTGCAGTGTGACTCTAGTGTAATTAAAGCTCATGGGGCAGGGAGCTCTCTTTAGCTGCACAGCTCCACTCACATCAGAGATGTGCCAATAATTCTCCTCGTGCATTTTAATAAGCCCACAAAGACACGGCAGGAATCTTTATGTGTTTGTTGCTTCATAATGCATGCACATGCACATGGACACGCGCAAACACGGGGATAGACGCCTGCAGATGTGCACACACATGCAGGCATGCGCATGTACATGCGTGCACAGACACACACACACATATACCTAGCTTTCTTCATTCACATGATCACACACACTCACACATATTTTCTTAACAATCACACAATAAAGTATCGTCATATCATTTACATGATGAAATGTATCTATATATATATATATATATATATATATATATATGTGTTTGAGAACACATAAACACACACTGCTGTGATGCAGGAAAGTATATCTATCTGTCTGCATTTTTGTTTGCCTCTATATATTGACACTTGCAAAGACACACACTATACAGTAGCGGCTATTGAAATTCAAATCACACATGACTCTGTAATGCTTATTCATGCTACCTATTTTCACAAGGAGAGGCAGTATATGAAGTATGAACTCGCTGTGAATATTAACGGCGTCGAGCCGCCACTGCTGCGCGGATCTGATTGGTTGCAGAGACTGTGATTGATGGGTCACATGATTATCATTCACAAGGTGCGATGCGGGGCAAATGCAGCCTGGAAATGTAGACGCTGTCCTGGGTTCCAGACCTCTCTCCCCAGCCACGGGTTTACGCGTTCTCCAGCTGTCCTCACGAGCAGCAGCCGGGTTCCCCAAACTTTCTAAGCTCCCGATGACCCACTTAACGCAGCCCTCCGCTTATTCAAATACCACATATATACTCAAACTCTGAATAAAAAGAATGTTTTAATATATTTAATACTGCATGGATGCTAGCTGCTAATGTTCTGATTAATTTATTAGATTATGTTTGATTTAGTAATTATTTGTAATGTTTTAATGTTTGCAGAAAGGGTGGGGTGGGGGGTGGAATGATCCTTTAATTCTCCCCAAAATCTGGACCAGCTTCTCTCACAACTCAACAGGGCGTCTCTAGATTCCCAACTGAGAGTTTGGGAACTCACCGCTTATGCACAAACAGACCAATATCTGCCGTCAGGGTGCTTAGCAGGCTCTCATTGGTTCTGCTAGGGATGCACACTTCCAACCTGCAACCTTTCAGAACCTTGAGCTACAATTCAAGCTCCCTTTCTATTATTCCAGGATTTTCAAACTGGGTCCAGTTTGGGGCAGCCTGGAGTCTAGTGGCTAAGGTACATGACTGGGACCCCAGAGGTTGGTGGTTCAAGCCCCAGTCCAGCCACAGCAAGAACACCATTGCTGTTGGGCCCTTGAGCAAGGCCCTTAACCCCACATTGCTCCCAGGGAGGATTGGCCCTTGGCTATCTTAATCAACTGTAAGTCACTTTGGATAAAAGCATCAGCTAAATGACAGTAATGTAATGTAATGGGTCCTTGGCACCCACTGCATAAGATGAGTTTTGAGCCATAATCACATTTTTTGTGTTGTAATGAACTGTTTTTAATGCTAATTGAAGGGTGGTCCATGCTAAGGCCACCTTCTGACAGAAGTGGCTCCGTATTCATGTATGTGTCATTTTCAGATCCCAGGAGTTTTAATCAGTCAGACCGATCAATGATTTAATTCCTGTAATGTGTTGCTATAAGGCAAACGAGTCCTTTTAGCGAAGGTTACGTTTTAATTGATTTACCTGTAACAGGTGAAAGCAGATGGGACATAATCACTGATCGTGTGCGCACCTGGTCACTGTGACTAAACTGTGAAAATGAGTTCAATGACAAGGCAAATGGCCAGAAGGTAAATCAGCGTTGCATTATAATAATGGCAGAATCTAAACACATTTCCAGTGTCCTAAACAGAGAGGTTGAAGAGACTGGCCCTGTAATGCGGTGGCTCCGCAGGACTGAATGTCCAAACAGGTGCATTTTACTGCACTGCCAATCTCAACCAGGGAAATGACGTCATCGCCATTGAAAGCTTAAAAGCAGAATCCCATCTCATCATCGCCCATGGCAACCGGAGTTTTTTGGGAGCCCAAGCCTCAATGGAATATTCCATAACCAGGAGCAACAGATATCCGCATGGATGCTGAGCAGGTGGATAAGGCGAGGGAGTGTTTTTTGGCACCATTTAGCAGTGAAGTGCTCACGGTCCACCTCCATCCTGGGAAGCCCACTGTCATCTTCGTTTTATCTCATAACTGCTGTGGATGCCGCTGACAGGACAGAGAAAGCCGACTGGTTCCTGAGAGAAAGACAATTTTAGTTTTTTTTCTCTTTTTTTCTTGGCCATTAACCCGGTTGGAACAGTCCAGCATCGACCCGTGCGAGAGAAGGCCACTTAGACACACCGGGAGCAGATGAGGTTGTTCGGGATTGACGGGATTATGAGGGCAACGTTTGGCCGCACCTGCGAATCAGGCTTTCGTGAAGGGGAGCGATCTGAAAGCCGTGCCTCCTAGGGGCAGGGTCATTAAAGGGAGGCAGGCTTCAGGGCCTAGCTCCTGAGGCAGCCTTGGATTTGCACTGTGATCCCGGTGGTGGGGGGTTGATTTTCACTCCCCCCCCCCCTCCATCAATGACAGAATGCCCTGGAGGGGTGGTCAATCAATGAGTGCGGTTTGGCTAATTTACAGGCGGGTCGTACCTGAGCGGCCGGGTTGGTGTGATCTCGGCGGTGCCCCCCACGGAAGGTCCAAACAGAGACGTTTATGGAGCCGTTAGAATTACTGCTCTGCCGTGGGTCTTTATCGTAGGGAAAGATCAATAGCTCTGAGCGCTCTGCCTTTCGCTGATTTATCTCTCCCAACGAGTAGCCCGGTCCTCCTTTCACCGCTGATTTGTAGTCTCTCCATCGGTCCTCGAGTCTGTTCCCACTTAAAAGACACTTGTAGAAGTTAAAACTCCTGGAGACATGTTCCCGGATCTGTAATGTTGTAGTTCCATGGGGGTGTGTGTGTGTGTGTGTGTGTGTGTGTGTGCTGGGGGGAGAGAGGTGGTGGGTTCGGTGTTTGCATGTGGGATTGATTCAAAATATTCCTTTGCTTCCCATGTCATACACTTAATTGCTTGGAAAAATGAATCCTCCATTTTGGAATTTTGGTGGAATCACATGAAAACCTGCTGTGGAATTTTGGCTCTTCTCATTTCAACGTGTGAAATCAGTGTTCAAACACAGGATCTTACATTGTACTTGTACCAAAATTCCTCTGAGAAAATTCTTAATAAAAAAGCAGTAAAAATAACGAAAGGGAAACGCATACTTCTTCTGCAAAAAGCTTAACATGGCTGTTAAAAGGAGTTTTGGGGTGACTATGCACAGTAATGACACTTGATGAGATTGCATGTGACACACAGGTAATGACATCTGAAATTATTCCGCTGCACTCAATTAACCTATGCAAAGCTCAATTAATTATCATTGTTGAGGACGGTCACTCTTTTCTCCTCCTGCAAGCTCCGGTGGTCTGCTGTGCCTTCCAGTCCATTTTAGGCTGCAGGCCTGAGCAAATATAATCTCAAAATATGGCCTCCTTTTCGGGATGAGAGAGCTGTTTTTGATAGCCATTTGACAGCTTAATTCTAAAGAGTTTCCATTTCTTCCTATGAGCCAGAACAGGGTTCCACCAAAGCCCAGAGTCTGCGTAATGAGGAAATAAAATGCATTTTCAGTGCCTAAGTACTTTTTGTTCCCCACCTTAACCAAACGTATCAGCCACCGCAATGTCCTTCTCCAACTCTCCAGCTCTGGAAGCAGCAGCTGATCGAATGTCGTGCTTAGACTCATGAGCTTGCCACAGTTTCCCACTTCAGATGTGTCACCTAATGATAGGTTGTCTATGCCAGCGTATGATTGGTTCACTTACTTGCTGGACCCTGTTTGGCCTGTAGTGGGTGCCAGAGAGCAGCAGGCTAATGAATCCCAGTTGGCCTAACCCTCCTGTCTTTTCACAATGGTGCTGATGCAAATATTGCCTCACTCTCATGAATCCCCAGCCACAGTCAATAATGGTTTTGCTGGGAATGAAACCTCTAGTCAGGGGACCAGGAATGTGTGCTCATACTCCATCAGCCTAGCCCTACTAAGCACTTTTTAAAGGATAGTCTACCACCTGTAAAAACATGTAAAAAACATGTTTCGAGTGCATGTTGAAGCAACATCACGAAAGCCCATGGGCTCTTGTTAGAACAGCCTGAGTGAATATTAGTAAATACCAGTCTGTCTGGTAATCACCATGTCTTCCAGCTTCAATAAATGACCTGGTTCAAAAAAAAAAGAATAAAATAATAAAAAGTGTGATTTCTGAATGTACTTAGTATAGAACCATCAATCAACATGAAAGTTATTCAGATGTGAAATAGCCCAGGATGGAATGTGCTTTTTTTTTTTTTGTTGCAGAAATTAACTTTGTGTGTGTGTGTGTGTGTGTGTGTGTGTGTGTGTGTGTGTGTGTGTGTGTGTGTGTGTGTGTGTGTGTGTGTGTGTGTGTGTGTGTGTGTGTTTCTGTAAACACAGCAAGACGCAGCAAGAGAGTATGTGTCGTCATGATTTAATGAATCATATTGTTCCTTCCACATCCATAAAAATAATGCAGTTTGAGCAAGAAAAATAATAAGAAATACTTCAAATCAGCAAGACCATCCATTAAAACATGGACGCTTGAATAGAGGAGGGGAAACGCTATTTTCACTTTCAGCAGTTTCTTTTCTCCTTTTATACAGCAGAAGATTAAATGTTGTTTGTAACATATGTAAAACAAAAGATAAGCTGTAACATGTAATACATATAAGGCAAAAATGAACACTTTTTCCTTTTGTGCTGAACACACATTTACAAATGCATAGTTCACTCTGGGTTAGAATGGAGTTGATAATAATTATTCAAACAGCTTCTTAATTGTTTAGCCCTCCTGATAGCACTTAATATGAGTTTGTGTTCCTAAGCCTTTCATAGAGATTTTATAAATGATCAATTACAAGGTGTAACATTGTTATAAACTGTTCATAAGCTTATGTACAGAATTTGTGATCAAAATATTTCACTAATGGAGGGGCATCCTGTATTGTGTCACATTTTCACCATAAACTTCTTTTTGCCCCATTTGTCATAAAGCTCAGCCCAGACAGCAGATATGCTAACCAT
Organism: Albula goreensis; assembly: GCA_022829145.1. Taxonomy (NCBI): domain Eukaryota; kingdom Metazoa; phylum Chordata; class Actinopteri; order Albuliformes; family Albulidae; genus Albula; species Albula goreensis. Next base: position 3,604,961 of record CM040745.1, on the reverse strand, counting down.
CAGCAGATAAACTGAATCTGTTTTTATTCAGCCTCATTTTGGCTGATTCCAAATGAATAAATAAAGATGGCTTCTGTCGTTTATTTCGAGGTTCATCGTTCCAGACAAGTAGGTTTTGAAAATCATAGTAAATGATAAATAAGGACGTTTGGCTGGGACTCCATGGAAACTCGCAGAGAATACAGAATGCAGAATATGCTGTGTAAATTACCTTCACAGAGAGGAAACAGACACAAACTCAGGTTTCATTTCTTTTATTTATTTCTCTTTTCTTGTGTGAATCAAGCTTTGGCAGTAGCTCTCAGTCTGACTGTAGCCACATTCTTTTCATTGACATTTCACGACTCTCAGTGACATGTTTAAGCAATATATTTGAGCGAGTTGTATTTAAATGTTTTTTTTTCATTCTCAGTATTTGCATTGTTATTGTTCCCTGTGCTAATATCAATGACAGTCAGACTTCTCATTTTGTTTAAATTTAAGGAAATGCAACAGTTAATCTGTTTTGGCAAAGAGTAGAATATTATGGCTCCAATAACTATTGACAGATGTACGTTTGCAAACCTAATTTGTCTAATATACAAAACGTGAATTTTGTAGTTTGACTATAATTTATATGTGACATTAAGGCGTGCCAGTTTGTCTTTTGTTTTGTCTTTATGGAAGTTCTGGGTAAACAAAGCAAGGTAAATTGTTTAGCGTATTTATCTTTTATTTTACCTTTATCATTACCATTTTCTGTGGCAGCCGAGGGAGGCCATACGGCCTGAGAGTTGGAGGGAATGTTTAGTCAGGTGTGAAAAGTGATGGGCCAGATGTCAACAGCCAGTTTTGTGGGAATTTGAAAGGAGTAAATTCCCCTTTGTCAGAATGAGCTTTGTACTTTAATGTATTATAATGCATTACAGCAACTCATCACATTTTAAATATGGTAAATAGGTGACTCTCTGTGTTCTATTGATAATCGATAACTGAGGTTATTATTATGTGCTTGTGCATAATGATAACTGAGAGCTGGGTTTATATGTGTCAGGTGGACAAGAGTGCAAACAAGGAATTTAACTCCAGACAAATTGCATTCATTTGGGGAAACATATTTTTCAAAATGGGGAGTTTATTCTGGCTGGAGTTGTACAGGCCCCTGACACAATGTTGGATATTCTCTAGACCGAGGGCAAGATGACAAGCCTGGAGCAGCTGAACTTTCCTTTTCTCACATTTTAAACGTTCTGGAATAACGTACCTCACCATGACTCTGCTGTAGGGAAAGCAGAGGATTGTGGGGGATCTCTGAGGAGGACGTCTGATGTACGTGTGGAAGCGCTTTTTACCCCTGAAGATGGGGCAAGGCTTTCTGTGTTTCAGGAACACAAACCGGTAAACCGAGTGCTGGACCGGGTAAACCGTAGCTCCTAATATAATTTTAATTTCCATGGCGCTGCACTGCACTAATGAGCACTTAGGAACCATTTTAAGAGTAATAAGGCCCCTCTGATTTTCTATCGACCTTTAATGTGAGGCTGTATAAATAGACAGCTGAAGAGACTTATGAAAGCGCAATTAGTCCAGTGCAGGAATGCCTGAATCAAGCTCATCTTGGAGGAACGTACACATTTCAGAGACGGCTTTTGATTATCGGCAGAAAGGAGGGGAGCTAAAAAATTTTTCTTTGTCTGTTGCAGGAAAGGCTTTATGGATTATTCTAACAAAGGGGGAAATCATTTTCATCTCTGACTTTAGTCAGCTTTAACTTCGCCAGAAGTGCCTTCCCAGCAGAGGAACACGGTTTAAAAAAAAATATATATATATGGAAAACCCTTATAAAATTAATAGGGTGACTAGTCTTGTAAATCATTCCAAGAGCGTTACTTTGAGCTGGATCAACTCTCTTTACGATTGAAGTCTGACTTCCTCAGATTCTGAGAAAATCTGTAAACATGTCAGTTCAGTGTGCTGTAGTGGTGTCACTGTGGATTTAAGATCAAATCTTCATGCACAACTTTTAACAATTTATCTTATTTTATTTTTTTCCATTTTATTTCCTCATGTTGTTTGACACTCTTATCAAATATTAAACTTCACTAAAGAAATATTAAACCTGCTTGCTGAAGCTGAGAGACTAGCAGCACTTTCTACATGATGGGAGATGTAATGAATCAGACCCCCAGTACAGTCTTAACTGTTCCAAACTAGCACCAAAGTAGGGTTATTTGCCATAGAGTATTATATGGTACTTTAATGGTTCTATATGGAGCCAGAAAGGTTCCCCATGATTATGAGGAAGGAACCTCAGTAGAACATTTTATTGAGTACGGTTCATCAGTTTGCTGTTCCCAGATCTGCCTCCTCACTCCATTCTCACTTGTGTCTCCTTGATGGTGGTAACGGGCAGAGATGACTGGTGGACATGGATGGCATGGAAAATATTATCCATGATGACTGACTGAATTAATTGATTGACAACGCAACACATCCAGTGCACTTTGTGAAGCAGCTCCAGGAGTTTCTTGGTTGATCTCTGGGTCAGTATGTGAATGTCCAATGTATTAACTATCAACATGTGTCCATAGTGAGAGCAAACTTTGTGTCCAGCTTGGAGGGACAATTAGGGTTGGATTGGATAGGCTGCAGAATAATGGCCTCCTGTTTAACCCTTTAAGCATGGGTTATTCCCTGCTGGATACACATTCTCATTGGCTCATAGTGCCCTCACAGTCACCACATCATCACTATAGGCAACAGCACTTAGAGCAGGTGGCAGGGCACTGTTCAACACTCCTCAGCGCACAGTGCTGAAAGATTGGTACAAACACAGACATGCAGATACATGCACAAAATAAAACAGCAGGTGATACAGCAGGTGGATAGATCTTGCAGGAAGATTGGATATTTGTCTGACATGACATGAGAGCAACAGAACAGCAACTTTGATCTCCACCCCCTATTCTCAAATTTGAATATATTGTAGAAAGCATGAGTATAAATTTGTTTTTGCTCATCTCATCTTATGGCGATTCTGTTGTGGGAGCCAGATCATTTCTGTAGGGCAGGATTTGAGTAAAGCATAATCGGTATTTAATGATAGTGTTTATTAAACGCCTGTGGTTTTCGTGTTTATGTTTCTTGTCAAAAACAAATAGCACTCCACCTTTAATAAACACCAAAGACAGGAAATCCTTTGAGTTTCATTAGAAGGCTTGTCATAGATTGTCTGCGTTTATTTGTTTGCGAAATGGAAATGCAGATTTGACAGTGTGGCACAAGGGACAACTTTTATGATGCATTCTGTGTTTATTCATTTTGGATGCTCTCTAGGGCATAAATTCCAGTTAACAAGGCAATCCTGAGTACAGACTGTTTGCAGCAAGCATCGTTTCAGTGCTCACAGCTCCAGAGTGTTGACTGCTGGAGAAGACAGAAAGCCATTGGAGCGAGAAAGTGGAGAGAAAGCAAACAACAACGACAAAAAAACACACTTGCTTATTTGTGTAAATAATGTTAACAAATTGCAGCATTGTTACCAGCCAATACTCGACGCAATTCTCAGCAGACCCTGCCGTGTGTTAGGCTCAGTGACTCTTCCCATCGGGCTGCTATTCGTGTTGGGGAAGGAATATTTCCCATATTTCAAAAATAATATAGTCCCTGTAAGTGGTGATGATGATGGTGATAATAATGATCATAATTATTAGTAGCAATAGTATTGTGTATTAATACACAGTTGCAGAATTGCTGGTAATGTTACCATTTCTCCTTCTACGACTACTACCACTACCACCACTACTACTACTGCTGATAATAATAATAATAATAATAATAATAATAATAATGATGATGATAATAATGATGATGATGATAATAATAATGATGATAATAATAATAATAATGGTGATGATGATAATAATAATGATGATAATAATGATGATGATGATAATACACTCTTCCACAACCTTAGTGTGTTAGTTCAGTCTCAGTTCAGTGCGTGTTGCTGACACAGTAATGGCTCATTGGTGTGTTAATAATGGCCCATTAGCCCATGTATTTACACACTGTTTTTCTTTCCCTGTAACATTGAGGAACGATTTCCACATTTCATGCCTGTAAAGTCAATGCATAATCTGCAAGATATAAAAGCTTGCTTTGAGAGTTTTTTTTTTTTTTTTTAAATGAAACCAGGTTAACAATTACCCATATGACTGACTGTCAGGGAGACGCGGGGAGAGCCGTGTCAATGAATTAAGTGAAGGAGACTGACGCAACTGCGGCAGAGATTCAATTCTGTGAACATATTTGTTTCCCTCGAGCAGCAGGAACCGTTTCATTAACTATTAATGACGGTCGCGGGGGCTGTCATTATTTAGGCTAATCAATTATTTACGGTTATCCATAGACCTCCAATTCATAATCAAGCGCGGATCTTTTAACAGGTCTGAAAAGTGAGTCAGGTACGGTGAATTCGCAGCACTGGAGGCGTCTGAGCTGTATTTCATATCTGGCCTAATGGAATTAATACGGAAGCATCGCTGAGACTCTGAAAACAGCTGGACAAACCCAGACACCCTCTTGCTTGCTAAGTGCTTTAGCTGAAATATAGAGGGACAGGGGAGTGACAGGTCAGTCTTGAGTTACATGTCCCTCCGGTCATAAACACCCATGTTGTGAAATCCAGAGCTGAATGACAAGGCTCCTAGGTCCAGTCAGTGCTGACCCAGAAGAAATCTGAACGGTCGCCATTTAGCGTCAGCCATGGGGTGTGATTCAAACACCATATGTGAGAGCGGCTCGTTTACAAAAAAGCTCACACACCCGGCTCAAAGAAACAGATGTCTTGTTGAGAAAATGAAAAAAAAAAAATCATGAAACATATTTTTTAAAAATTATCTCCATGCATAAATTAAACATTGATCCTGACTTTGGGTCCTGAAAACATTATTTATTTTTCTCATATGTTATAATTATGTGTAACACACATCTTTTTCTTCCATTCCAAGCACTTATGCTTATGTAAGCACTCCTGCATTTTTATTGTTACATTTTAATGCAAGCCGAATATTGTTCTTTTTCTATTTTTTATTGTCCGTTACCTAAAATATAGGTGTATATTTGTGAAAGTAGTCTGCCAGTGGTAGCAATGTAATATTGTGTAGTGTTTGTAGGAAATGTAGTTTATATCTAAGCACTTGTATTTCTGTCCCACTACAGACCGCTCAGTCGATGCACACCTTTTCAGACAAAACCTGATCTAACCATCATACCCCCATTTAGCACTTATTATACCCACTTGACGATTGGATGTTGTATTATTATTATTAATTATGTATTGTTATTATTATGGATTATGCATTAAGCTTATTACTTGGCTATGTACTATGTTTACTTGGCTATGCTATGCTTATTACAATGACTTATATAGACTTTATTTTTAGCTTTGAACTGCTATAGAAATTTTTAAATGATGCTCTTTCCTGTATTCTGCTGACTGTATGCACTCCTTGTACATCACTTTGGATAAAAGCGTCCGCAAAATGTAATGTAGTGTAAGTGTGTGCGTGTGTGTGTGTGTGTGTTTGCACTATGACATCACTATGTTCTCTGTTGTGACATCACATATTCTTGTTATTCAGAGTTCTTCCTGGAACTGCTGGAGAACACTGAGAAGTCGCTGAACGACATGTTCACACGGACGTACGGCAAGCTGTACATGCAGAACTCCGAGGTCTTCCAGGACCTGTTCACCGAGCTCAAGCGGTACTACACCGGAGGCAACGTCAACCTGGAGGAGATGCTGAATGACTTCTGGGCCCGTCTGCTGGAGCGCATGTTCAAGCTGCTCAACTCGCAGTACCACTTCACCGATGACTACCTGGAGTGCGTCAGCAAGTACACGGACCAGCTCAAGCCCTTCGGCGACGTGCCCCGCAAGCTGAAGGCCCAGGTCACACGGGCATTCATCGCTGCCAGGACCTTCGTCCAGGGGCTCATGGTTGGTCGGGAGGTGGCCAATCGGGTGTCTAAGGTAAGGCCTTGGCTGGTCTGCTGATTTTTCATATGCACGTGCACACACACACACACACACACACACACTCGAGTCCACTCTCGAGTACACGCAAACACACATGCACACTGTGCAAGCGTGATTCTCACTTTCACACACACACACACACACACACACTCACTCGAGTCCACTCTCTACTGGGGCATGAGCCTCCAGCGCTCACATCCTCACACTTGCAATTTATGCTAAACTGCAAAAAGATAGTTATTTTTCAAGATCATTCACTGGGGCACAACAAATTACAAATTACTAAATAGGGTCTGGTGATGCCCCTGCTCTCACTCCCACACACACACACACACACACACAAATATGTGCGCTCACTTACTCACAAACATTCAAACACAAGTGTGAGAGCACACACACACACACACACACACACTCCTGGCCTATGCCGCGGTGGAGCAGTTTCTGAATCTGAATGCAAATGAATGCTAAAGCGTGGCTCCAGGCACGGGTCCCCATAATTACCCCCCAGCCGCTCCTAGAGGAGGGCTGGTGAGGTAGCCTCCCTCCCACAGCTGGCTCGCCCACACAGTGTCAAGCCTGTTTTTGGCTCTGGCTTCAGGTTCGAGTGAACATACAAGGGGAGCGTGCCAGCTCGCAATCGCTCTCCTAACTTCCCCCCGTATGGTCTTAGGAGCCTCTTAATGGAATGCCTGCTTAAAAAAAGATGTCTGAGGCACGTGATGGGCATTATGCATTAAATATTGCAAGGTTCCCTGGAGCTCGATGGATGCTAATGTAGCATCCAGGCACACCGAGGCTCGCAGCCAGGAGCTGGCTGCATTTTCCATGCCGTTCTCTCATGGCGAAACGTTGTACTAAGCAATCACAGCGCATCGGCAAATCCATCTACAAGTACCAAAATGAACCTGGAAGTGTTAACTCGGGTGAGAAAATTAACTGTGTTATCATGAATAATTCAGTATAAATAACGGGAGAAGAATTCACACCTTGAGCCATCATGACAGTGCTGAGGATGAAGTGCTAAGGAAAATGCGTCCTGGATTTATTTACAGGTTCACAGATAATTATTTTTTTGTTTCACAGTGTGTTGGGTATTGTATTTTAACAGTTTGGTACAGGCAGATACCTTTGCACTTGATCTATTACACATTTTTAAGACACAATTAAGCGGTATGTAGCAGTATGCGATATGGGGGAAAAAACATTTACTTTGTTGGATTGTCTTTATTATACATTCATCTTCCTATTGAAAAGGAATATATATATATTTTTCAGTAATTTTAGAACCCGACAATTTTAATTTTTCTGCTATTTGTCTCTTCTTAAGGTTTTCCAATTTACATTCTTTTTCCAAGTCACCTCATCTGACAATAAGGAGTAGCTCTACAGCTCGCTGTGTCGGTCGGTCGGTCGGTCTGTCAGTCGGTCGGTCCACAAAACTTTCCCTACCCTTTGGAGTCCACAGTTGTCGCCCTAGGAGTAGGAAATTTGGCAAGGAGGTCATGTGTGTGTGTATGAAGGTGGGTTTTTTTTCCCATGTCAATTGGCTAAAAGGGGGCGTGGCAGTGGGAGTGGCCTTGTCACAGCTATTGTAAACTTGCCTTTTTTCCAGGTAGCCCAAAATATAATGTAGTGCTCAGATCTTAGGCCAAAATGTTTGTTGTGCGTTTGATACCCTTTTCTCCCTTGCTACTCCATCTCACCCGGTGGCCAGACAGCCTGAAATAAGATGTTTTTCCTCGTTTCACCTCCTATTGATGGAATAACGATCGACCTTAAACCGTCAGGATGGTTAACCATCTTCTAGCACAAACTAAAAACACACCTTTTCACATTACATCTAAACTGCATCACAACTTCAGCGCACTCCGTAAGCAGACAGTAGGATGCAGTCACTGCTTCCACCGGTGTAGGGTCTCGTGGTGCTTACAGACTTGCTGTCTTACTTGCTGTCAGGTGTCTGATGTACGGCCATGTTATTCCTCCGGCGTTCTTTCCATCATCATGGACATATGGAAAAACCAAATATGTGATAATGTTTTCTTTAGAGCGCTACTGCTGCTTAGGTTGTGCATTAGTGGGACCGGGGGTAGCGCCGGGGGGAAAAGGGTGCTAAGTATGCAGGGCCCAAGGATTTAAAGGGGCCCATGAAAATCAGGGATTTTTTTTTTTTTTTATAAAGAGTGGAGGGGCCCTCAGAGCCTGTACAGGGCCCAGAATTTCCAGCTGCACCACTGAGTGTGACTGCAGTATGTTCTCCCTGCGATCTTTATTCAACACATATCTGTTTCACAATGTAAAGATTTTAATGTATTCGAATGATTAATTTGAAAATACAAATACATAAATGAAATGAGTACAAGTACTCAGAATATGTTCACGTTGACAGTACAGTATAACAGATGTACAGTACAATGGAAAAAGGGGACAAGACTGCCTTTGAAATCCTTTAAAATATTTGCAGGGAACTCTCCGGGATTTTAGCTGTTGTCCCAGAAGGCTAGCCAGCTTGTTTGCACCGTGTATTTGTTACATGTGCCTTTTGTTATAAGCCCATGTTCTGCTCGTCAGTTTGATTTTTATCTCCGCGTTCATCCCTCTTCACTAACCCCAGGTGAGGTTTTGTATAATTCCTGACCTCAGGCACTCAAAATAAAGAAGAAGCTATATTATTTGGATAGGAACCTCGTATCTTTATCTTGCAACATTTATCCTGTGTACATACTGTATCCATCAAACCTGTGCATGCCGTTTGATGCGAAGGCAAGCTTCCAGCTTGCATACTCTGGACACTCTCTGCCTCAGGACGAGCCCGGATGCTTGTTCATATGAGCTACATAGGAGAGGCAACAGGAAAGCTCTAGCTGCTGTTTTACAGACTCAGCATTCAAGTTCACTATGCTGTTTTTATTTTTATCTATTCTGTGAATTCTTATCTTCAGATATACTCAGGTTTGTGTATATATATTTAACATGTTCTTCCTTTCCACCCTTTAAATAAACAAATATTTTACACATACACCATAAATGTTTGATTATATCTGGTTTCATTATTCAGCTTATACACAGTAAAAGGTTAAGTGATGAATCAACAATTTCCAGTGTTTAGTCCAACTCTAATAGAGTACATTTGGCCCTACTCTAATCAGAGTGGGCTCATACGAACTCAGCATTAAATTAACACTGAACATTTTGCAGTGTATCAGTGTTGAGTTATGAGGGCTCCAATATGGCTGCTAATTAAGTAATTAGTGAGAATACTTTGTGTATTCAAAGGGTGTCTGTGGGTTTACAAATCAATGTATGCCTCACTTCCCTATTTGTGTCACAGCGGACAGGAGAAGCAAGGAGAACCCTGAGAGCCATTTGTCTCCTGTCTCTTGCATTTATCTCATCCATGCTTCTAAGACAGGGGCCTTTCATTGAGACGTCTTCCCCTTCAAAACGGAGGAAATGAAGGTCCTCCAGGTGTCTTTTGTGATGCATGCAGAGAATCATCCTACAGTCTGTCTGTGCAATTAATATGCTAATTCTTGACTTTTTATTTATTTATTTATTTATTTATTTATGTATTTATTAAAATACGCTGGACAGATTTATGTACTTATTTATTTTACATTTCCATTTTATGGAAACATCTGAATGTTTTTCTGTTTGGTTGTTTTTTTGAAGTTGCCACGGTTATTTTCCTTTTAAAAGCTGGGAAAAGGAGAGGTGAGGTGGAGCTAAGAGAAGCATGGGCTGCTGTTTATCTGAGAACTCGGTGCCTTCCAGAGAGGCTTAAAACAACCCACCCGATGCGACAGAGACGGATGTTCTTTTAACTACGGCCATCCCCCCCCAAACAAAAAACCCTATACCCCCAGGAGCACCCGTAGTCGAAGCCAGTAAAGGGTGGGGCAGCAGATATAGCAACAAAAAAAATGTTTAGTTGGAATTGGAAGAAAAGCTTTTAATCACGCTGCGTTTAGCCTCCTCTCCACCGCTAGCCAAATCCTGACCTTTCTCAGTGTTTACCAGAGGCAGCCCATGGCTGTGCCTGAGCTGACGGCTGTTTATCTCATGCCAGAGCTCCACGGCTCAGCCGAGAGGGCACACAGGGGCCGATTACAAACAAATCACACCCACCCAAATAAACACCGGCCCCTCTGGAGTCATTAACTGCATACGTCCTGCGCAAGGCAGCTCCAAATAGCTCTAAACTTAGATAAAGTTAGATATCGACTTTTTTTTTTTTAAAGTATTTATTGAGAAAAAAAGGACAGTGAAGGAGAAGTTTAATCTAGATGCCAGGCTTAAAAACTGCTCTGTCATACCCCCACCACCAGTGGTATTGTAACTTAACTGTGTAATATACAGTATGCTGGTGCTTTCCTGATTTTGGTCCATTACTGGGTTTTTTAATCTAAACCGCAATATATTTACCAAAAATATTTCACATCCATTCATGAATGAAAGTGTCTTTTCAAGAGAAGTTTTATGATACTGACACTGCCACAATCCGTCTATCCATATTCTATGTCCACTGCATCCAATTTAGGGCTGCGGGGAGCTGGAGCGTATCCCAGCATGCACTGGGCATAGGGGCAGGGAGACACCCCGGACAGGCTGCCAGTCCATCGTAGGGCCAGACAAACGCTTACTCACTCACTCACACATGGGCGATTTGGCAGCGCCGGTCCACATATCTTTGGACTGTGGGAGGAAACCAGAGAGCCCAGAGAAAGCCCACAGAAACAATCCCAAGCCCATAGGCGTGATTTATGCTGGGGATGCTGGGGACATGTCCCCTACTCTTCAGGTCGTGGCCCAATTCATCCCCGATGCTTTAGTTAGTCGAACCAGTCGTTGTCCCCGGCACAATTCAAAACGAACTGATGCCATTGGCCAGTCGCTAACCAATGGGCCACTGCACTGTGCCTCCGGCCTCTGGTTCAGCCATAATGCACACCATGTGAAATTAAACTTATAAATTAATTTCTGTATGAGAATGTACATGCCAGCCGGTTGGGATGACGGTTACTGCTTATTCTGTACAGTGTAATGAATGAAAATGTGACCCTTAGTGTCAGCCCAGAGGCCTAGTCTTAAGAATCATTTTGCAAATAAAAGAAGGATTTATTAAAAATAAAATCAGCTTTAAAAGTTCTTTGACTTTTTATGAGATTTTCCTATTACATTTTCCAGTGTGAAAGATTAAATCCAGTATCTACATCTCTGTATTTCTCCCAGCTTATCTGCTCTTTTACTTTAGTGAATATATGCTTTGTGTGACTGTTCATTATTCTGTAAGGTATTAGGAAGATTCCTCACATTGTTGACAAAGGACAACATTATGTATTTTGAACAAAACTTGCAGTGATTGTATATTTTGGATTATAACTATGAAATCTAATTGAAAATCACCCTGATAATGTTTCCAATAAGCCATAGTTTTATTGCTTAGAACGTAATTATTGAAGATTATATATGAAAATGTATGCAATTGAGAGATCTTCAGCCATTTTGTTAATAGGCAACAACACAAGCACTGAAAATATGAAGAGTTTTTTTTTTTATTTGATTTGTATCTTCCCTTGATTAATTAAGTTCTTGTACCAGATGGTTTTGCAAATCTACATTTAAAATGTTTGCTGAGTTTGACTTTTCAGAATCCAGTAGATAAAAAAAAGAAACTGTTTACCATTTGTTGTAATTTTGTAGTACAAATTGTGATAAATTGTTGATAGGCATGTGTAAGTTGATATTGCCATTCACACAGGTTTTCCACATTGTATTGCCTTCTTTTCAAATATAAGACAATAAATTTTTGTCCTACAAAAACATACATGAAATATGGACACAGCAGACCAATAGTCATCAATTAGATTCAATCAACATGGCAATTTATAAATTTAAGCAATTTTAACTTGTTCCTCCGATTCTTTAACATCCTCACGAGTTAAATGGAAAAACATCACCTACAAATCCAAAAAATAGAGGCTTCTTTGAAAATGCTTGTTTGAATTATGGATAAAACCATAAATAATGGGATTGTAGTCTGCTCCACTACAGTAATACAGAATGTAATATAGTGTTCACTTCATAGCTGTCACCCGTGATATATACCCTGTCCTATATGTGCAGCTTATAACATAAGATTTACTTCATACTGTAGCGCTGCATCTGAGTCACGTCACAGCAGAGGCATAACATGTAATATATTGTACCTGTAGCTCATAAGACACTTACCTCAAAAGTTGGCATACAAAATGAATGAGCCCATGACTGGAGTTGTGTGTCTTGTTGTTTAGATACAGAATTACTTCAGCTTTTGGAGGGATACTCTGTGAAGCCTGTTTAGATTTTGTGTTCATATGGTTTTGACCTGCTTTACGGCGACTACACAGGTATCTGTGAGTGGATCTCGTTTATGAAATCAACATGGCGCTTGAAGTTGGTGAACATTAGCACAGCTAGGGGGCTTCACACTGCAGTGATATTCATTAAATAACATGGGTCCTTGTCCCATATTAATATGACCTACCGCACATCTCAGCCCATGCCAAAAAAAACATCCTTTCAAAATTTTGTGGTATCAGTGTTTTGCTGTTGAATGATCTGAGCAGATAGCTGGTCCTGGATCAGTGTGTTGGCAGGTTTTTGGTAACTAATCGCTAATTAATTTTATCCACCAATACACAATCATTTGTAGAATGTACACTGAAAATATTTACGTATGGCCAAAGAGTAATCAGTCACATAACTATTTTGTTACCCCTACAATGTGTGAGCATGTGTTGGGTAAGTCTACAAAAGGAGGGGCACTGCTCTGTAGAGATGGGTTTCCCCACTCCTGGACTGGCCAATCCAGTTTAATCTTGGTTTTATTGCTTTCTTCTCTTCATTCTCTAAGTTTTATTTTCTCTTTGGTGGAACATACCAATCTGTCTGTGGTGTTTGTATTATTTATGTTGACCCCTATAACGCTCATAGCAGTGTAATGCTTGCGGGAGCTTTGACACAAATAGTTACCAACAGCTTCTCCAACAACACAAGTAGACTTGAGGTTAAGCCCCAGTTCACTTTGACTTCTCTTTCACCCCAAGAGGTTCCTTTCATCCTCAGCCTCGTGCAGCAAAACAAAACTCTGGACTGTAAAATCCAAAGCAGACAAAGAGAAAAGAGTTACTGTAAAAATAAATAAATAAACATACATCATATTAGTTTGGTATGGATTTTCAGCACATTGTGTCATATCTTATTGAACTTCTTCTGTGATGGCTTTTGTTGGAATCTGTTTTTGGAGTCTTCTGTACCGACCTTTAACTTCCGGGTGACTTTCATTGCTTGTAGATTGCGTTGATTCTGAAAGAAACTTCCTTTCCAACTTGACCTCGACGATTGTGCGAAACCCCCTGCCGGGTGTGAAACCGTTAGCAGCCCGCGATACTGTCTGTCACCTGCATTCCCTAAACGTAGTCCATCATTCTGGAAATCCTGTCGCTGAACAAAGAAATGTGGAAAACCAATGAGCAGCGAAGTATTCAAGAATTGGTTCAGAATTTCAATTGTATTAATCTTTGCGGCAGTTTTTTCTTCTTTTTTCTGTGATTTTAAACTTCTTCGCCTCACTTATTGGCAGGGACAAATGATACGCTGCCAGCCGTTGACAGTGGAAAAGCAAGGCAAAGACAAATGCTTTGTGAATTCAGAATGAAGCGAGGGACTCTGAGTCTGCAAACAAGCCTGCAGGTAGAGACGGCTGGCTGTCTGCACATCAAGTCTGATGAAACCACAACTTACAGCTCCAGTTTAAACCTCTGAACCTTTCGCCAAGCTTTGGCCAGTATGTCCATGTCTACATTTAAATACAATATTTATTCTGCAGTTTTTTTTTCTGCAGACCTTTTTACTAGAGACTTTACATCCTTTGTACAGTATGAATAATGTTCAAGAGCACAATCCAGATAACATGCCGTGTGCAACTGTGACATCAGCCTGTGCAAAGCCAAAGCAGAAGGGAAATGAGGTGTTCCACTGATTCAGATCACAGGATATCAGGATTCTGATTTTTGCTCAGATAATTAGAATTTAGACTATTGATCAAATTGTTGCCCACATTATGAAGGTGTCAGTGTTCTTTCAGAAGATTTCCACCAACAACCAAAAAAAAAAAATCACTCATGAAATTTGATTGACCCAATAAACCATCTCACTGGGGAGTGGGATGGTTCTCCAGGACCTCATGATCAAGACCTACAGTTTTTGTACAACAAGGGTGGCTAACTCTGGTCCTGGAGAACCACATGGTGTGCTGGTTTACACAGGACTAAACTGATCATTTAGCAAAGTGGACCACACAGTTTAATCATCTTTATTTCTTCATTCTGAGCTGGTCACTGATTTTGAGGTGATAACAAAAACCATCAGGTTTCTTGTTCATGTTCAAAATTTCAATGATTTCATTTTTATTTTTTATAACTTGAGATGTGTGATGTGTTTTCACTTGCATTGTTTCTTTGACATTACAAGATTGTATTTGACACCGTGAATAAAACTCATACAGAAAGGACATGGCTAAACATGACACAGAATCTGCCAGCACTTTAGTCATTCATCATCATAGAGCCATTTTCATAATGTTTTCTCCTTCTTTCTTTTTTGTTTCATGTTATGTTTTGGAAAGCATTTTCCTCCAGGAAACGCTGACTGCAACATGTGGATCATTTGCCGTAGTTTAGCCTGTAACATTTAGACATGCAAAATCATGCACTTCGAGGGAAATAAATGGAAATGAACTGTTTGCTATGGTTACCAAAGGGTGCCCCCATTTCAGCGTAAGGCGGGGCAGGTCAGCTCATAGAACATATCCCATAATGCAGTTCACTAATGGCCAAGAATATTTTCACAGGTGGCTGCCCCTCTTAAGGGGGGCATTATGGATCTGGAATGGATTTTCATTATGCGTTCCCATGGGAAGTATGCTGCCTACACCCAACTACTAAACATTTATGAATGCTAAACAGGGCTTGAAGAGTGAGCTTTCTTGAAAGGGCAGTTTAGTTGTTTTTTTTTTTAAGTCTTCCATTAAACAAACAAATAAATAAACATAGAAAGGCTTTATCCTCTTTTTTTAAAAAAAAAAAATTAATAGAATAAAAGACAATAAATCCTTGCATTCCATGTTAATTATGCTTAAATAAGATGCCATACCGTGCCCCCACCCTCGCCTCCCTAAGAAGTTAATATGCATCCTGGTAGGTCTCCGGTGGAGTGGCTCTTTGATGCTGCATAGAGAGTGCATAGAGAGGCTTTGGTTGAGGGGGTAGGATAGATCGCGCTGTGCTGGTGGGGTTTATATATTGGGATTTTAAGTGAGCCTGAGCGACAGCGCTCCTCTCTCAGCAGGGGGTAACTTCATTAAACGAGGGGGTTTGGGGGTGTCACGTCCCTCTGTGCCTGCTCTAGCTCCCATTTGGCGGTGGGTGGGCCAGGACAGGGTTTTGGGGGGGGGGGGGTCTATAATTTAGCGTCAGAAATGAGCTTCTGTCTAGGACCCAGGTTGCGGCGTAGGGTACAATTGATGAGAAGGTGCTCTGGCTCTTTAAGAAGAGAACTCAGGGTAGGTCATTAATGTTGCATTTAAGTGGGTTTGTTATATTCGCATTAACACTGAGACAATTAGCAGATTGTCTTCTGAGCTTGTCCCAAGAAAATTTCCTTTTCAAAATAGAATTGAACCTGCAACCTCTGAATTACAAACCCAACTCCTTAAATTTGATCATACATCCAATAATACCAATTGTATTGGCTGGCATAAATCCCTGCCTGTACATCATATTTGCATCATCATTTACAGACAAACACATATTTAAGATTAGGGTGAATACCTTGCAATATACCCCCATAAACAGTTCCCTTTCCAAGCCCTGCTATTATTAATGTGTATACTTATGAGATTTGTCCAGCATTTTCCAAATTATCTGCAACTTGAGAAACTTTAAAATTTGCTTATTGCTCTTTATGCACTGTATGAAGAAAAATGAGAATAAAAGAGAAATATGAATATTAAATTAAAATAACAATGGTTATGTCCGTGACACAAGTATATTATTCTTGGAAAGTCCATTAAAAATGCAATATTTCCATAAATTAGATCAGTTAAAGGCCACTGTACTCTGTTCAGCACTGTTTTATGGATTTTTATCCATTATCATTTATTTATCTTTTTTATTTTTTTTATTTTTTTTTTAACTGTAAGAGAATAGAGCTACCAGTAAAGTCTGAAAGAATTTACCGGCAAACAGTCGGCATAGTTACAGCCTTTATCCTGGTCGACTAGCGTAGCTTTCACACTATCCATTTACGCGGTGGGGATATTTGGTATTTGCTGTTGGGATTTTGAGAGTAATGCCTTGCTTAAGGGTATGACAGCAATCCTTCCCTCCTGTAAGCCTTCAGGTAACGAGCCCGGCTCCCTAGCCACTTTGCTACGCCCCCGCTGTTTTCTGCACTCAATAAGGGAGCCGATATCTTCCCCAGTTAGTGGCGTGGGGCGAGGCTTGCGTGCTCAGGTGGGGCCTTGGGTGGTGCGGTAATTTCCAGACAGCAGGGTGCCTGTTTGCCGAAGCAGTCTAACTGGGGATATCTGGCCCGGTTTGTCTGGCTCTGGTTTCGCTATTGAGCGTGGGCGTAAGAGATGTCCCCTTCTCTCCCCTCCCCACCCCTTCAGTCACGGCCCCCTACTGGTACTCAGCAGGTTTCAGCCCCATGATGCACCAGTTCGCCAGGCTGGGGGGTCAAGCGGCTGACCCCCCTTCCCCATAGCTTGCAGTGTCGCACAGATTGGAGGAGAGAAGCCGCCATCTTGGTCCGGCACAGATGACAGATGGCCGTCGACACTGACGGACAAGCGTGTCACCCTGAGTCTCCACCATGTGTTGGATGGAAAGACCGAAGATGAAACTCATTTCTCAAAGATGGCTTTCTCCTGCGTAAACAGCGGTGGGAAGAAGAAGAAGAAAAAGAAAAAGAAAAGGAAAGAAAATAACTGATCAGGAAGTTTGAAGTTTGAAAAATGGAACTATTCCTCTCAAGTTCTGAGTACTTTTGTCTTGTGAGTTTAGACATCATCATTGAGTCCTCAGCAAAATTGGCATCTTGACACCCCCCCCATACCTTTCCCTCCAGCAGCCCCTTTCATCTAAACTACACGGGTCATTTATCGCTGGGAGCTTTGATGTTTACAGTGGCCGAGCCCGAAACTCCAGTCTGGCCCCGTAATCAGCCTGCTGTCTAAATGACCTCATAATGCCCTCCCACCGCGCCTCAGCTGATAGGCAGCCAGTGCTTTGATGTTAAATGGTTTCCATGATTTATCCAGCCCAGGGCTAAACATGGGAGAGACAGCTGGCCCATCTCCACCAGCCAGGTGATTTAAAATACACCTGACTTTACACCTGGTATAATAATAATAATAATAAAAATAATAATAATCATAATAATAATAATTATTA
Source organism: Albula goreensis (assembly GCA_022829145.1). Lineage (NCBI taxonomy): Eukaryota > Metazoa > Chordata > Actinopteri > Albuliformes > Albulidae > Albula > Albula goreensis. Next base: position 3,587,438 of record CM040745.1, on the reverse strand, counting down.
TTATTGTTGTTGTTACACTGTTAATAAAGCTGTTATTCTTGTCATTTTTTGTTAGTATTTAAAAAGGAAAATATATATTCTCACCCTCTTCCACTTATCATTGTGTATAAAAGTGCTGTGTCCCTTACCTTTGGTGCTCTGAGAAGGACTAAACTCTTTGTGATGTGGTGAAATTGAGGGAAAATTGAGGCAATGGAGAGAAATTGAGCGAGCGGATAAACTCTCGCTGGATTCGGGTAGTGCGCTGAGTGGTGGTGCGAACGCAGCGGGTGGTTTCGTTTTTTATTTTTTTTCTTGTCAGTTGAAGGAGGAAGAGTGAAACTTGACATGCATTTTCGGCACTGAGGCAGGCAGGCTCCCATTTCAGCTTCTCCTCACACACACTTTTTTCTGCATGCGTTTTTAAAATTACTGTGATTTCATTATTATCCTTATGTGACTTGGTGCCTGCTTTCCACCTCATGAAAAAACATGTTAAAAAAATCTGGGACTTTCACAAGCACTTGGGAAAAGTTCTTTGAGGAGAATAGCCTGTCTTATTTACACCAAACTTCTTAATCCTCCATCTGTGGCAAACCGCTCAGATGAAGCCACAAGCAATTTTGTCTGTGGTCAAAATTCAGAAAAGTATACATTTTATTTTTCTTCCTTTTGCAATTTTGTTGACAGTGCTGTTCATAGGTGTGTGGCTTCTTCTAAAGCAGCTATGGGCCTTTATGTGACAGTGGCAGTAATGCTATATGTTTCTGCAGATGTGGCTATTGCCATGTCTTTTCATTGGTGGGCAACGAATGGCTCAGCCTCACTGGGTAAGAAGAGGGGCTAAGCCAGTTAAAATCATCAGGCGCAAAGCTCTCTATCGCCCTCTGCTGGCTTGAAATGCTACCGCAGTTGTTTTCTTCATTCCCCATTCGTCCTGCAGCTCAGTCAACATGTTACTAGTTTGAGTCCTTAGCTAGTGCAAAGGTGATGTACCTGGGAATTTACCTTTGAATAAATCACAAAAAACAGTGAGTCATTACGTCTCTCAGCTAACAGAACATGCCCCCCCCCCCCACCCTTCGGCCGTGGCAAAAATGAGAGCATGAGAGATGAAAGATATGGCAGTGGGCAAGGACAGCTCCGTCGGCCCCTTTTGTGGTTTTTGCCAAGAAGAAGGAGATGAACGCCAATTCACTAACTTATCCCCTTAATCTCAGAGCTGTCTTTTCAGCAATTAGAGTCTGTTTAATGTCCAAGCGAGTGAGAAACGCACAATGAAAAATGAATGCTGGTCTGATATCCCTGAAGACACAGACCGCTCTATGCATGTTGGATCTGCCTAAACGCACGGCCCACTGCTAATCGATAAGACGCATCTATAAAATATGCTTTGATCACAGATTTATAAAATACATCTGTGGAATTGTGCCGTTCAAACACTTAATCATCATTTTTATCATGGGTCATTTTTATCGCAGAATGGAGAAAATGAGCCCAAAGAATCTACACATTCAGATAGATATGATGCTAAGCTATAGAGGGCTAGGCTCCTAAATCTATTTTATGGATCCATACTGAGGCAATTCGCTTTCTGATTAAAGTAAAGAACACATGTTCTATGGCTGGTAGGATATACGGATGTTTCCTTCAGTTTTGGAAGGTTTTGCCAAATACTTAATAACTTCTGGATTAAATTTTATTGTGTTGAGCAAACAAATTTGTGAGCAATATGACTGCAGAAATAAATATAACTTGTTTATGCTTGTTTTCTCAAAGTTTAAGGATCGCACCTATTGTGAGTCCATAGGGCAGATGTTGGCATTGCAGCCAATTATTATTATTATTATTATTATTATTATTATTATTATTATTATTAATATCTAAAATTAGAGTGAATTCAGTGTTTCACAAAGAAAGCCAACCATCAGAAATATGAAATATGTGAAAAGCATAATGTTTGGAGGATGCAGTGAGTATCTGGCAACTCAGATGTGGAATATGGGATTATTGCCTTTCAGAGTGGAGTTTGGAGTGATTGCTTTTCTGCCTGGCAGAGCGGGCGGCTACTGAAAAGACATTTTCCCGCAGTGTCATTCTTATTTATTTATTTTTCATTTCTATTTTTTTTTTCTAAGGCTGATTTTAGGGGAAAAGAGATCCTTTTATCTGTGTTTGTGATGGAGAGAGCTATTCTTCCACCAAAAAAAAAAAAAAATGCAGTGTGGTCACAACCTGAAAAATGAAGAGGTTTTATACTGCCTTTCAAACACCTCTCAAAGTCAGCATAATTCACTTTACTCAAGATCTCAAAATGCTGGGCATATTCTTCCTATCAACGCATACCTAAGAGCAGTTTGTTGTTGTTGTTGCCCCCACAAAACAATTGGTATCACAGTGTACATGACAGTGCAAATTTGGCTGCATTAAGTTCTGCTCTCTCTCTCTCTCTCTCTCTCTCTCTCTCTCTCTCTCTCCTCTCTTTCTCTCTCTCCACTGTGCTGTCCAAAGCTTTTTTTACTGAAATATTTGCATATCCATTTTTTGTACAATGTGCACTCAAGAGCATCATCTCTGCATGATCGCCTAATTTTAAGAATTACATATATTTTGCATTTTTTTGGCCAAAATTGTCCTCTTTCGTGGATTTATTTTGTCATTCTGAGTGGTGTGCAAGGTTTAGATATTTGAATTTACAATTTGGACTGCATTGCAACACACAGTACAGGGGGATACTGTTGAGGGTACAAGGTACAGCAGCTGCTATGCCAAACACTGAAACACCTGAACTGCAGGGTCTGTGCTCATCAGGTTTATTAGATTATAAACACTGATCTTGGGGCAGATTTCTCATGTACACATCGTAACTGTATGTAGTATGAGCTAAATGGAAGATCTGAACCCCGATCAGCGCCTCTGCACTGAGATGGCACAGGCCCAGGTTACTGTAGCTGTGGAGAACAGAACAGTGAGTCAGGACTGGATGCTGGTTTGTGGAGGTGGGTGGGGCGGGGGGTTGCTTTTTTTAACGAGCGCTGGGGACAGCCTGTTAGGGCAATGATGAGCACCCTGACTCACCCCTGACATTTGGGGCGGGACCCGAGACCCAGGGGGTCAAGTGGAGAGCCAGGGAGTGACGAGCAGTGAGCGTGGCGCTTTGATCAAGGAGGACTTAATCTGGCAGGCGAGCTGGCCACTGTAATGGCACTTGACACTGCTGTCGGCTGGGAGAAAAAAGGCCCACCCCTCAAACTCTGCTCTGAGGTGACATCTTTGCACCCCATCCCACATTTGGGAGGGGGCGGTGGGAGAAGGGTGGGCCGTACTGAGTGAGCTGGATGTCACTGTAAATCATCGGCATACCACTACACCCCCCCCACCGGACTTTTCCAGAAGCACGGAGACAGGCCGGTCCATCTCCTTGCGTCAGGAGCGTCTCGTGTTTCCCCTACAGTGACGTCTGCATTGTGGCTTCGGTTTTTTTTTTTTTTTTTTTTTTTTGGGTTTCCAGCTTTCTCTGTCTGGAGTACTACCGCTGAGGTTCCTTTAGTATTTTCACAGTATCTCTCATTTTTACAGCCTGACACTGTCCTTCCGCCGCTCTTCATACCTCTATGCTAACAGCATGCAGATGCTTACGCAAGGGACAAAGCTCACAGCATACGGGGGGACCTCTCTACCCGTCTACCAGCAGCCCTGCAAAGCCCCTTTCACAGGCACACTCCTGTGAATGGCACATAAGTAGTGTAAAAATGGCAGTGATGTTTAAAAAAAGAACAACAGACAGCCTGAAATAGTAATGACCACAGGTGCTCAAAATCCTCTGTTCACAAAAAACAAAAACTTATGTTGGGCTGTGTAATCTTACCCCTATCCCATAAAAAAAAATCTTTTGAGCAAGATGTCTGAATTTATTTTGGATGAATTATGAATTATGTATGATGCAGTTTGTGTGCTGTTCTGACTTGTACCTCTGTGGAGTTGAGTTTTGGGGATTGAAAAATGTGTCATGAACAGAAAAGAGAATGAAAATAACCACATGAACCTTTGCCTCCAAACTTATTATGATTTATATATGTGTGTGTGTGTGCGTATATGCGTGTGTGTGTGTGCGTGTGTGAGTGTGTGTCTGTGCACATGTGTGTGTGTGCACGTGTGTGTGTATGTGTATGTATGTGCATGTGTGTGAGTGTGTGTATGTGCGTGTGTGTGTGTGAGTGTGCACGTGTGTATGTGCATGTGTGTGTGTGTGTGTGTGTGTGTGTGCGCGCATGTGTTTAAGTGTGTGCGTGTGGGTGAGTGTGTGCATGTGTGTGTGTGTATTTGAGTGCGTGTGTGTGTGTGTGTGTATATGCATGTGTGTGTGTGTGAGTGTTCATGTGTATTAGCATGTGTGTGCATGTGTGTGAGTGTGTGCGTGTTTGTGCGCATGTGTGTGTGTGTGTGTGTGCATGTGGGTGAGTGTATGCATGTGTGTGTGTGTATGTGAGTGTGTGTATGCATGTATAATTGTAATGGATCTGTATACTGACAGCCAAAAGTCTGCCTCCATACATTCTGGAGTATTGTCTCTGTAGACACTATTTTCTTTTCACAGAAATTTGGAAAAGTTTCTGTGTCATCTGTTTGAGGCTTGCCCTCTGAGACCGTCCCTCGTATGGGAAGATGAGGGTTATCCTCTGGACCCTGACAAATTGCACTGAGAGAGGATTGTAACGAGCGGTAATAAAAGGAATGGTAGCATGAATCCGGGATGATGCAAAATGGCATTTTCTCTCTGATGTGGTGATTAACCAAACAGGGCTGAAACGCTATGGATAATTCTCACCTCGACCAGAGCGTAACCCTGGGAATAATAGTCATTGTCTCAAAGCATCTGGAGGGCCATTTGAAATCTAATTTAAAGGGATATTGAAGCTCATCTGACTTTATTTTAAGTTTCCAGAAGGCTTCTATTACATATGCATACATGTGTTTTCACATGTGTTTGCATAAACGCATGTAAACACATTCACATGCACATACATTTCACCTACACACACATACACTTAAATAAAGTATAGCTTACAAGTAAGTTATAATGTAACCAAGTTAAATTAACACAGTAAATAACTAAATTTCACTAGGACAAACTCAAGGTCTCCTGAACAGAAATGAGGACTCAGTACCAGAAATTAATACATTTAGACTCACTGTACATGCATACAAGCTGTAAATGCAGCATTTGATAGGCTGATGAAAGGTTAAAAGTCGAATTTTATTTCAGCATTCGTGATGAGAGGAAGGGAAGACCAGGAGACCTTGCCCAGCTCTGCATTCACTGTAGAAGCACCACAGAGCTCAGAATAGCCTCCTCAGATTGGAGACCCGCCCACAGCAGATCGTGATTTGTCAGAAGAAGTAACTGACCATTGGTTAATTAGCAAAGACGATGCCCAAAGTTAGGCAGCGTTATGCCGCAGTGGAGGCAGGCTGTCAGGACAGTGACAAGTAAGGCTGGATATACCCCGTCTTACAGAGAATGGAGCAACCACCCATAGTGTTCCATCTCACAGAGATCCCGTTTACAGCCACCCATAGTGTCCCATCTCACAGAGATCCCGTTTACAGCCACCCTTAGTGTCCCATCTCACACCACACAGAGATCCCATTTACAGCCACCCATAGTGTCCCATCTCACAGAGATCCCTTAGTGTTTACAGCCACCCACAGAGTGTCCCATCTCACAGAGATCCCGTTTACAGCCACCCATAGTGTCCCATCTCACAGAGATCCCGTTTACAGCCACCCATAGTGTCCCATCTCACAGAGATCCCGTTTACAGCCACCCATAGAGTTCCATCTCACAGAGATCCCGTTTACAGCCACCCATAGTGTCCCATCTCACAGAGATCCCGTTTACAGCCACCCATAGTGTCCCATCCCACACCTCACAGAGATCCCGTTTACAGCCACCCATAGTGTCCCATCTCACAGAGATCCCGTTTACAGCCACCCATAGTGTCCCATCTCACAGAGATCCCGTTTACAGCCACCCATAGAGTTCCATCTCACAGAGATCCTGTTTACAGCCACCCATAGTGTCCCATCTCACAGAGATCCCGTTTACAGCCACCCATAGTGTCCCATCTCACAGAGATCCCGTTTACAGCCACCCATAGTGTCCCATCCCACACCTCACAGAGATCCGTTTACAGCCACCCATAGTGTCCCATCCCACACCTCACAGAGATCCCATTTACAGCCACCCATAGTGTCCCATCTCACAGAGATCCCGTTTACAGCCACCCATAGTGTCCCATCTCACACCACACAGAGATCCCGTTTACAGCCACCCATAGTGTCCCATCTCACACCACACAGAGATCCCGTTTACAGCCACCCATAGTGTCCCATCTCACACCACACAGAGATCCCGTTTACAGCCATCCAGTTATCCACTCACTATGAACTTGAGCCCATCGTTTATTTGTTCCACAGGTTTATTGGTGAGGTGCTGCGAGAGAGAGGGCCTGTCGGCGCTCAGAGCCTGCCAATGAAGGCAGCCATCCCCCATACACTCAATGTCACCGCCTTTGTAATTTGGCACAATGCTACGACTGTTGACTCAACAGTGCAGAAGAGGTGACTAAGCACCACTTAAAGTGGATTAGCCTTCAGGCCAAATGCAACAGAGAAATAAGAGCTTGTGTTTCTTCAGATGCATGTGGATGAGGAGAGACCTAGAGGTCATAGCTGAGGTCTGAATATCTCTCAGGCTCAATCACCATGAACAAGCAGTCAGAGAATAGGTTTCCTCTTGCTTTCATGCTGCTTTAAAAAAATTCAAAGGCTAAAACAGTGCATGTGTTCAAATAAAAATGGAGTTAAAAAAATTGATTTCTAAGTCTCAACCTTCAAACAGGATGAGAGTTGTCAGGTTTCAGGATTGAGTTTCAGGATACTCCTTCTTCATCTCATTTAAGGTGAATTTGATATTTGTTTTGGAATACTGGGATTGAGAGAAGATTCCCACCTGCTGAGGTAATTAACCAGCTCAATTCCAGACATGGCTATGAGGCACAGAGATAGACGCGTATTAACGGAAATTACCAGAAACGCATCACCATAATTCACTTATTACTGAGCCCACTCACAGAACTGGAATGAAATTGAAATTTCACATAAAAGACTATATTGTCTGAGACACTTATTCATGTAAAGATCTGGCTTATCTACTTCCCCAGCCATTGAGGGAGGGTTATTTCTGGTATTAAAATGTCCACATCACATTTGTGTTTGTTAATTTTATTATTAATTATTTTTTTAATATGAAAGCTCAACTTCAAGTGAGAAGTCGTTGTTGGAGTTGCAGCGGTGTTATATGGGTTGATACTCAGCTAGCTGAGTTTTTAACGCAAATGAGATTTCAGGTTTGCATGTTAACTATTTTCAGTACAGAGTACAGCAACAGCTGGTCAAAGTTATTAGGCAAGTGTGTGTGTGTGTGTGTGTGTGTGTGTGTGTGTGTGTGTGTGTGTGTGTGTGTGTGTGTGTGTGTGTGTGTGTGTGTGTGTGTGTGTGTGTGTGTGTGTGTGTGTGAGAGAGAAAGAAAGAGTAAAAACATGCATGTATGTGTGTATATGAGTTCTTGAATGCGTATGGTGTGTGCTAGTTTGCTTTCGGTTGCCAGGTTATGTGGTATCTCGAGTAAGCCTAGACTCTCTTTAAATCCTGAAAGGCGTTAGGTTCACCTGTGTTTTCCCTCTGCTCTTCCTCTCTCATTCTTATTGGGTGCTCTGGGCCTATGGCGGTCTGCCTTCGGCATTTAGTGTGGTCCTGCAGGGTGTGCTTATTGATAAAGAGCCATTCCTCTGCCGTGGTTTTTGTTGTTTGTCCTCACTCCTCTCACTTTTCTTTTTCGGGATCAGTTATTTATTATTTGTATTGTGGCGCCGGGAGAGGTGGAGGGAGGAGCGAGCGCCTCAGCTCCTCCCACAGTACTGCTGTCAGTCTCCTGGTTCCCTCCCTCAGCCTGAAGAGGACCTGGAGCTGAAACAGCAGAGGCCTCACTAACAGACAGGCTCACCTGAGAGTGATTCCTCATCAACTCAGCTGTGAGCACTTGGGGAAGCACAATCACAGTCACAAAAGTGACACAAGGCAAACAAAGCAGAGTGTAACACAACAGTTTTTTGTTTTTTTTTCCCCCCTCCCTATTCCCCTTGCATTCCTCCCACCAACCCACTTCACCCTCACCCTCTAACCCCTGACATGATTAAACAAAGCAGTGTGCATAGATAAAAACACAAAAACACAACAACAGACACAAAAATAACAAACAAACATCAGCAAAACCACCGATACAACCTGCCCATTCGTCTCAACCACACCCCCCTGCTACACAGGAAACCCCTTGACTACTGCAGACGTAAACCAACAGCTTTCAGACATAAAGGAATGAGATAATTATGCTAATTTCCTCCATCATCCATGATTATATACACAGAAATAGCCAAAAGTGTACATAAAACATATGTATATATATGTTGCAACCTATGAATGCACATATAGTGTATAATATTCTATACAAGTAAGCAAGCAAGCAAATACATGAAAACATGGTTGAAAAAGACAGTTAACCACAAATATTTATAATAAAGCAATAATTTTCTCTAGTAGCTTTGACCAGCAAATAATAACTACTGTCATTTTTCATGAGCTTACTCTAAATCTATTAATGATGCCAGGTCAGAGGTCCAGAGTCAGCCCGGCTGCAGTGAGACTCTTCTTTTATTCTGAGTTTATAATTATGATTAAGCCTTTTTATTCCAAACCTTTATCTAACTGCAGAAGTCACTTAATCTGCTTTCTTACTTATTGTCTCAAGCACATCAGAGAATTTTTTTGTTTTGAACTGATGGTTGTGTGAGCGATCAAAGTTTGGACAGTGCTTGATTACATGAGAAGAGCTAAAAATCAGTTTTGTAGTATGTACTTATCTGTGATTATGCTTATATTTAAAAATATTTAATGATAATCTGCATGTGTTCATAAAATATATATTTATAGCAGAAAGGGACAAAGAATCCTGTTTTTATAATGTAACTCATATCCACGCTATTCAAGCTGCCATTTTCAGAGCTCTCGTACTTTTCAGCGCAAATGTATTAATGTTTCTTAGTATGCTACCTGTATTTACTACTGCAGCGTCCTTTTTTGCAAGGACACTTGATTCTGATGACATCGCTGTCATTCTCCATCACCCATGTTCAGGACGCCCGTGTGGTACGTAGCCGTATGTGTTGTAAGGCGTATGAGCGTCAGCTAAATCCATGTAAATGGGATGTTAATGCAAACCGGTGCGGAAAGGATGTCTGCCACGCTTTGTGTTTAAAAATGGAAGCAGCAGTCATTGCTTCATCTCGGGTTTTAGAATGTTTCTCATCCTCACTACGCGAAGGAAGAGAGAGACAGCAGCTGCGCTGTGAAAGGGGATGACTGCGGGAGCTGGTACAGATCTCAGCTCTTTACAATGATATCCCCAGCCATTCTGAAACTTCTTTCAGGTAGAAATTCAGGCAGGTTTTTTTTTCATTTTTGGAAAGTATAAAGCTATATAAATCCATTTCTAAAAGGATCTGTCTCCATTTACTTTGTAAATGTGCCTTCAGGTGGTGCACAGAGTAAAGAGCTTAAAGAGTGGATGTGGGGGACATCTGTAGGACTCACAGCCAGGGCCTGAGCTCAGCCTATCCCTAGGATAAGAGAGCGAAAGCTGGGTAACACATCAGTGTGGCCCCTTGTCCTGGCTGCAGCTGGCTGGGCGAATTCAGATTTAAGATTTCATCATATGTTGACTTCAGGTCTTTCCAGCATCTTGGGCAGTACAACTACAGGTTGCCATGGGAATTAGAAGAGTTATCTGTGGGGGGGGGTGGTTGTGGTTCGTTCTGGATGGGGCTGAGGACATCGTTCACTTTAGAAGGGGGCGGGGTGTTGGGAAACGGCTGCAAGGTGATACCAGACATCCACACCAGTGCTGTGAGCTTTAAAAATCTTTTGCAGAAGGGATTTAACGTCATTCAAGTTTCTCAGAATTGTGAGCGACAGCGTGTCCCAGGCCTGCATGGCAGCTATATGCTGTGCAACTGCAGAAACTCTCACAAGCAAACAGAAATAAATAAATAAATAAATAATGGCTAATGACTCACGGTGCAATTACACAGGAAATGTGACGTGTGTTTTTTTATGGTCATTAATGCTGAAGTGGTTTGTGCTTCACGCTGTATTGCCTTGTCAAAAGAAATACGCTGTTCATTGATGCATTCTCACGACTGCTCAACAGTAACTGGAAAATAACAGGAGATTAGCGAAGATCACTGTGTTAATCTTACTCCGCCTGCGTAGCTGTTTCCGCACACATAACTTCATAACTCACTAATCCAGTAAAGATGACTCTGTCAATCTCACATGGTGAGCATGAGTGTTATTCTCATGAGTGTGTTATTCTCATGTGGTATCTGTTATTTGGTCATGAGCCCCAGCCTCATAACCAAATAGTCCAGCAAAGATGACTGTGGTAATATTACATGGTGAAATTGGTGGTGTTAATCTGCCATTCTGATCATTGTTGTGTTAATCTTTCATGGGGAATCTTATGTCATGAAGATGGAAGTATCAGTCTAATATGGTGAATCTGACTATGTTCATCTTGTTAATAGGAATTTGTTAATCATGGTGAATATTGCTATATTAGTCTTACATTCTTAACACTGCTGTATTCATTTTGCATGGTGAATTTGCCTGTGTTAATCTTACATATTAAACAGGACTGTGGACGGGATGGAGAGTTAACTTTACAGTGAATCTCACATGGTTTCCATTACAGCCCATGCCCCAGCTGTTTCTGATCTGTGATTAAGATAATGAGAGTTAACAGGATTATTAGATTACCTCACCCTTGGGCCCTGAGCAGCAGAGAGCCACTTCTGCACAGGAAACAGGAAATGGGTCCTAATGAAGCCACTCCCTTCTTCCCTCTCTCCCTAAAGATCGGGGGGCGGGGTCACAGCCAAACACATTTAGTCTGGTTAAGGGCAGTCTGCATTTCACTCAAAACTGAGTTTACATTACAAGTTTCTTTGAGTGTTTCTATATTTATTTACTTTTTCAAATAAAGTATAACACACTGAAAGAAACTTGTATTGTCTCTTTTTTGTCTCTTAAATGCGCTTAAATGTTATTTTATTTAGAAAGAAAACAAATATGTGCATTTATGACACTAGTGTCTATTTTGATTGAATTGCACATGGCCTTATAGAGACCATGTTCACTGGGTTGATTGGGTCCAAGCCATCGCCTGTTGTCTGCAGGGCTAATGAAACTGGGACAAGACAGTAGTGACTTCAACTGCTAGAAACTATCGAGGAGCTCCAATAATCACAGGCTATGATGAGAACAACCCAAAGAGCAATGGCAACGGTCATCGATGAGTTCTATTGGATAATCTCCATTGGGAGCCAGATTGTATTCAAATAATGTGCTCACCTATCACCTCCCGCCTTGTTTTGCTGCTTGTTACCAGCTCACTCTGTGATTGGTTGAGCTGTCCCATTCTATTGTCAGCATCACAACTTTGTTTTGCAGCTGCCTTTTTATTACTTCTTCTCCAGCATTCGCTGTTAAGCAGTCGGGAGTGTTCTCAGCTCAGTGACTAGTTCTTCTGACTGGACTCGAGTGTAGGAGGTCTCGGTTGGTAACGGCAACCAAAGAGGGCCTCATGACATCGAAGAAGTCAGTGCTGGAGGCACTGGCCCTGGGCATTTACCTTATAGGCAACTTCTGCCCACCTGTTCCCTTCTACAGTCAACCTGCCCTCCAACCCCCAGGGTACGAGAAGATCATAAGGGTCCTGTAGGGAAACACACTAAAACTCTGCTCTACCACTGCAACCCTTGATTTTTACTATTTTTTTTTTTGCCATTATTTCATTATGGTTTTCTTGAAAATAAGAGACCTTTACATTCTCTGAATTATGTGTATTAGCTAACATTGCAATTATTTAGCAATGATTACATTTCAGGAGTTTAATCAATCTCAAATAAAGGGCCCAGGTGTCATTTTCAAGTGTTTCTTCCATATCCCATACATATTCCACATTTCATTTTTTCATCCCTTCTTTGCTTGATTTTTCAGGACTGTGATGATATGAGTACAAATGATCATATATTAAATAAAATATTAAATTGATTAAATATTAAATTGATTGATAATAGTCCTGTCTGTATTATACTCTCAATAACTGAAGTTCACATTCACTTTCTATAGAAATATTCATATTCATAGGGATAGAGAAAACTGGAACACATTACAAATTCAACAACATCATTAGACATTTTTAACCTAAAGCACACAGAGTCGAGTGTCTGTTCAAAGGATGTAATTTCTATGACTGTCCTCCAAACAGCCGGGCTGAACACTCCACGCCCAGGCAAAGATGAACACTTTCTTCAAAGTGATTGATTTATTGGCATATGGTTGGCATTGTGAGGTTTTATATGAGCTGTTTTTTTATCCAGGTCCTTTAATGAAGCATAAAAGTTTGCCATCTCTTCCCACTCTCCTCTAACAGGGCCTCAATATTTAAAATATAATTAAGTTTAGTATCATAATAATGATATTTTGGATGTAGAGAATTGTGCTTGCAAAGCACATTTGATCATAGGAAAGTTGTTTTGGGAATGCATTATTTATTCAATAAACCTGTGCTTAGCTAGAAAGTGTCAGTAATGGTGTCTAGTTGGCAGATTGTTTTATCGGGTTTGACGCCTTTGCTTGCACCCTAGTGATTGCAGGTTCAAATCCCTGGGGGATGCATTGCCTGTCATCTCCCCTTGAGAATGGCCTATCCAGGTAGTTAACCTGAGCCACAACAGAAAATGTCAAGTTACATTACACGACTTGTATTTCCTTTACAAGATAAGAGTTGTCAGTTGACCTGACTGAAGTCACAGATTGTGGCACACATATTTTCTCTTTCTGCTTTAATTAAATTCTCTCTGTCACAAACCTCCATTGCCACAACGTGCACTGTGCTGCTAAATACCTCTCTCCAGCGGACGTTTGGGCAGGGAACCAATTGCTAGCAAGATGCACGAATAGAACGGTGCTTATTTATTTATTTAGCTATAGTTTTGAGAATTTGCTCTGTAATTACTGAGCAGTGTAGGCATGATGCAGTTGCACACAGAGGCATGAGAGAGGTGCACAGAAGTGAGGGATGTGTGGGGAACATTGGCAGAATATGCACAGATATATGGGTAAAATACTGGGGCAGATATATGGGTAAAATACTGGGGCAGATATATGGGTAAAATACTGGGGCAGATATATGGGTAAAATACTTGGGTGTTGAAGGGTAAAGCACAAGAATGCAACAAAAATTGGGGATTAAAAGAGGGTCTGGTTGGAGCAAGATCCAGTATGTGAGGCTTTGCTATACAGTGTGATTTTTGGGTTGCGGCTGTCAAAGAGGTGCCGATAAACTGGGCAGATAAGGCCAAGGTTAGGCATCCAGAGTCTTTGTAAAGGGATTGGACAAGATAGGGGAAGGGGGTGGGGTCAGAATAGGGGAGGGGTTTATTTTATACCATACATGGAATTTGTTTTTCTACAATGGTTTGGTAACTCGGGATAACTCCTGTCATGTTAATAATGTCTTTTTTTAATCCAGTGAGTCATTATAATGAGTCAATAGTGAGTCATTATTGAGCTTCCCGTTCCACCTGAGCTTCAAACCCAGTCCAATCAAATCACATTTATTTGTATAACACATTTCACAAAACATTTGTCACAATACGCTTTACAGCTGACTCACAAGCAGAACACAAGTCAATAATGAAATGTGCAGTAGTTTATGGAAGTTTTCAGCATTTCTCTGATAAAATTTGCATAGATTGTAAATAACAATAATTATTATTAATGTATAATTAATAAATAATTAATCATGATAATAATAACAGTATTGACAGTAACAACATCACATTATTCCTCTTTAAATATATCCCTACTGGATAATCAGATTGACATTTTAGAGAGATGTCCCAGAAATATCGCGGTAAGGAATGGAAGAGCACTTAATGTGTAACATCGCACCCTCTCTTTTTCTCTCCTTCAGTGACATTTAATTTTGGTAGGGTAATGAAATGTGCCGTTGTAGGGGCCGTAATAGGAAGGACAGCCGTGCGTTTCTTTACGCACTCTGATAGCAGGCCGAGGCATCCCTCCGACATGCTGGATGTCGCCCCAATTTGTGGCAATAACCACGTCCCGGGGGCTGACGGCCCACACAGAATCAGGAGTAAGCACGTTAAATCACCAGTCTAAAATAAACAACGTGACCAAAGATGCTTTCTTCCTTTTTTCTCTCCATTTTTTTGTACTGCTTTCTTTGGAAGGGAAGCAAAATCATAACGGAATGCTTTCTGTGTAATCATTTATGACTGATTCCACTATTTTCTACATTTCTATTTTTTCTACATTTGTATTTTTTTTTACACAGTTTTGATAAATCTGCAACCATCTCCAGTCACAATTCTGCTCTCCTCTGGAATAGCAAAGCGAGTTTTCTTGTGCATGATTTATCTTTCTGTCTTACCTCACTTTTTATTGTGGTTTATGCAGTAAAGATATCACAGTACATTTCCTGCTAATGTCTGATATTTCCAGATTACTTTAAACATTTTTATGCTGTGGCAAGATGCAGTGCCAAACATAACAGGCTTAAGACCTGCATCCGCTGGTAAAAGTACAGCTTCCAACCAATTTCAGCAGACCATTAAAGGATAAATAATGACATTTTACAGTCAGACTGCATTTTAAAGTATATCTTAAGATCGTACAGTTCAACTGAGGTGCCAAAGTGCTACGAAAGTATAAAACCAAACATTTAAAATCATATTTATTTTAACAATTCAAAATGAAATGCTTGTTGACTTATCCGCTATCACTTGGAGGCTAGCACTGCAAGAATCGGGCAATTTCTTGACTGACAGGCTCAGGGTCTTTTGGGCATAACACCAAAATGTTTCACTGTTGTTGTTGCTTTGTTTGCTCATGGTACAGTGACTTCATCAAAGACAGATGCTGGGCTTGTATTCTTCAGACTTATTTCTGTATAGCTGAATGTCAAGCCGCTGTACACAATATCTGCCACTTTTTCCCTGTGTAATTGCTTGTCATCAGCGTGCCCACAATCCCATAGTCCTCTAATTCTTTGAGGAAATGCTGTTTGAGATGGCAGTGCATGGAACCAGACAGAGGGAGAATGATACCGTCTCAAAGGGGTTTACTGGAGTTGTGGTTCAATTATATTTATTCCTTGTCTTTTATTTTTATTTTTTTTCAATCCTCTTCTGAGATATGTATGACTTTTATTTCCAGGGATACAACATTTTTTTTTTTTTTTTTGTTTTTGTTTTCTGTCTGAAAATAGTGCTTGGTAGATGTGAGCTGATATGAGGGTGCACCAGTACGGTTAGCGCGCGGGCGCTGTTCCTCTGACAGCGCGAGCAGCAGGTTAACATATGTTGGAGGAGAGGGGTCTTGCTATCGATTCTCATCATAGGTTTTCTGTGATGAGCTTGTTATGTAATTAGCCCTTTGCTCGCACTGAAAATGATACTCTAAATAGACTTCTTTTGGCTTTGAAGTCAGCGGTTCAATCCATGTTAATTCCAAAGGGAAGGAGGGGAAGGCATTCAGGCGGCTCTTTGAATATTGAACGACTTTCTGAACCTCCAGCAAAAGAGGAGAGAGAGAGAAAGGGAGCATCTTCGGTTAGCTGTTTTTCCGCAAGAGTTGGATGATGTTATGTGTGTGTGTGTGTGTGTGTGTGTGTGTGTGTGTGTGCCTTTTCCTCAAGAAAAAAAAAAAAAACACCAATTACTAAAATTGCTAAAATAAAAACTGTGTGGCTGTGTAAGCATGCATTTAGCAAAGTTTTTTTGTTGCAAATGAGAACATTTAAAACTGAGAGCTAATAGATTCTCACGTTGCTTATTATAATGACTACACACTGTAAGCCTGGGATATTTGTACATTGAATACTGGAAGTATATTTCTCAGTTCTGGGGTCTGTAGTTCACCAGGCTGCCTGTAAATGGTTTGCTTATTTGTGGTTGCTGCAGTCTAATAGGATGTAATGTCAAGCAATGCAACAATTACTACAGAGTAGCTGGGTAAGTGTTTCTTGGAGGACAGACAAATTGGATTCTGACCTGAACCAAAATAAGTGCTGTGTGTTACATAAAAATGGGCTTAAGCCTAAATACATTAATTAATTGCATTGCAATGTAAATTTAATAATAATACCAACAACAATTATTATTATTATTATTATTATTATTATTATTATTACACAACCAAAAACAACTTCATTATAATCTGTTACCATCTTTCTTTCCAACAAGTCATTAAACTATAGCCTGGTTGTGTTGGTGATTTATCTGCCAACAGAACTAAGCCTTTGAAGACCCATTTGACTCACTACGACATTTTTTTCAGTGTTATGCCACAACTTGTGATTTGAAAATTGTGTTTCACAACAGTCTAACTGTACAAATTGACAGTGTCAGTCAATGTAGGAGTATTTTGGCTGTAAAAGCCTTTTTCTGACTTTCTGCTAATGATCCACATGTGCCTTGATGTGTGTGTTTTAGAGATATGCCCTCCTGCTCAGTACGTTACTGTGGAAATGAAGGGACATTGCTGTCCCAACTTCTCTGCTTCTGTTTTATGAGTATTTTGTCTGGTAAAGTCAGGATATTAGTTTGAGTAGGTCTTAAAGACACTGTGGAAGTAACATACTGGATCCATCGCTCCTCCGTTTCCCGGGCTCCAGCGGGATAAATGACAGCAGCCCGTTTAATGGCCCCTGCACCCATCACCTGATCAAATAAACCGCCACTGCTGAATCAGGCAGCACGTGGCGGAACCTGCGGCAGGCCGCCGCTCAAATCCGCCAGAGACGAGCTGGTGTTTGAGGCTCGTGGCGCGAGGAACACCGTCCCTCGGAACACGATCCCGTTTGATCATGGCCGCATTATTGTGAGCTGGCGGACGCGAGCGTGATGTCGCACGGCCTGCCTCCGTTGAGCAGGAACACAGGGGCACAGCGATGGAGCTCAGACAACCAGGTCCGAGTTCTGCCCCCCCACCACACACACACAGACCAAACAACCAAACAACGGCATCAAAAGCAAACACGCGCACACACTGCTTCTTCATTTAACCTTGTAGGTGCACAACGTCGCAGCCCTTAGATCCAGGTAAACAACTCGTAAACAACTTTGGCATTTTAATGATCGATTTCAGCAGTTGTTGTTTGTCCTATTTTAATTCGATGGCCCTTAAAAAAAACCATGAAATGAAAATGGGATCATTTGGCACCTTTATCTCATGCCCACTACAGGAGGCTGGCTCTTGTAATTGAATGGCTCTTTAACAGATGTAAGTATGTCTAAATTATCACAATAGTACCATTTGTTTGTGAACCAGACATGGGTTTAATTTTATCTGAAATTCAACATCATGTAGCATGTGAAATACAGAGATATACCTAAAAAAGGGTAGGTTTAATTTCCTCTATTTTTATTAGTAGTCTCTCGCACCTGTTCACTAGAATCCAGGGGCTCCAAATTACAGCTTTGACACACACACACACACACACACACACACCCATACACACACACACACACTCACACATACACAAACACACTCACACACACAAACACACTCACAGAGACATAATCAAACCCACGATGTCAGACACTTGCATTTGTCAGCTGTTTTATTATGGCAATGCAGCTTCAACATTCATTAGCGCCTTTGTAAGCACCTATCTGGCTGGAAGTGGTGGTACGGGACTCCTTTAGCTGTCAGCGCCTCCTTGGGCTGCACACAGAGCCTCCTTAGGCTGCACACAGAGCCTCCTTGGGCAGCGCACAGCACCTCCTTGGGCTGCACACAGAGCCTCCTTGGGCTGCACACAGCACCTCCTTGAGCTGCACACAGCACCTCCTTGGGCTGCTCACAGAGCCTCCTTGGGCTGCGCATAGCACCTCCTTGAGCTGCACACAGCGCCTCCTTGGGCTGCGCATAGCACCTCCTTGGGCTGCGCACAGCGCCTCCTTGGGCTGCACACGGCGCCTCCTTGGGCTGCACAGAGCCTCCTTGGGCTGCACACAGCACCTCCTTGGGCTGCGCACAGCACCTCTTTGGGCTGCGCACAGCACCTCCTTGGGCTGCGCACAGCGCCTCTTTGGGCTGCGCACAGCACCTCCTGGGCTGGGCTTGGGCTGCACAGCAGCCTCCTTGGGCTGCACAGCACCTCCTTGGGCTGCGCACAGCACCTCCTTGGGCTGCACACGGAGCCTCCTTGGGCTGCACACAGCGCCTCCTTGGGCTGCGCACAGCACCTCCTTGGGCTGCAAACGGAGCCTCCTTGGGCTGCACACAGCACCTCCTTGGGCTGCGCACAGAGCCTCCTTGGGCTGCACACAGCACCTCCTTGGGCTGCACACGGAGCCTCCTTGGGCTGCAAACGGAGCCTCCTTGGGCTGCGCACAGCACCTCCTTGGGCTGCTCATAGCGCCTCCTGCTTTCACAGTCATTCAGGTCGCTGTGGCACTTCCTCTCCGAAAATAAAAAAGCCTGCTGAAGTGTGACCGCGTCAGTCAGTGATATAGGACCTGATCTTTTCGATTCTCCGGTACGTCTCCTGTCTCGGAGAACCTGGATCCTCGCCAAACACACCCTCAAAGTGACCTGCCGAGCGCTCAAGTCTGGCTTTGAAGGGAAGCAGAAACATGCAGGCTAACATTAACCCCTTAAGCTCCAGATTTCCTCACACCAGGTTTTATTTCTGATGCTTTTAGAGGTTGGTTTTGGACATGAAATGTACTGGAGTGTACATACTAGGGTTCAACTATACCTTTTTTTTATTATTTAAAACTCTCTTTCACTCTCTTACTCTTCCTTTTAGATACACATACATGCACAAATGTGCACTTGTACCTCACTGGCACTTTAATTGGGTCATTTCTTTACTGGACCATGGACAACAGGCAACACATCAATGAAAGAGTTGCCTTGTTGCTGGACAAAAAGTCTGCCTAATTAAAAGCACCTAAACCACACTGCTGCACTCTCCTTCAACAGGAAACAATGGCCAGGGGAGAGCACATAAACCAAAGAGTTTCCCTGTCATTGAACAGGGAATAATGGCCAAGGGAGAGCACTTAAATCAAAGAGCTGCACTCTTCTTAAGCACAAAATGATGGCCAATGGACTGCACCTAAATCAAAGGACTGCTTTCTCATTGGACAAGAAACAATGGCCAATCCAGAGCACATAAACCAAAAAGCTGTGCTGTCATTGGACACAACATGAAAGATCAATAGAGCAACTAAAGAGTCACACCCTCTCTGAAGTCCACATACACACACACACACGCACACACAGTACGATGTGAGCAATAAGATGTTATTCCATGTAGTTTTACTGGCTGGCATGCAGTTTCAGTTTTTCAGTTCGGAAACATCGTCTGACAAATAAAGTACATCACAGTAACAGGCTGTGACACCCTCACTGTGACAGAGCAATATCTATTGGTTTTTGTGTGTGTGTGTGTGTGTGTGTGTGTGTGTGTGTGTGTGTGTGTGTGTGTGTGTGTGTGTATACAAAGTGAGCAGCTGTCTCTGTGAAAGACGTGGGTATGACACAGATGCACCGTGTGTAACAAATTCTGACAGGAGTGCTACCTGTCGGAGTCAGCACCGTCAAGTTTCTGCTTTAACACATCGTCTGCACACACCCAATCTGCTGCTGAAATATAAAAATATGAAATCATTATCTTGATGTGCTTCACATGGATAAAAGAGAGTGAATTATGTAGATCCAAGTCTGAATTATTGTTTTCAGGAGCTGCTAAACACATTTATTTCAGTTTCATTTGTCTGTTATGTTTTTCTAATGCTTCTTTTACAGTATGAATGTCACAGCCGAAATACTAAATAAGAATTGGGAGTACCTGCGGACCGTGAGAGCGAGCAAAGCGTGTAAGCACCTTGTCCTTCTGTCCTCAGGTCAGCGTCACCCCGGCCTGCATCCGCGGCCTGACCAAGATGCTGTACTGTCCATTCTGCCGCAGCCTGCCCACAGTCAAACCCTGCGAGAACTACTGCCTCAACGTGCTGAAGGGCTGCCTGGCCAACCAGGCCGACCTCGACCCCGAATGGAACCTCTTCATTGGTGAGCGATAACCACCCCTCGCCTGTCTTTTCAGCTGTGTTTTTTCGAGTGTTGGGTGAAAGCTGCTGGTTTTATTTATTTATTAATTTATTTATTTGTGGTTAGACAGGAACTTTTTGAAGTTAGGCGGTTGTTTTTTGGGCCCTACTGCCCCCCCCCCCAACCCCATCTGTGAAGTTTTGAGGCCATCCTGGTGGCTGGTGCTGTTGACAGTTTGTGCTCGCTGTGACTTCCTTTCATCCCTCTGTGCTGTGCCACTTTGGTCCAAAAAAAGAGTTGGGGGGGCCGTGGGGGGGCCGGGGGTTTGAGTTGGAGGGGACCGAGATGAGAGAGAGAGGAAAAAGAGAAACCGCAGGGCTGCGCAGGGTGTTGTGGGGTAACAGTGCTGCAGGATGTCATGTAGCTCTTGCTGTTGAACATTCTCTGAGACTCAAGGACATGAATATAACATCACTCCCCTTATTTATTTAGTCTGATACTTTATCTCGGGAGTGTGGGAAGCTGTTTAAAAACCTGGAGAGATCTCCACCGGTGCGTGTTAGCGAGTAGCACTTTTGGAGGCATCAGGCAAACCATCCGTCAGAGTGGAAGCAAGGGCGCCGATGGGATGTCTCCGCTCATGAGAGCCGTGAGACGTCTGTGGTACGACGGGGGCCCTCTGACAGCGAGACGTCTATGGTACAGAAAGACCCCACGGATTTCGGGACGTCTATGGTAGAGCAGGGGCAGAACGTTTGTGTGAGATATCGCCAAGGCAAGGTGCCACATGATGTGAGGGGGCTCGGAAAGGAAACAAACAAGCAAAGCCAATGAATGAATGAACAAAGGAACAAACAAATGACTGAAGATAAGAATATTGGGGATTTTTAGGGATCTGCTAGTGTCAAGCAGAGAAATGTTCAGGAATGATATGGTAAACTCCATGGCAGCTTCATGGCAGATGCTCAAGTCCAGAGATCTTCACCAGGGGGTCTGTGTCCCCAGGGGGTCCTCACAGTTATTGCAGGGGGTCCGCCAAATTATTTGATACCCAACCTTTTTTCTTCCAAACATTAAAATACGTCCATAATACATGAACATAAATACAACCTATAATATGCAAAGATAAATCTTCCTGTTTGTTGAAGTTAAAGTTTAATAAGCAAAAATATTTTATATGATCTGTAATAGGGGTCCGTATGCCGTCTCTGTATCAGCCAACGGGTCCCTGGCCTGAAAAACCTCTGCTCTAATCCATTAAGGCCGAGAGGAATAAAAAAGGTAGAGGTTTAAATGTGATCGTGCTTGTTTATGAATCGATTATGGGTTTGTCACTAATTAATCTGAGTTTTATATCTGTGTCCAGGCAAGCCAAAAATACAGAAATAGACATTCCGAGTTGTTTGTATTAGCCTGTTTGTATGTACAGCTAGACCATGGACCTCTTCACAATGTCTTTCACCTGTCAGTAATTTGTATTGAGGCAGTTGTATTTAGTTGTAAGGGTTCCAGTACAATGACAGGTTACGCTGTGATTGTGCTCTAACATACGGTATCTTGATTTCCCAACCAAAAATCCAACTCTACAACTATAAATGACAGACAGAATGTAAAAGGTGTGAAGCAGAAGACCATGCTGTGTAATCACATCAGAGGAAGTTCTCTCTCTCTGTTTTTTTTTC
The DNA here is from genome assembly GCA_022829145.1 of Albula goreensis. NCBI lineage: Eukaryota > Metazoa > Chordata > Actinopteri > Albuliformes > Albulidae > Albula > Albula goreensis. Next base: position 3,565,506 of record CM040745.1, on the reverse strand, counting down.
CCCTTTTCCTTAAGGCATTTCTCAGTCAGAGCGAGAGTTTGAAGCCACTGTGTCTTCACAAAACAACGTTTGGAATTTCACACTGATGGCACAGCTTAATGCCCTCCTCAATGGGAAGCATTGCCTCAGTGATTAAATTGTGTCAAGAGTAGCAGAATCTGAAATTGCATTCAAGTCTCTCAAAGAGCAACGGAGCTAATTATTTTGCTTCATCAGAGTCATTCTCCCAATCAATTGAGCAGGGGGGCATTCATGACATGACAGATTCAAGGTCCTATTCTTTGTCTTTCTTTCTTGTTTTCTTGAGGCTGTGACATTTCATATTCATTCCAGCCCTAAAGATTTTCAATTACCGCATGGCCAGGCCACAAAGAGATATTGATTTGGCTCTCGGAGAGCAAGTGTCTTCTCCTGTGAGCCTGCCCCCAGGTCAATGACCACCCCAAACCCCCTCACATACATTCATTTTTTTGGTGTTTTCTGCAGTTATCGAGCTGTGATGAATAGACTGAAGACCGGGCTGTTTTCGCTCAGATCCCTAGGCCTTGGCACTGTCCTGCGCCCTTGGCACACTGAATCATCTTATTGAGGGGTCTGAGCCACAAGGATTAACAGACGAAAAAGGCTCCAAGGAGAGTTTGTTGTTGTTGTTTTTAGCTGCGACCACCAGCTCCATAGCTCGCTGTCGGTTGGTTGGTCGGTCGGTCCATAAAATTCCCCCACCCCCGCCTCAATTTTCGCCCGTAGGAGGCTGAAATTTGACATGGAGGTCAAGTGTGTGTGTGTGTGTGTGTGCGCATGTGTGTGTGTGTTTCTGTTCATGCCAATTGGCTAAAAGGGGGCATGGCAGTGGGAGTGGCCTAGTCGCAGCTCTTGCAAATTTGCTTGTTTTTTTTTTTTTTCTGAAAAGATTGAGGGCTAGTTTCAGCCAAATGCATTTACTGTAATTAAACAAAATTTCTACACTGCACGTACAGCACACGTTTTTTTTTGAGTGTGTTGTATTTCTTGTATTTCATCTGCAACCAACTGCTTAACAAACCCCGTGTGCCCCTCCACTGATTCCTGATGCATACCTACCTCTTCACATTTTAGCAAGAATACAACTGATAAGCTGGTTCTAGCGGAGGGTACAGACCCCATAATCATATTTCTGTCTTTACAAAATTCTGCATAGCATAATTCAGTTTCATGAAATAATTCTGAAATAAATTCTTATTGCTCACATGCTCACTGATATTATTACGTTTTTTTCTTTCTTTTGCACAGCTGGTCATTGCCTCTTTGAAGTTCTTTACATTTTATGACACTGAATCTCATTTAGACAATTCTTATAAACTCCATTTAAATCTCATTTCTCTTCAGTGCCTATCTGTTGTAGCATTAAGCTTAAACCTTTGGTGCTAGCCTGGAGGACTGTAATTGGAGCAGCTACAATGTAGCTCTAATTAATCTTCAAACCCTGTACTATGGGCATATTTCTTCATTCTGCCATCTTGAGGCAGCTGACCCCTCCCTGCATGGTTACATCTCCCAGTCACGATGCCCGCCCCCCAACCCCCATTCCAGAATGAGCTTCCCCACTGTGATCAGGACAGCAGAAATATTGCCTACTTTCCGAGGCTGGCTGAGAACTCACCTCCTTAAACTGCGTCTTTCTTGATTCATTTCCCATCTCCACCCGTTACTACTTCTACGTTGTCCCCTCCCAAACTACCATTCCCCTCTGCCCATATCCCAAGTTTTTATCAGTTACTTATTTTCACATTTCAAATACGTTTACATGTAGGTATTTGACAGAATCTTCTATCCAGTGCGACTTACAAATGTGCATCCACTGAGCTAGATTTATCTTTGTATTAAGCTTAATTGTGGACACATAGATTATACCTATTTTAGTTCTGGTTAGCACAGTTAACTCAAATTAGCAGTTTAGTGATGCTACCTGTATATTCCCTACTGTTAGCCCGGTTTGGCTCTTTTGCTCATATTCTCCCACAATATGAGTCACTGCAGATAAGGCCATCTGCTAAATTACGTTAATATAATCCTCTTTTAATTATTTTAGTAGCTGGGAACGCTATCTGAAACACCCCGTCAGCAAATATGACCAGGTTATTAGCAATGTCTTTAACAAGGTCAATTGTGTAAATAAGGAAGAGCATTGGTCCCAGAATTCACCCCTGGGGCACACCCCCTCTCACAGTACCCTGCTCAGATGTGATGTCTCTCTCTCTCTGTTCTACCCAGGAGTCAATTTTGAAACCACTTTGAAATGACTCATTTAATTACTACAGATTTCAGTGTGATAATGAAGACGCTCGTGTGGAGGCAGAATTTTCCCCTCGAAAAAAGCCTGTAAAAGTTAGATATGTACTGATGAAAAAGGGCTCACTGTTTTGGACGAATAAAACTGTATGTATGTCCATTTTTACCATTTTTAGAATGTCCCCTGACTAGAGCAATTACAAAAGATACAATTATACAATTAAACTAAGGAATTGTGATAGTAAATGTGAAAACAAATCCTGGGCATTTAATATTTCTGGTACAAGACGTGATGCAGAGTTCATTTTTTTTCCATGTCTCAGTCTGTGGATGTGGTGTCATGGATGTGTCATCTGTGAGTATTCTGAGTGACCTGAGAGATGAACGTTCATGTCATGAAGTTTAGAAACCTGTGGTGGCTTTGCTGGTTATTAGCAGGTTGTTCCACTTAATTAATTTTTGGTGTTTTCAGTGAGAGGACCTACAGTGCTAAAAAAAAATGTGGCTCAGAATGTGAATTGGAGTCAATTCCAGATTGCATGTTTTTGACGTAATGGAAGTGAAAGTGAAGCCTCGTCAAATCTATAATTCAATACTCTCTGTAATATTCATCAAATGGCATACAACTACGGTTCGAGAGATGAACTCCAAAAAACATCACAGGACCTTAACTTCAGAACAGAAACTTCTCCTCTCCACTGCTGATGCATACAGCATGCATTTCCAACTTTCTTGCAGGAACTCACTTTTAGTGAAGTTGTACGTTTGTAGTTGGTAAATCATTACTGTAGAGATATCATACCATTCGCTGGGGACAATTACAAATACAAACATTTTTTGAAACCCTGTTTTGTGTAATTTAGCTTCCGGGTGCGATGTTTTTTTGTGTTCTGACTGATGTATTGAACAGAACCGATGCAGTGACTCATGGTTCTTTCATGAACTTGGATTTTCACCAAAGAAGGAGAAACAGAAGCCTGAGTTCAATCAACTCACAGTTTTTTTGTTTTTAGGTATGAGTTTCAGTGCACCTGTTTTTTTTGTTTTTGTTTTTTTTAATGAACATCCTCACAAGCTTGGCTGTCATCAAAATCAAAGGCAAACATTGCGTGTGTGAGAACTGTAATACACCTATACATGTGTAGTTGAATGATAATAGCAAAGCACCATTGTGGTTATATTGAGTGCTTTCATCAGTGTCTTGCTGATACCAGAGACTGTGGTGATTGACAGAAATAGGTTGACTTCAGGGCTTTTACCAAAGGATGGATCCTAACGGTTCTGAGATCCTGACATGAAGCTTAACAGCAATGCACTTTGCTAAAGAGGTGAATCTTGATCTCCTCAAACACAATGCATCAGTGCACATCCAATCACAGTATTACTCCTGTTTCTCTTCCCTCTCTCGTTTTCATTTCAGTTTTTTTTTCCACCTCCTTCTCCAAATTCTGTTCCCTCTCTTTTTTACAGTCCCTCTCCTGCTCTGACTCCTATTCTACTTCCTGCTGTCTCTAACGTAGCTGCTCCCTCTCCAGATTCTGTTTCCTCTCTTGTTCTCAGTTCCTGCTCCTATTTCGTTCCTGCTCCTTCTTATGCACCTGCTACATAGCTTGGTTCTCTTCTGGCCCAGACAAAAAAAAAAAATTAAAAAACAAGCAATATCAATGAGGCTCAGAAAACTTTCTCTGTCAAGACAGACAGGAAAGGCAAGCTGTGAGCTTCTGATGGCGGTGAATCTGCCCCTCTCCCGCCCACGACTACTTCCCATTTCGCCCCCGGGTATAAAAGAGTGCTGACTAATAGATTGCCTTTAAGCATTTTAAAACCCAAACAAGCTCGACCTTTACATAACCCCCCCAACCCCAACCCCTAGGCTTGACAGTGAATGTTAAATGGAACAAACGCCCATTGAATAGCAAATGTCAAGAAGGGAGAAAGAATCAAACTATGTTGTCAGCCCCACTGTGAATACCCCCCCACCCCCATCACCCAGATTCAAGCCAAAACATTCACTCATGTACTTGCCTGCCCAAACTGCAAATGCTCTATCAACCAGTAGGGGTCACTAGAGAGTGATGAGCCTGACGAACTTCACTGGCTTAATCCTATATATAGTCCATATTTTTCCTGAGGCTGAATCAAATTTGCTTTACTAATGTGGGCCCTATTGCGGACCATGTTTGGTAATGGCACAGCCTGGACTGGAACCAGGATGTCTGACTGCACCTTGAACATGTTTCTCTACTCTGCCTCGACTCATTTACCAGGCAGTGCCATCTTTGACTGGACTCAGAGGCAAAAGGAAACAGTCTGTGAGATACGACTGTAGCATTTCACAAGCAGAGCTGCACATTGAATGTTCCCTGAATGAGGATCCACTGGTTCTGTCGGAGGGTTAAATACTGCCTTTTACATCACTGGGGCATCGCATCAGACTGTAGGGAGCATTGTGGAGCAGTAGCTCTCCTGTCCATGTGTTCCTGGGAGGCTTAAAAGAACATCAGAATAACCTGCTACAGTGAAGTATTCATTGGTTTGAGTATGTTTCTTTGAATGTGTTATTATTTTATTGGAGACAAGTAAGCATGTCCTATAGAGTATGTTCTTTTTATTACAAAACAGAACATAATAGGCCCTTTAAAAGACTACAATCTGTTTCGATTGAATCGCAGATGACCTTAAAGAGAATAAATGAGTTTGATTGCGTCCCAGCCATTGTAACAGGTAATCTGAGTGCTAAGGTCAGAGTGGTTGTAGGCTTTATTATAGCTGACTGTGCTACATTTTTCTCCATCAAGGCATGTGCAATGGCAAGTGGAACATCTGAGTCAAACTCCCCGGCATTGAGCTAATGGGTGGCTCTCCTGCTAGCCTGTGGTTTGAGACTACATATCGCATTGGCCTTTTCTGCCCATTTGTCATTGGGCGTGTCTGCTGTGCTCTGCCTTGTTTATTTTTATAGCTGTGGTTGAGCGGACAGGAGGCGTAATTTGTTAGCCGTGGAATGCCCGTTGGTGGATTGCTCTACGGTGGCACCGGGGCGGTTGAGGTTTACTGATCTCTGGTTGAGGTCTGGGGAAAAGGCATGAACGCTCATATTCTCGGAGGTCCTCTGCAGCATCGACGATCCTAACCAAAGCCAAGAATGCAATCGATGTCGCCATTCGACCCAAAAAAGGGCCACAGGAAGGCGGGGGCGCCTTGAAACCTTCCAGAACAATCATCTAGTTTGGGCTTCCCCAAATTTTTTGCATCTCAGGCCTCCCTAAAAACACCACAGTCTTGTGGCTAAAGACTCCCACCTCAACAAAGCGGCAAACGTTTACAGGTTTGTAAGTTACAACTGCCTACGGGCTATGGTCCTCAGACTGCAGATCAATGCACTGGAAAGGGTGGTGATTTAGCACAATGTAAATATTTAATACTTACAAGAATAACAATTTTAAAAAAACTTACACCAGACAGAGCTTATTTAATCTGAATGTCTGAAATAAAAATGTATAATTAATGAAATGTTGAACAGTAAACAGTCAGGTTTTGAGAGGTCTTTGTCTCCCTAACACACCCATGTGGGGTCCTTTGACCAAAGTTTGGGAACTTCTGGTCTTTGTGAAGAAGAAACAAAAGGAACACAGTTTAGTGAGGACTGTCCCTCCATCCATCTGTGTCATATAGGTGACATCCATCTACGTCACATAGGAGACATCCATTCAAGTCATACAGGAGACACTTTTAATTCAAAGCGGGTCACAAGGAGAACATATAATCTTAAAACGGCACAATGATTTACAAGCCTTTCCTTGGGTCTATCCCTCTTTTTTCTTCTTGTTGTTTCTCGTTGGTTCAGGATTTTCTGGTGTTTTTTTTTTTCAGTTTCCTCAGTAACACTGGCAGCCATCCAGCTCTGTGTGGTGCTATCGTTTTTGAAAATGAGTGATTTTTGAAAATATGAGTGATCAAGGTCGTTGGATCATTTAGAGAGTAATGATATATTTCATATCTGAGGGCCTCAAAGTTAGGATGTTCACAGTTGTGTTCGCAGGGTCTGGAAAGACTCTTCACTCACTGCCACAAAGTGAACGAACATTACTCTGGAGGAAATGGCATTACCACCGACTGATTTCATTTACAAAGTTATATACTCTCACAAACAAACTTTATGGCCATCTTAATATGGTGTTGTATTTTTAATGGCGTGAACATAAAGCCTCCATATGATGGTATTTTCAGAATGAACACGTTGTTTTCCTCATAAATCTCACTCCAGTAACTATTTTTCCTCTTTAGAATCAATGTGAATGGTTTTCTCCACTTAAAAATACAGCATATATAAAATGTGTCTTTTTGGTTCCCCAGAGTGTAAATTAAAAGCAAAATCTATGCAATTTCCTCTGCCTGGGATTTTTTTTTCCAGAAGTCTTGAAGAACTTGAAGAACTGTGTAATATCTGAAGTCAACTACAGTAGCAAAGAAGAAGGTTTGTTACAAGGAGGAGCTAACCTTAAATCCATCTGTTTATCTAAGTGTTCTCCCATGGAGATTCAACCTTCTCTGACCTTACAGTCAATTTGCTCTGAGTGTTAAAACACATTTTCCTCCAGAATCAGATTTTTCTCACTGTTTGTTAACTATGAGACCAGGTGGATGCCTTACGCCCTCCTAAAAATTTCCATCTGCAAATACTGCAAACCTTCTCCTCATTGAAACATTATGTGAAAAGTGATTAGCGAATGAGGTATCAGGATATCAATAATGGGTGGAGATACAAATCTGTCAATCAGTGGAATATTTTAACCAATAAAAAAATGTTTTGTTGTTGAGTTACTGGGAAGATTATGGTAAGCCTCCCCGTTCTTTCTGTCATGGATGTTACCTTCATCTTCCATCACCACAGATGTGAATAATTATTAAATTTGTATCAGAGGGCAGCGTTCTCGGATGAGAAAAAACCTTCAAAGATAATATCATGCTCCACGTTTTGTAATTATGGATGTTAACTGAGTATGCTTTTAAAAAGTAATTAGCGATTAAAAGCAGAAATGCGTGTCATTTGAACTGTTAATTAAGTTAGATTTACAAGAATATTGTGTTTGCTTGGTATTCAGGGAAAAATCTAATAATAACACTGTGGATTTGCATTGCTTTTACAGTCACCATCCTTAGTACAAACTGACATCTCTGTGGATGGTTACAATGACATTTGGGCACATGTATTTTTGAGGTGTTCACTGAAAAACAAGGAGATTGTGAAAATGAAATCAGTTAAGTAGGCTAATTTAAATATGCCTGCACTAATCACACAGTGCTATTAGTTAAAGTGAGTAAAACAGCTGAAAAAAATCATTAATTCAGTGTTGAAGTTGAAGAATTCATGAAGTGTGAAGTAAAGCCTTTTTTTTTTTTGTTCATCATGGACACAGAGAGGTCAGAAAGTAATCAGGTGACATCCTGCTGCTGTTTGGCTTATTCTTAGTTCATGTACGGTTTAGTGTTAAATGGACTCCAAAAGAGCTAAGACGATGCTCCATGGAAATTTAACGCCAGAGCTGTGAACTGACAAATATGCAGAATGTGGAACCTTTAACTGGGATTTGAAGACTTAAGTTTTACTCATTAAAATTCAGCAGTACCGCCCCATAATTAATTTGGTAGTAACACATTATTTTTTATCACTGCATTTTTATCTTAGTGTCACTATCATGTGCTCTGGGTCCTTGTTTGAGGAGCATAACACATTAAATATTAACAGTAGAGTAAGGAAAAGAGGTTGCAGTAGTTGCTGTAGTTATCACTTCAGTTGACATAATGGTAGTGGGGCGCAGCCTATAACCTGGTAGCTATTGTGCTTGACTGGAAGGATTGTGGCTCCAGCCACAGGGCAGCCACAATGAGTCAACAAAGTTCCCCACAAAGTCCCTTTGAATAATGCATCGGCTAAATAACTGTGATGTAATGAAGCGGAAGTAGCTGCAGTTGCCGATGCACCCCAGTATAGATTGTTATAAATCTAAATGTGATAGCGGGGCGTAACGCAGTGAATTGATCTGTGGTAACCTTTTAAGTGTTAAGCTGTTTCATTATGACACAGCTGCTGTTACTGGGTAATTATAACTGTGTTTCATGTTTGAATAAGCAATGATTAGGATATGAAACTCTTCCGAGGAGTATGGCATTTTTATTTGACTCTCTGTGGCCTGCAGACACCAAGAACTATCCTTCCTCTTTATCTGCTTTTTTTGGGAGAGCACAGATGTGGCTTTTTTAAATACGCCAGTAAAGTGCTTTGTTGAAATACCAAAAAGGGTTTAGCACGATACGCTGGCTGCTAATCCAACAAAGAGCACAGGGAACAGAGTATTTGTTCATATTTTATCATTTTTTAAATATATAATTTTCATATGAAATATGCAAAATGTGCATTAGTGTTAAGATTTGCAGTCAAACAGACAGATTTTTTATTTTATTATTTTATTTTTTAGTAGCCCCGTCTGAATGACTCAGAGCAGGGAGGCCGTGCCCGTGCTCCTGCTCGTGCTGACGCAGTAGATAAAAACCCTGAGCTCTGCGGCTAGCGCTCCCAGGGGGGGGATGAGGGATGTGTGGAAGGACTGGGGCTTCATTTCCAGTTATCACCTCAGCATGCGATAAGGTTTTATCAGAGGTGCAGACAGTTCACCATCTCCTCAACTCAATGATTGCTTGAACAAAAAAAAAAAAAAAAAGAAGAAGAAGAAAAACCTGAGGCGCATTCTTCTTGTTCTGGAGAAATATGCACCTTGTGGTGTGGTTTGGATTCAGAGGCATGTTTTTTGTTGTTGTTGTTGTGTTTTGTCCGAAGTGCCATTTAATCACAAAGCGCTGAACATGGGGTCACTGTAGGGTCACTTAAGGTAATGGGGCATTGTCGTGGTACCGAGAACTGAGGAATAACGGTATGTGGCAGGGCACCTTTTTTTTAATCATAATCACACAAATACCTTTGAAACGAAAAGTGGAAACTGTGCTGTTAGCGGCATTTAGTTTTTAAACCCCGCAGAACTGCAGCCGCTTCAGGCTGCACACTCAGGAAGGATCTCCCACAGCTGTGACAGTCAGACGTGCGAAAGGTCAAGTCAGCGTGCCAGCCCGCCGCACTTAGAGCTCTTACCAGCATTACATTCATGAAATAAAAATGTAAATTAACATTTTAAAAAAGCAAGTGCTGCCCAAAATGTGAGCAGTCGTTTGATTAAAAATGTACATTGGGGATCACTTAAAGTCATGAAACGGCACGAAGAGTTCCTCCATTAGCACTCGAGTCACAGGAGAGCGATGCGCACAAGCAGCCCCGCCCCCAGTGACGCAAAGGAGGGAGGGCGGCGGTGGCAGCAGGAGAGTTCTTGTGCTCCCAGAAAGGCAGGAGATTTGTTAGAAGCACAACCCCAACTCCCCCACCCTTCCCCCCACCCCCCCAACACCTCCCAAATTTTTAATCCTCACACTCGCATGTCTCATGGCTGCCCACTGATCTTGACTGACGTCTTAATGCAGTAAAGGGAAGAGCGAAACAAAGGCACAAACTGTATTTTAATGAGATTGCAGCTGGGAATGTGAAAATTACATTTAAAGAATAGAGGACTATTTTTTCCATGAATTACAAAGTGTGTGACTGAATATTTAACGCTAGTGACATTAAATTAACTCTGTACTCACAGCTTTTGCCATTGTCATTATAAAGAGACTATTTCATGATCAGGCTATGTTACATTCTTGCCTTTACAAGAAGAATATAACACATTCATCCATACCACATTCATGCATACATTTTGTACATACATACCTACCATATAATAGTAATGAGACTGAAAATCCAAAGCCACAATTATCTGTCAACCCTTGACTTATTACGAGCAGAGATTTTTCTCTTAACAAAAGGACACTATGATTGGCTAAAATCAGTGACCTACCGGTGACATATTACAATTCCACAAGTTTTGAGTTATCACACCGTACTTTCTTGGTACTGATACACGAGAACATTAATTTTTCCAAATTTTATATCTGTAAAAAAAATGAGATTTACTGTATGCCTGTTGTGTCCTCCGGTCAACCGCCTCAATATTTTCAAATCCAGATATATTACATCATGTTTCCTCCTGAGTTATTAGTGTCAGCTGTTGGCCTTTCCATGCTAATCCACAAATACTGCAGTCTCAGACATCTCAAGAGCCCATGTAAAATATGAGATGAAATGTCTGTACAGATATGATTTTTTTGTTTTGTTTTGTTTTGTTTTGATTGATTGATCTGAAAGTGCTTTCAAACCAAACATTTCACCAAACATTTACTTTCTGAAAGAGTAGAGGTGTGAACCTGCCTTTGACCGACTGTGTTAAATGAATGCTAAATATATTAAAGAAAGTTAAGTCTGATACTGTCAACCACTGTTATTCTCTTCTGACTGAGTCGAGCAGGAACCATTCAAAAGCAATGTACCTGCAGGGTTCTTTGAGAAGTGGGGAGTTGTTTGCAGAGTTGTTAGCATTCAGGCCCGGTTTCTTTTTAATTACTGTAAGTGGTTCTGCTTTGCAAAGTCCTTAGTCACAAACATTGACATTGTCATGTAATGATGTGATTAAAGGGTCACTTAAAGAAACCGTTTATTATAAATCACGGCCTCGGATTATCTGGGAGGGTTTGCCTTTCCTCGGCCTGATGGAGGAAGCTCGTCGGTCAAGTGCACTTGAGAGAAATGTGCCTTGTCGCACCATGCCTCGGACCACGCCTGATGGTGGCGACGTCGTTTTTCCTCGTATGACAGCCTGCAGGGCATTTTTCCGACAGACAGAGGTGACGGCGTCCTTGCCTTCTATTGGGCCCAGCTGTCTGTCAGCTTGTCTGGAGAAACGCACACATCCTTAACCTCATACGAAGGACAAAGCTGGATTTGAAAATTGCGGATGATGATGATGATGATGATTATTATTATTAGTTTAGTTTTAGTATAGTTCAGTTTATTTCGCACATGTAGAAAGGAAAAGGGAAACATAGACCATAATTTAAAAACAATAAAGCCATGTAGATGAGGCATAAATAAACTCAGAAGGGCTTAAAGCTAACCTCACCAAAGAAAAAAAAACAATGACAGCTAGAAAATAGATTATTATTATTATTATTATTATTATTATTATTATTATTATTATTATTATTATTATTGTCAGATGCAATGAACATGCCTCACAATTATTGGTTTTCCTCTCTTCATTCCCTTCATTATTTTAGCTAATTGAGATGTAGGCCAGTGTTGTCCTTTGTTGACTCCTCTGTCACCACAGTGTAAGCGATCTGCATCGATTTTATTCCCTCATTTCTTTTTAATTGCATGGTTTGTTTCACAGTGTAACAGGATCCGGCCACAGCCTCACGATTCATGAAAATTCAAGTCAATATTTCCGGACCTCTGAGACGGGCTGCCCATGAATCTGATCTAAATAAAAACCCATCCCCCTAACGTTCAGCTCTGCAATACGGCCGTGTTAATAGAGGACGGATTTCACTGCGATTTTACTCTTGTGAACAAAAGCTGAGGCTGAGAAAATATCTAAACCCAGGGGTGTCATCGGACCTGATTAGGCACATACCCCAGTAATAATCTGTTGTGCCCCAGTAAGTGATCATGAAAAATAACTACTTTTTAAAAATGTATCATAAATTGCAAGTGTGAGGATGTGGGCGCTGGGGGCCTGCGTCCCTGTAGTGCTAGCAGTCTAGCAGCATCCCTGTCTAAACCCTTCACATTTTCTTGATTTTTGTCTTCCTAATTTTATCATTTAAAGGTAATGTTAAAACAAGAGACAAATAAATAATTTGTTGTCCTTGAGGGGAAAGTGCATTACATATTCACATAAAACCATTTAGGCAGAGATTTAGTCTCACAAAAAAAAAATGATTTAGTCAGTTTGAGAGCAGTCAAAACAGATTTCAGTTACAACATCATTTTCTCCGAGTTTGTGCTCTTCTCATTTCAACATAAAAAGCACTATTCTCCATTTCTACTGACTTGCCAAGGCCCTTAAAATGTGCACAATTGAACTGGGCCCTTAATGTCAGATTCAACACAATTCCAAGTATTAACGAAAACGACAAACAAGATACAGACTAAAGGAAATTATTTAAAAACATTTCCACTTTTTCTGCATGGATAATTGCATTCATATAGAGCACTGCTTTTCTTTTATTAGGGTTTTTGTTGTTTTTCTTAGTTGAAAGGAAACAGTGTCTCCAAGAGACAGAAGCTGTTAGCATCATGGGGATTGTCTGTGCAGTGTGTAGCACACGTTACCGCTCAGTGCCAGGTGGAGAGAGGAGCGGCGTAGTGACCCGGCGTCTCCGGACGGGACGAGGTCGTGGCGACCGCGTGGCGTTGTGACCGCCGCTCTCTGTCAGCAGGCCTTTCGTCTCTCCGCTGACAGGTGTGATTCAGGACGATCCCCAGGACTCCAGCAGAGTCCAAACAAAGCAAAGACAATAACACCCTCCATCTAGAATGAAAAATTAATAATCCGTGACATTCTAGCACAGTCCATTGGTTTTGCATTTATATGAGTGGTGAGTCAGCATGGGGGTATGCATAAATAAAGCAGGCTGGATGAGCAGCTGTGCCATTTAACCACCAACCAACATACATATCATAAAACTAAACACACATACCATCAATGTACTGTATATGATGTTAGATTTGGACATTTCTGAAAGCGTTCAACCTTTGGTTTTATTCTATTTATAGCAATAAATGCAGAAATATAAACTATTCACAGTAGCGAGGTCGAACTAGACAGAGAGAAAGCATGAGAGACTATAGAACGTGTGTGCATACCTGTGGGGCTCCGACCATTTATATGCAGAATCATATTTTATGCAGCTGGCTATAGAGTAGAGCTGGAGATCTAACAGCGCCCCCTGTGGTCGCTGTGAGAATGTTCTCTTGTATAAGAACAAAACAGGTGGTGGGTCACAGAGCCAACTGAAAGGACCATTTCTATTCACTGCTTCTATTTTTCAGCATACATGTAACCATTTGCTTTTTGTAAAAAAAAAAAATGCACCTTACGGGGAAACTTGTTCTTGTAGAAAAAAGAGAATTTCTAACTCTTTGTAAGGTGTAATGAAATGTTTAGGGGTCTGGGCTTAGAACTCAGAGGTTCCATATTAAAAAGGGTTCCCCATGATTCCCTATGAATGAGAGAACACCTGTTTCTATCCAGCTTTCTCACCTGGGCCCAGGTATTGCGGTGCTGCTTTATTCCTTCGCCCAAAGCGTAATCCTGACAAGTGTCATCCAAATCCCCCATGCAACATTGTAAAGAATATTCTCCTCACAGACAAGCTTGCATATACAAAGCCAAAGCACGCACACTGCTATTCCTGAAAAACTGCTTGAGTGTACTTCGCTCGTCCTTCAAGCTGTCTGCTGCGGAATTGCCGGTGTCAAAGCCGACATGTCGTGCTGGTTGTGAAATCCAGGTCGAAATATACGTGTCACCCTTTGAGGATGTGGCCACTGCCGCTACCGTGAGAATATACAAAAATCTTCTGCTGATTCTATCAAGTGTCCTGGCTATTTCCTTCTGCTTATCGCGCCCCTGTTGTCTGTCACAGTGGATGTCCCTGTGGCTGAATGAAATGAGCACAGCTCAGGAGTTGCTTGTGTGCCTGCCTTAATGGTGCTGTCCTCAGGTGATGGTTTTCTCTGTGATGCTCATGTTTGCCATTGTGTCTCTCTCCTTCTGAAACTTTCTCTCATTTTAGGTCAGTTCTGTTCATCCATTTTTTATCAGCGGGATTCAGTGAAACTACTGCACTTGCAGAGGGTGTGGATTCTACATAATGTTCTGTGTTGTTTTGCTTTTGTCTTTGGCCCATTTTTAACCCGGACTCATCTCTTCCCCTGCGGTACGCCCAGTTGTATCTGTAGGCCAGCCTCATTGTTCCAGTGCTCTGGGTTTATTCATAATCACAGACTGAAGAGCACAGCTGCCTCCTTTCACACTGTTTCAGTGGCTGAGGGGTGTGGTCACCCCAGCAGTGCAGTTGCTTCAGTCACAAGTGCATTCATTCTCTTTGAGTGTATATGCAGTTCAGTGTTCAGACAGAGCGTATTTCTTTGTAGTATATTATATTTTAAAATGGGACGGGCAAATGTGTGTTTTGGAATGTGTTGTCTTCATTCTAAAGTGTAATAGCATATCCCCTTATTTATTAATAAAGAGACTAAGTGCGTTTGATTGAATCTAACCAGTCATATACAGTAGGCTTCAGGTGGCTTCAAGCACATGATGACATGATGTCAACCAGGCAGGATGACAGTCCAACAAATAAAAGTCCCCCCACCCTGAGTGACAAAATGCCATTTTAGAGGCAAACCTCCAGGGCTGCTGGCCTAGTGCCCAGCCATAGGGCATGGAACCAATCATTAAGCCTGAGAGCAATGAGCTAACAAACACATACACGCATCTGCCCCCCCCAGGAAAGATTTTGACATGAAGTGCCAGGAACAAAGTGGTGGCTTCTTTGTTTTTTGCTTTCAGCATACACCTACTCGCCTAATTAAAGAAAATATATGGCTCAAATTCATTGCAAATTTGAAATGGCTGGTGTAAAAAAGAAGTCAAAATTGAGTTAAGTGGTATAGGCTATAACCCCTCCCTAGTGGCAATAAGAGGTACTGCGGTAAGGCTGTGACTCCCCAGTGTTAGGAGCCACATTAAGTCAGTAAGTAGAGGGAATGAACCGATAGAGAATATTGAATCAATCCAAGCCTGTGAATCCAATTCCAAGCCCTGCGAATCATATTTCTCTCTCCAAAAACTAGCGAAGAGGAATAGATGGAAACTCATAATAAGGTGTCCTCGCATTAATTCACTGGTAGATGAGAGCTGAGAGGGATCGTGCTTACTACAGAGAAAGGAAGAGATGGAGATGGCTTTTGCGAAGTTTTGCCAAGATAGAAACATTTTGCCAAGGAGCAATGAAACATTCTTGCTTTTGCAAGTGGTGCATGAATGTGGTATGCATGAGTGTGGATGTGTGTGTGTGTAGTGTGTGTGTGTGTGTGTGTGAGTGTATGCATGTGTGTGTGTGTGTGTGTGTGTGTGTGTGTGTGTGTGTGTGAGTGTGTGTGTGTGTGTGTGTGTGTGTGTGTGTGTGTGTGTGTGTGTGTGTGTGTGTGTGTGTGTGTGTGTGTATTACAGCTGCATGCACCAAGCTCTCGCTCCAAACTGATCTCTGCACATGCTTTTTCAGGCCAGTGCTTGCCAATACAACAAATTCACACTCATCAAAGGAAAATATTTCTGAGAATATCTGGAGAATCTCTTGACATCAAAAGCTCCTGTATTCAGCTAAGTGGTTGGCATAGACGACCCACATACGTACGCACAGGCACTCACAACACACGCACTGGCATTGTTCTCTTTTGTAGTGATTCGAGATTGATAGAAAATATAAGGGATCGAAAAAAATCAATCTCATCTCATGAGAAATAAGCAGCATGATGTCGTTTTCAAAAAAAAAATTCACCATGGCCACCGTTATTCAGCTTAATTGCACTGTCTCTGCTGCTTCCTGCTTTTATCAGTGCCTTCATGAAACACAAGACCCAACGGTGTACATGCTACACAGCTAGTGACACTGGCTAATTGCCCTCAGCTCCACTTCTGACACCAGCAATGAGAAACGCACCAGCAATCGCAGCTTAGCCTGTCCAGCAGCGCGGCATTTCAGAGCACTGAGATAAAATGTGCTCAGACTGCTCAGTAACACTTTATGTTAGGGCTTGCAAATGAAAATGCTTCTAAATTGTTAATAAGCCATTTTTTAATTATTAGTAATCCGCTTATTGAATGTTTGTGAATCCTTCATGTAGTTGCTGAAGTTAGCGGTTGGCGGCAGGTTGGTTTTTGGTAACCAGTATGGTCTGCTCTCCTGGTCTGCTCTCTGCTAAAGCTTGGTCATGTGTATTGGGCAGACACCGTGGATTTACTGGATTTCGGGCTTATATAGTTCAGTCTATCCACCTCTATCCATCAAGCCAGGCTGTGGAGTTTGTGTAGAACTTGGCACCTCTATGTCTAACACCATTAGAGAGAGGTCAACACTTCCATCATAGTCAAAAACAGAGCTCACCAAAGGCTTTTCCAACACAGCTAAGGAAGTTTGGTGCTTCATCTGAAGCTATGATGAAGATGTATAGTGTGGTCATGAAAGAGTTTTGACCTCCTCCATCTGCACACAGTATGGACTAGGACTGCACAAGAAAAATGTGATATGAAATTCATTGATGGATTATCCCCATGGC
Organism: Albula goreensis; assembly: GCA_022829145.1. NCBI lineage: Eukaryota > Metazoa > Chordata > Actinopteri > Albuliformes > Albulidae > Albula > Albula goreensis. Next base: position 3,548,903 of record CM040745.1, on the reverse strand, counting down.
AACATGCAATGCGATATATCAAATATTAATGTATTTAATCTGTTACAATTATTTTTAAGTGTATTTAAAACCTGAAATAATGACATGTAATGTTTCCTGTTCTTCCTGGCTCTCACACTCGACTATTCTCCATTTTCTACGGCTTATTAAATTAATTACAGCAACACATTGCAGTATGCTTATCACAATGAATTTATTTGCGATATTTGTAAAAATGCAATATGTCGTGCAGCCCTAGTATGGAAACACCTGTGCTCAGGATGAGAAGCAGTTCTAGAGGTTGATGCTGCCTGCATCCAAAGGCACTAAATACCCCCTTACCTCTCCTGAGTTACTAATAAATACCCCCTTACCTCTACTGTGTTACTACTAAATACCCTCTCACCTCTGCTGAGTTACTACTAAATACCCCCTTACCTCTACTGTGTTAGTACTACTACTCATGGCTGTTGTCCCCTCAGGGAAGGAACTCTTGTCCATTAAGTGCGGGACTATCAGGTTCTGCAACAGTACCTACCCAGAGGCCATAACAGGAATGAACTCACTGTAGCAGTTTTTAAAACTTTTTAAATCAACTTGCACTGCACATTATCACTTTATGTAATGATAATGACTCCTCTCCCAATATAGGAGAACTGTGTGCTGCTCCCATATTTAAACTGTGATGTGATTGTGCAGGTCTGTGGGTGTCTCTGTGCAAGAGGTTGTGCTGTCATGTCTGTGCTGCTGTCTATACTGAATGCATAACTATTGCTGTGCTTGAGCACACCAAAAAAATTACATTACTGTCATTTAGCTGATGCTTTTATCCAAAGCGACTTATAGTTGATTATGCTAACCATGGGCAAATCCCCCCTGGGAGCAATGTGGGGTTAGGGGCCTTGCTCAAGGGCCCAACAGCAATGGTGTTCTTGCTGTGGCTGGACTGGGGCTTGAACCACCAATCTCAGGGGTCCCAGTCATGTACCTTGACATGTAACCTACAGGCTGCCCCATGCTGGTCACCATGGCAATATCACAAAAGTGAGTTCACCTGGAAGGCTACGCCGAGCAATTGATAAATTACACATACTGATCAATAGTGGTTACAAAGGCAAAGATAAACTTGCCCCGAGCCACAGACATTATCAATTACTACCGGTCACAAATCTGCCGTCAGAAATCCGCCGCCAACAGTCAGACTGCATGAAGTCTAGACTGGAAAAACTAATGAATCAACCCAGACAATCTATCAGTGGGAGAAAGTCCAGAGTTAAAGTCCATGGGCACGACTGTAAATCTTTATTTTGGATAAGGGGAAGGGAAATGTTCTTCTGAAATGTAGAATGTGGGGATCTGTAACACCATAGCAGAGATTGCGTGCCAAAGCTGAATGAACCTCGGTCATCCCTTCCTCCGGCTCAGTCGGGCAGAGCTAGGCGGATGTCATCCTGCCTCCATTCAGGTTTCCCTGGGCAGTCTGCCGTTTCTGGTCACTGCTAGGCCCTCCCACCTGCTGTATTAGGAAAGGGCAGCTGTGAAACGGGCGCTTTTTGTTCAGAGACCTGAATGAAAAGCTGAGCGAACCGCAGACAGCCCGCGCCACGCTGTCATCCGCAGAATGTCAGAGCAGCATGAGACAGGACAGGCTTTTCTCCTCCTTCGCCCTCTCCATCTCTCCCTTTCACTTCCTTTTTTCCTCTCTCTCAGTGTCACACTGTCCCTTTTTCTCTCACTCACTTGCTCACTCTCTCTCCGTTTTAACCCCTTCCACTCTCTTTTTCTCTTTTTTCACAGTCTCACTTTTCCTTATTCTATTGCTCAGTCCATCTCTCTCTCTCCATTGTAACCCCCTCTTTCGCTCTCCCTGTCACTCTGTTTCTCTCTCTCTCTCTGTAGCATCCACTCTCTCTCTCTCCCTCCCTGCCTCTCTCTCTCACTCCCTCTCTTTCTCTCTCTCTCACTCTTTCCCTCTCTCTCCCTCCCTGCCTCTCTCTCTCTCTCTCTCTCTCTCTCTCCCTCTCCCTCTCCCTCTCTCTGTCTCCTCTCTCTCTCTCTCCCTCCTCCCTCCCCTCTCTCTCTCTCTCCCTCCCTCCCTCCCTCTCTCCCCTCTCTCTCTCTCTCTCACTCTTTCCCTCTCTCTCTCTCTCCCCCTCTCTCTCCCCCCCCTCTCCTCTCTCCCCCTCTCTCTCTCCTCTCCCTTTCCCTCTCTCTCTCTCTCTCTCTCTCCCCCTCTTTCTCCCTCTCTCTCTCTCTCTCCTCCTCTCCCCCCTCTCCTCTCTCTCTCTCTCCCTCTCTCTCTCTCTCCCTCCCTGCCTCTCTCTCTCTCTTTCTCTCTGTCTGCTGCGTAATGGAGGAGACCTGAGAGAGCCTCCATCTTCTCCCCTGGTCCTTACAAATTATTGAGTCGCTGATCATGTCACTGACAAATATGACAGCTACAAATGAGATAGCCTGCTCCCGCCTGTCAGACGGCACAGGGGGGGTGAGAGTCACCCATGCCCCTTAAAAGACATGTTTCTCCTCCTCACGCCTCCTCCTAATCTCCTCTGGCATATCCAAAGTCTGTTTACCCGCTTTATCTCAGAGTTAGGGGAGGACCGATGATCTCTCACTCTCTCTTGTCCGCATTTTGTGCGCGAAGTCGTATGTTGATGACTCGCATTCTGTGTTTTTTTTGCGATCAGTACAAACCCCCCGCCCCCTGCCCCCCGCTCCCAAACCCCACCCCCATTGCTGCGATTCTGATTCGCTGTGGTTCCCGTTGTTGTAGCGTACCCCGTTTCCCTGATTCACAGGGCCTGTGAAGTCTGGTGTCGCTCGGTAAAAGCGCAGACGCTTCAGTGGAAACGCTGCCTGACTGTTTGTCGGCTCTGCCCGCGCTTCCAAAGTCCCGCTTGTTCTCCGTACCCGGCAGGTGTAAACGATAATGCGGGGAGACGGGGGGAGCGTTTTATAAATCACCAGCCGTTCAAAGAGAACAGTTATTATGCCATTTTAATGATGAATCATCGATCTACTACAACCTGAGCGTATTCCTCATGTGAGAACAGAGCTTTTAATAGAACGAGAAGCGCTAGGCCCAGCTGTCGCTTCCCCCCGCTCGCACGCACGTGCACGTGCTCACTCGCGCACGCATCCCGCCCAACAAAGCCAATGTGTCGCCGTTCAGAGGACGAAAAAGACAAAGCAGGCCTTGAAGAGTAGAAGAGAAACTCACTCAGCAGTGGGCTTTTTTTTTTTTAAGCAGCGTTCGTTTCCACTGCTGTTTGTGTTCAACCTTCCCCTCAAGAGTAAATACTGTGCTCAGCGTCATCAAAAAAAAAAAAAAAAAAAGATACCAAACCCCTGGAGCTTCCGCCGTTTGTGGTGGATCTCACAGAATTGAAGGTGACTCGTTCCGACTCCGGGGGTGACCATGAGACCATCGTCATCGCACTGAGCATTAGCATCATGACTATCAGGGAAAAACTTCCAATGTTTGTTTTTTTTTGTTTTGTTTTGTTTTCTTTTCTTTTTTTGAGGGATTTCTCTTTCTGCTCTATTTAGTGTTCAGAAATGGAAGAGCGGTAGACCACAAATCCATAAAAAATCTGAGGTCCTAAAAAAACCTTTTTTGAAATGTGAAGGTTCTTAGCAACCATCTCAACAGCTAACACAGAAAAAGGATACGAAGAATTCTTACATTCAAAACCCGTTTGATTTGTATTACACAGCTGGCTGAATTTAGAATGTTTGAACTCACCGCTGCAGAAAGTAAAACTGAGACAGCAACAATAACAACATCAACAACAGAAAAGACTATTTAATGTGAAGAATATAGATTTTTTGCCTTGTTCCTGACTCTGTGGGACTTGTGAATCTACCTCAAAAGGATTCTGTGGGCCATTGGAGTTTTGATAACTAAATCATAGCACTAAGGCAAGGCCAGGCAATTTGTTGTTTACAGACAGGTGCTGAGCCGATGATGTTTTGAAGTGATGTGCCTTCTCAGTCTTCGTCATCGGTCAGTGGTGCACATCAGGAACTTTGGATGTCCATTTATTTGGTGAAACAATTAGAGAGGAAATTACGATCGGGAATGAATTGTGATTGCTCTCTGGATCTTCAGCGTTTGCTTCAATAAAGCGGAGTTTAAAAATATTCCAGGCACGCACTAGTGACGCAGTTAATAAAGAGAGAAATTTGTCACGTAATTAGTACTCACATGCTTCACAAGGCGGACCCCTGTGAAAATCGCAAGCTGTAAAAATAGCACATGGAAAATATACAACTTTCAGGACATTAATATTATTCTGATATTGTCTGAAATTCATAGTAAGAAATATAATCACACACTGTTTGCTCTGAAGTGCATCAAATACAGAGAAGAAAAACATGTGTCGGCACCCAGACAAAGACATGGTTCTGAAACATTATGTTTCTGTACGTTATGAAATGAGGAGCAAAAAGAATGTACGACCCTATATCCTTTTAAATATGTAGTCTTTGATAATCCACCACCAATAGGGAGTACATGTTTCTTTTTTAAATAATACTACGCTCAGTTTTAACTTTGCCCATATAAGCGGCACCCGTTCCACACTCGTTTGGACTGCAGTGAATTGGGCTTTCCGAAATACACAAAAAAAATCTGGAGACCTCTAATTGGTGTTTTAGGGGTTGTTGTAAAAGGGAGTCAACTGAGTTTCATTCCATCCTCAGCCCCCCCCCCCCAAAGGCAAAATTAGTGCGTGAGAGCTGCCCACGGTAAAATACCTACTGTACCTCAGGAGAAATACTAATTAACCACCATTTCATAGTCATTTCCGCCTACTTTCAACTTTGCTTTTCACCGGCCCTTTTTTCTCAACAAGAAAGCAGAATGATTTGTTAAGTCATGCTGGGCCTGGAGTTTGCTTTGGAATCAAATGCGCCTGTAGTTGCGCATTAGTTAAAGCATCAAAGTACCCTTTCAGCCTGCCAAAGAGCCCTCTTCGGTGACGGTTAAGTTTTTTTTTTTCTTTTACTTTTTTTTTTTTCATGAAGTGTGAAAAGTCTCTTTGAAAAACTTTGAAATGGAATGGTAATTTTGCAAATGAGCCTTATTTCTCTCCAACTTAAAAGTTTCGACAGCAGGCTGCAGACAGTGCTGGATGCTCTCTACACTCAGGGCAAAATGGGGAGCCCAGATGGGCAGAATTTTCTCTGCACTGAACTTTCCTTTGTCTCTTAAGTTTCTTATCTTTAAAGTCTGAGGGCTGTGTGAGCTCGAGCTGTGGGTGCACCTCTGAGGTATCTCTTTGAAGCATTTTTATTTAAGCCCCGTTTGAAGCCTTCAAGCCATGGTAATGTGTTAAACGATGCAATTCAGTACCTGTGATATCATGAAAAAGAATTTGATTTAGGATTTAAGACATCGATGTCAAGAACAGCTTTTCCACCTGATAGGAAGAGCTGGGAATAATTGTAGTTGATGCTTATTATCCTTGTACTTCAGCAATGAAAAATGACAACAGGGTGCCGAGATATATAACAAAGCTTATGGAAGATAAATCAATAAACGAATACATTTATACATTTTTCAGAAGTTATACAATGCCTTGTTTGCAGCATTCTTGGAGTGCTGTGTGCGTGAAAGATATTGAGCATCTTGAAAAAGGATGAAGAAGGATGAGTGAACTGGATCCTGGTACGACACCGAAAAACTCAACTCACCAAACCTAATCAGGCTTAGCAAACAGGAGACTGAGGAGGAATATAACTGAGGTTTTTAAATTCTTTTAAACGATTCATAAAAGGGCTAACAGGGTGAGCTACTGAGGGTGTTTCAGGTTGAGTTTGGTCAGCGGAACAAGAGGGCATAAGCGAAAAGAGCATTAATTCCAAACTTGCCGGCAGGAAATATTATGCCACACAGAGAGTTGTCAATGTGTTGAACAGCTTTCCAGGTCATGTAAAGGTAGGGGTAAAGACCCTTAGAGTCTGCAAGTCTTCACATCAGGCAGTATGACAGCCAGTGACAGTGCACGGTTTCCTATTCCAGTCCTTCACAGGAAGTAGTCAATTTGAAATGCCACAAAAAAAAGCATAATATTCACAACTCAACAAAGATGGCATAAAATAGTGAGTAAACTAAAACATTCTGGGGCTTAGTTTACTTGCATCTGGAAAAAAAAACTGTCAGGAATTTAAATTTTGAGAATGCTACATTAAGCTGGGCCCACATATCTCTGTCAAAAGTGTAGGCAGACAGTGTAATGGCGTTTAATTCAAGGCATAAATATAAAACCTGTATGCGGCAGCATTAAAAAACAGCTGAACGTTGAAAACGGAAGAATTATGATGAGTGTTTGTCGATGGAGTGCTGAATAAAAGTGTCCCATTCCATCCCCAATGGCTGTAGCAGGCGGAGTGTTTGCAGCGATGTTTAAATATTTGCCATTCTCTTGACAGACGAGCAAGTGGTGCTGTCTTGTAAAAAGTTTGCAGCTGTTTGTTTTTCATTACCAGACTGTGGATGAGGTACAACAGCCTGTTTACAAACAGGCCGCTCATTTAAGACAGACTGTATTGTGTCTTATGATTATTATTGTTTTCTGTTCAGGAAGTAGCATGCCAACTTTGATTAAATAGGGAAAATCATATTCATTTCTGGAAATATTAAAGGTAGAAGTAATTTATCCTGAAGTTCCTCTTGTTGAATGCGATGCTGGGAAATGTAGTCATGTGGAAGGGCTGTGGGGTGGGGGTGGGGGATGGCTGATTTGCTGAAGTGGAGTTGTGATTGTTTAGGTTGGGTTAGGACGTTGGAGCATTTCACTGAAGCATTTTGACAGGTTGCAACAATGCATAGTTGCCATGTTAAAAATGTGAAAATCAATAAAAAGTTCATTTCTCCCAAATCTTTTTTTTTTTAGGTAATATTGCTCACAGAGTGACTTTGCCCTTATTAAACAGGAGCTAATTTTACTCCCTTAAAAAAACTGCAGCTGTCGGTTCAGTCTATGGAACCAAACAGGGCAAAGTTGAACTCTTTTGATTGGAGTCAGGCTTAATTAAGCGCTGGGGTCCTGGAGGGCTCCTAAGAGAGGCTCTCCTGTGAGAGGGCCTTCTGAAACCGCACAGCGTGTGCCCCCTGCCTGCCACGTTACCCCTCACCCACTCATAACCCCACAGGGGTCAACCCAATAAAGGGTGCCGCCGTACCCCCAAGCCCCAAACCCAGTGCTCATTTGAAGGGCGTCCTATTGAGACTCATTCTCCGCCCCCGCTAATTTATATTGCTTGCCATCCTGGTTAAAGATAAGCACCTCCCAGAGACTGCCAGGACCCTTACCTAGGTAAAACGCTTGGGCACAGTGTGCAGATGCATGCTGGTACCAGTGGCGGCTGGTCAACTCAGAACAGAGGAGGAACAAACTTTACCTTTATACCTGTCCCCATGTATCCTACTGGATTTACCTGATTAACAATAAACCAACTTATTCACTGAGTAATCAACATCAATTGATTACATATACATAACACTGGTTTGTAAATAACAGACATTCCATTACAATGAAATTGGCAACAATTTACTCTGTTTATGTCAGCTGGTGTTGATTATTTTATGAATAATTTGTTTTATTGTTCATCAGGTAGGATAAATGGGGACAGGTTGAAAGTAATGATAGGTTTATAGGTAAAGTTTGTTCCTCCCCTGCTTCAAGCGCACCTGCCACCTCTGGCACCAACAAAGACTGGAAGTCCATCTGATGCAGGTCTTGAGTCATCTTGAAGTACAGGCCCTGCTGCAAAATAGGTGGCCTCATCAGCAACACAATCACAGAGCAAAGAAAGGATCTGCATTGACATCGGATGGACTTTTCATAAATATAAAAATAATAGTTAGAAAATTATTGAAAATAAAGTAAAAAAAAAAGGCAGCTATGTCCACACATTTTTTTTAAAGGGTGCTCCAACAAGTCTTATCCAGCAAAGCCCTATCTTCATTAGCCTTTGTTTTTTGGGGAGCTTAAGCGCCACAAGCTGACAGAGGAGCAGCAAACCGCCTCGCCGCGTACCGCAGGTAACGCGTGGGAGGTGTTTTAATTTGCGCCCGTGTTTATCTCGCTCCCTCCCCTGGTGGCGCGGCGTAGCCGAGGCTGGGGTGAGGCAGAGGTAGCCCTGTCCATTACTTTTACATCACTCTCCGGACCTCCGCAGTAAATAGCTTTATAATGGCTGTTTGCTCCTCTAGTGGTCTCAGTTGACCGTTTTGTTCCACGGTAACAGAAGGTTAAGCTAATATATATTAGTTATGTTGTAGCCTTAGTGATCTGCGGCCAGCCCTCTGAGGGATTGTGTGGAAGCTGTTAATGGGAGGCTTAAGGTGAGGGCAGTCACGCCGGCTTTCCAAAAGCCTGAACGACCGCCCTGTGCAAGAAGCACAGGCTCTGCCGCCGTCCACAAACAGGATGTGCACATCAGCGCCGGGCCGCGGGGAGGAGGAAGAGGGGAAAGCGGGAGGGATGGGGGTGGCACTAATGTGCCGAGTGAATGCATTTTTAAAAATGTTTTCCCTTTTTTTTTTCTCCCTACCCAGATTGAACTGTGTAATCAGCCCCCTCAGCTCTTCCCCACAGACTCAGGGGCAGGAAGATTGGCTGCAGACGTGTTTCCCATGATTCATTGCGGTCATTGGCCTTTCACTATATATATATTTTTTTTTTTCCTTAAATCAATCCTGTAACTCCTATGCTGCCCATGGGACACAGGCTCAATGTGTGTCTGGCTCATGAACCTGCAAGCACCTGACAGCCCAGAAGAGGTCACTAGAGAGCCATGTGATTGATGAGCTTAATTGACTTACCCATTATGTTTTGCCCAGAGAGGCTGGAAAGAGTTGCTTCACTAATATGGACTAGTAATAGAGTTGTTGAGATTTGAACTCCCAGCTGTGGGATAGCTGCACTGCTAACACATGCCTTTACTCAATGGAGCACTCAAAGGCTTCCTAAAATCTTTTTGAAAATTGATGATGATGATGATGATGATGATGATGATGATGATGATGATGATGATGATGATGATGATGAGGATAAACAGTAAGAGCCGTGCAGACAGTCGTAGTATCTTTCAGACCAGCCTCATTCCTAAAACAGTGACGTGCATCGTATATCTGTTTCCACTTATTTTCCTCACCCTCTGATCTCATTCACTGTACACACACATAATATTTTGGCTTGATTTTCATATGAAATAAGGACACAAAAACATTTTTTGTAGGTTATAAACTCCTTCAGAAAAGCAACTAAAATATCATATGTCAAAAATTGTCGGGCTAATTGCGTAATTAAGAGCAGAAGTTGGCAGGGAATTAGATATGGCCTCCACTGCCTTTATGCAAGCTGCAGGTGTCTTCCCACAAAGTTTTACAAATCACGAAATGTGTTGCAGCGTGTTGCACCATTCTTAAATTGCAGATGCTGTTCTATACATTTGCATTAATTATTTTCTTTGCAGAAACAGAAGTCGGCACATTACCCAAATGAGGGGAAATGGAAGTGCTTGAGTAATCTACCTGTGTGTGTGTGTGTGTGTGTGTGTGTGTGTGTGTGTGTGTGTGTGTGTGTGTGTGTGTGTGTGTGTGTGTGTGTGTGTGTGTGTGTGTGTGTGTGTGTGTGTGTGTGTGTGTGTGTGTGTGTGTGTGTGTGTGTGTGTGTGTGTGTGCTGAAGACACGCTGTGCAGACATGATGGAAAGCCTCTATTCCAATCAAAGCAGTGCACATTTATTTCTGTTCATTATAATTCCTCTGAATGCAATCTTTCTTTCTTTGTGTAAGTGGGATACATGGGCTAATTATAATTGCATAAAATGTGTTAAATATGTTTATGCAGAGATGTAAAGATGATTTAGAACTTCAGTGGGGCTTATCTATCCTGGGTCATTGAGGGTGCAGTGTTTTATCCACGCTGTTGGTTTTTGCTGATAAGCGTTATGATAATTCCACAAGAAGGTCACAGAGCCAAACCCTCCTCTTTATTTCTATGGTTACGCTCACTGGTTCATTCACAATGCTTATCCATTCGGACAGAATGTACACAAGCTCTTGAACGTAGTGATTTTGTGATGTTAAACTCTCAAAAAGAGTATTTCCATGATGACTAAGCATTTGTTCATTTTTCATTCATTCATTTGTTAATTCATTCATTTTTAATTTTATTTGTTTTCATTAAGCAAGCAGATATTACATTTGTTTCAGACTCAACAGCAACAAAACAATGTACCATGATGTTTAAATAAGACAAATACATACAGTGAAACCCCTATTTCATGTGCCCCAATTTAACATGAATTCAGATATTATGTGATGGTTCACTGGACCTTATTTTTTTACTAAAAATTTATTTGTGTTTTAATTTCTACTGTAGCAACAACAGTTTATTCAGGGAATTCTTTGATTCAAAGGTAATTTACTTGCCAGAAGGTAAAAGTGTTTTAGGAAAATGGGTCAAATAGGGTGAAAATTTTCTTGAACCCTGATTAACGTGACCCCACTTTTTTCGCAATGACATTTTATGGACCACAATGACTGTGTTATAACGGGGCAATGCTGTAATAAGTGATATAACGATACATGACTGATATAACTACATCAGAGCTCACAGGCCTAGTCCTCCAACTCATCATCCTGTATCTCCTAAAAAAGCCGTTCTCTTCCTCCTCTCTCTCTCTCTCTCTCTGCGATATGAAAAAGGCTTATAGCGGAACAAGCTCTAGGACCACATATTTTAGAGATGAACTCACTCTCAAAATAAACTACATTTACTGTTTCCTGACTATTTCTGCACAGGCGATATTTGTGTTTATGTAACCTTCTTTTTTTTTAAGCACATCTTTTCTCAGGTTTTTTTTTTTAAACAGTTTACCTGCCAGTCTAAATTGGTTTTTCGAATCGGTCCTGAGCCGTTTTTCCATGTCCGGAAAGTTTTTTTTTAATGAAATGGTTGGAGCTTGGGTATTCCTGAGACCGCCCTTATTACAGGGAAGGCCGTCTTAGGGGGTTGCCTCCACGTGGTGTTTGGGGTTTGTGGTGGAAAGCAGCTTCCCAAACGTTCGGCTTTATGAAGTGAAAATTGTTGTGGAGTGAAAGGAGGGGTCTCAGTAGCACAGATATAGGCCGCGCTGTTGACGCGCCCCACATGTTTGATTGATATTAGAGGTCAGGTGATGGGTTTTCATTTTTTTTTCTTTTTAAACCAAAGCACTATGACTAAGTTAGCCCATTTCCCTCTGGCTCTAAGATCCTGTGTTTTATGTAATTGTCCTTCCTGCCCAAAAGACTGTGGTTTTCTCCTGAAAGAACACTCAGTTGCTTACATGCATACATAAACTGGAATTTAATGCTGACAATTTCCCTTGAAATGTCAATAGTTTATTAAAAATTTGCTTTCCTTAAACACCCTTGTCACAAAGAATAAAAATTGTCATGTTTGCAGGTAATAACTTTTAAATTTTAGCCAGATGCTTTTTTTGGAGTTGACAAGGACACTTAAAAGGAAATAAAAAAAAAATAGTTTAAGGTTGCATTTCATTGATGTATTGTTTATTGTTTATAAAACGTCCCATAGAAACACACTGGACTTCACACTGATGCTAGGGCTCTGAATATTAATAGCTGTGAATAGTCAATGGAGACAACTGCAAACCAACAATTTGAAATGCTTGTATGAGAATTAAAGGGTGTTAAGGAGTAAAAGGCGGCCTTTCCTTCACTGCTGTTCCCAGAAGTTATTGTTTTGCATCTTTATGTCAAAATATAATTTTAGAAAGTGCCATTAATTCTGTAGTTAACAATTCTATAACTATCACCTCTAAGTTTCATCATCACCATCGCCTGTTTCTTTGCAGAAGTCTAAACGGTAATCTGTGACACTGCGAGGACTGTGAGAGGGAATATGCGGAAGCAAGTTTATGTTGTACAGAAAGGAAAACAGAGAGTTGAATTGAATGTATATGGTATAAATGGTGCATGGCTGTTTGCATGCAGAATGGCTTTCATATGGACATAAGCAGAAGATGTGCGCATTTTGCTCTCTCTGGTTTTGGGAGAATCTGTGTGAGAAGCCTGTTCTATTTTTCATCATTCCAGCATTTCTGCCATAAATAATGTATAATGTAAGCTGTTCTCTTATACTGTTTGTTGGGCAGACAACAAGGCACACTCTGTGGACTTGAAGGGTAATGTGGTAGACAGACCCGGCCAACAGTGTTTGAATGTAAGCTGGCTGCTCTGTGAAGCTCCGCGAGACTGCTTATCTCTCAGAGTAACAGTAAAACTGTGAGTCATGAGTTAACAAGGGGAAATACAGTGTTTGTGCTGGATTAGAATTGTAAATGTACTCTGTCATGCACTGCGCAATGTGGAACAGGATTGTCAGTGTTCCTGATTTTTCACTCTGGCAAACAATTTAGGCAAAAATTTGGTTAAAAGGGCAGGAAGGGTGGAAAAGCCGGGTAGTAAACACAGACCTGGGTCATAGATTTATTTGAAAAACTTTTAATGTAAGCGTGTAATATTTGAAAACAGTCCTCTGTTGAAAACTCTCCTTGCTTTTCAAAGAAAACATGTTACTATGTTGGCTCTGTCTCTCTTGAAAAAGAGATTTTTAACCTTTGAGTGGTTTTTGTTAAACCACTTCCTGGTTACATAGAGGAACCGTTAATGAATAAAAATGTAAGATCTTATTAAACTAGAATTTTGCAATGAACATTTGAGAAAATTGATGCTGTTGTTTTTAAACTGTCAGAAGAATTGTAGTCTTTACTGATGTCCAAAGGGCTAAAATATTTCAAATGATGATGTGGCCCAGGTCTCGGTTTTTAAAACCTGCTTTGGCTGCAGGTTTCTCAAACAGCGCCTGGCGTTCGTGTCGATCCCCCGATGTACAAGGTGGACTGTCTGCCGCCTCTCAGAAACACATGTGACACCGAGCCAGGGGAGGCTCGCCGCGGTAATAAGGTCGACGGTAAACAGGGGTGAGCGGAGGAGGTGAGGTTTGGAGGGGAATCACACTGGAGGAGGTGACGGATCTGGCCCCGATCCAGCGGGGACGACAGCGGATTGGCGGGCGAGCCGCCGCCCCGCGGTGTGAATGACAGGCCTGGCCTACGCCGCAGAAAATTAAGAGGAGACAGGAAGAGACGAATGGGTCTGGGAATGCAATGCGACAAAGTCTGCCTGCTCTTTTTGGTGCTGGCAGTAGCGTAAAGTAACACCGGTGGGTAGGGTTGAGATTCTCAGGTATGATTTGGTGATGAGGCGTCATGGGTTTTTTTTTTTTAAACCGATAGTGACTGTCAGGGCAGCTTTATGTTTGGCCGGTGCAGAGCTTTGTAGAGGCACCCACCTCCAGGGCAAGGTTAACAGGAGGTCTGCAAAAGAGAAAAACTCCCTTTGGGTCTTTTGTTTTTTCAAATACCCAAAAAAAAAAACTGCTTGACGATGCACACAGAGTGAGTTTTTACTGTCTCATGAACAAGCATTGTCCTTAGTGTTATATTTTATGAAATGTAATAAATCCCCTGTGTGCCAACAGTCCAAAAGGAAAAAGGGACTTGTGACATATAAAGGTTTTTCCTTGTTTTATAAGGTCATAGAGTGTGATAATAGTCTGTCCAGAAAAGAGGAGGTGAAAGTAAATGGGCTGTCTACTCAAGCCTCAGTACAAGGTAATTAAGGGTCACTTCTGCAACCGTGAATCCAAACCTGGGCTTTTGGGGACCCCCTGGGGACATACATCACAATAATATTATCATTATGATGTATTACCTGTCTACACTGCAGTAAACACATGCGTTCCATCCATCCATACCTTACACATACTGTTTAACTGTTTAAGCCATGGTTTCCATGTACATGTGCGTTTGAATAGCCTTTGCATTGCAGCTTTTGTGTTAGTTTTGAATGAAGGTCAAGCGATAGCTTCTCCTTTCAGATGGAGAGCGTAGCCATTTAAGAGGCAGGGAGATGAAAAAGTTCTTAAACTCTCATTTCTCATTTCAGTAATAGAGCATCCATGAGCAGTAATATCGTTTGGCAAAGAAAGTAAGACATTTTATATTTTTTCCTCTCTTTTACTCCTAATAACATTTTAAAAGTGATTTTTCAGGACATGTATCAAAAAATATTAAGCAAATGCATGTGAAGAGAGAAAAAATGTGTTTTTATCGAATTGCGGGCTTTCGTTTCAGCCTTTCTAGTTCAGAGCTTAATTAGTGTTATTTGGTTGGATGAGAACAGCTTATCACACTTATTTTTTTTAAGCATCAGTCGGTTTATGGTTGAAAGGCACCCCAAACCCCCTCCAGGAGTTGATATGGGTTTATATCGGGTTGTAGGACTTTGCTGCTGTCTCTCTGAGCATGGAAAAGGCTTCCACTCAATAGAGCATTTAATTGTTTTGGTGGGGACGGAGAACAGTGTACAGGCATCTGCATCCACAGCTTTTTACTTCTTTTTTCATTCCAGCCATTTAATTATTTATTGGTCTTTAAAAAAGGCGATTCCCTTGGTGTCAAACCTCAGATTAAAGCCTGAATCAAAACCGATTGCATAAAAAACCACAGCTGTTACTTTGCAGTTAAGTTTTTTTTTTTAGTCTAACCCTGAAAGTTTTCTAAAGTTCCTGTGATCCCCCATGTTTGGGAGCAGAGCTTCATGGTACATTCAGGAACATGTTACACAGGGTAAGCAGGGGCTTCACCCCCTACTTAATGTTCTGCATCCCTCTGGACCTCCAAAACCCCTTCCTTGTTGTTCAGTTTCTCATAATTTCCAATGGTGAGAAACATGACAGAGGCTCGGTCCTCTAAATGCATTTAAAATGAATCAATGCAGAAGGAAACATGACTAGATGTAGCACAATTCTCTCCACATTGATTAGAACTACACACCATTTATGCAAGTTTTTTTTGGAGACCTAATCAATACAGAAGGAATGACAATCGCACCTGACATCAGGAAAAGGTGAAAGAAAGTAAGCTATTGCCTTTTAAATACTAACTGAAGACTTGGCCCTCATCCCACATGTAAATATTGAACCTTAAAAGGCACATTTAATTTTCCCATAATTTCTTCATTGCTGTGTCCATGTTCGATGGCGCTCTTGATGCAGAATGAGTCATGGTTTGATAATGTCAAGAGCCACTTTCTTTTGAGATGATGCAACGACCGAAAGACTTCTTGTCTTATGTACACATACCTCTCATATGATCTCCAGCACTTTTCAGCGAATAGGAGGTGAGTCACCCTAACCAGCACTGATGTGCAGCACCACCTGGGTGATGCAATGCTGCCGTTTTGCACCTGAACCCTAACCAGAGATCAGTTGATGCAGAGAGGAAGGGATCGCAAAGTGAATTGACTTGTATCATCAGCAGTAAGGGAACGTGACTGTGAATTTCACCAGGGCAACGGCGAATTACTCATACTCTGTACTCTTTACGCTTTGCGCTAAGCGCCTGTCAAGGTCAAAGGTCATGACCTCTCTTCATGGTCTCATCAGAAACACTGGACGGCCCCATGCTGCTGCCCAATGGGACTGTGCGGTCAAAGTTCCTGATGCATTCTGGGAGATTTTATTCATTATTCTTTCTGTAGAAGGCTATGGCATCTCCTCCGGCCCGCTGAGAAAACATAAGTGAAAGAGGTGGTCAGAGCCAGTCACTGGCTTTATGTCCCCTCGTGGGCCAGTGAAAAGACATTTATGAGTGTGACAAGCTGGATCATCACTATCCATGGGAAGAGAAGTTCATTTTTAGCTACCTCTTGGGTGGTTTCTTTTGGTCAAGGTTAGTTTGTAAGGTATTGAATTATTCCTTCAGTAAATTAGCCGTTTAATTAGGTGTCCTTGAGCCTCTGTGCTGGCCTTGCACAGTAAATCTCTGGTGTAGAGCTGCTTTTGACCATCTTATTATTATTAAGAGCAAGAACCCATACTAATGTGATATATTAATGTGTTATGGAATCGCAGTCCAGTCCCGAGGCCTGCTTGCCTGCTTTCAGGTGGCCTAATTTATTAGTGTGTGTGACACTCATCTTTCACAGCACTTTTTAGCTGTGTTTGGGATGGTGGTGTAAATTCGTTTTTACTGCTGTAGGGATACCATGAGGAAAAGGCTGTGGTGAATTGAAGTAATTAAATGCATGTCTGACAAGTGGTTCTGGAGTTAAAATGTTAGATTTTCCTTTTGCGAAACTGTACTGAATGTTTGTATTTTTTGTGCACTATAGTACAATATTTATCAAATCAAAACATTTTTGCTGCAACCAGATATGAATTTGATATTTATTTTTTGATCTGAACAGATTTTTAAAAGTTTAAAACTTGTTGAATTATTTTAATTAGAAGAGAGAAAAGGCGAGAACAGCTTACGTTTGGAGTGAACATTTTTAACTCACGATCCAGTATGATAGACTTCCACTGAACAGAGCTCTACGTGGGCCACTGATACCAAAATTCATTTAGTAAAAATTCCCCCATTGTTAAAACTTTTTTTGTGGTTATGTTTTGGCATTCTTGCAGTGTTACTGTCATAAATGTAAGATTGTTCAACATGATGTTTTAACAGAAGTATTTCTGTTTGACAGAGTGAAATCATATTTCAGTATTATGTTCGCAGACTCCATTCCTTTTTTATTTTGTTATTATTTTATTTATTTGTGTTGTCTGGTTGAATTTTTTTGAAAAATGTATTGTGTTAGAGGTGATCTTTCCTGCATTCTCTCAGAAGATTCTTTGTAGGCTGAGTAGGTCCCATTTGTTTTAATATCAGGGTCAATACAACAACAGACTGAGCTGGTCGATGTGATCACTGAAGCATTCACTGCCTTCCCAGAGTATCAATTATTCCGCGCTGTCCTTGATGTATAATAAATGTTATTTTGAGACATGTAGAAACATAAAAAGAACACAAAAAAGCACACAAAGGCAGAACTCAACATCCCTCTGGTCCGTTGGCACGGTAACATCTCCCAATCCCTTTGGACCAGACGTTGAAGCGTTTGACAGCCCGCTCAGGCCAGTGCTTTAAAAAAAATAAATAAATAAAATTTGTAGGTTTACATAGCGTTTACATAACCGCCAATAAATGGCACATTGAGAAACTGCCTCTCTGGTATGATTCAGCTTCAGAACATGAGGCGTGAGCGCAGGCCTGACACACAGTATAATTCGCCTGGTTATTAATCAATAGACAAACCTAACGGAGAACGAATCGTGAAGGTTCAGTCTCCAGGTGGAGAAAAGGGGCCCTCCAGCTCCGGCGAAAGCTCCGAGTTTTACGGCTTGAGCATTTATCATTGCAGCAGGCCGAGCTTCACAACGTCTTCAGAAGGACAACGGCAACAATGGATTTAACAGATTAGTGTATCTAATGTGCAGTGACTATAGGCGATGCAAATACCATTACAGAGTTATAAAATATCAGACAGTAATTAGCCATATATCAGGCATAATCAAAATGATCCCAGCCATCCTGCAAAGTGAGGCTATAGCCATGGGCTCCTCATCGATTTTGGCAAGTCAGGGAAGCAACGAGTGCAATTAATTTTAGTAAATCTACCCTAAACAGTGTTGAATACAGATAATTTAACACCGGGTAAACAGTGTCGACCTGGTGGAGAAAAACGGCGGGCGGCTTAATCTATCCCAATGTTTGTTAGACAGCCTTACAGAATTTCTACCTAACAAGTTAAATATTTGCTGCATTGGTAGGCGAATGTGCCCCTCCGCTGCGTGGCAAGACAGGAAGCAAATAATGATTTAAATGAAGTGAAACCAGAGGCACTTGCAGATTACAGGTTTTTTTTTTTTTTTCCACGTAAACAACCATAACTGTATTTCAGAACATTGTAATTCCCACACAGACAAGTTTGTTTTGATAATCAGAAAAAAATGTCTGTGTTTTTTTTTTTTTTTATATAAGATCTTTACAAAATATATTTCTATGACATCATATTTTCCTTTTAGTCATAATCTCAAGGGCAAATGCATGCTACATGCAAGGCTGGCCTGGTTATTACCAGAAACGTGCAATGATCTGATTATGATATTGCACAGTGAATATATGGAGAAGCTTATGAATAGGCTTAGCCATTGTGATAGCCGCAAACCTGAAAGGCCAAACGAGGGTATAGCGTAGTTCTCTTCTAGGCCTAGGTCAGTTCATATTTGTAATGCACAAGAAATTCCTGGTTCCTAAACTGTTTTAGATGCAATGTGACCAGTAAAATGCAGTATTTGCATATGTGTGTAGGTATTAATTTAAATGACCAACCACAGGGGGTTTAGCTTTGAATGCATATGAAATATACAGCACGTGTTCCTTTTTAAATGAAGTGCTGATTGCTGCAGGAGATGAATCAAAGAGAGAAGGCCCAGTTTCTCTACCAGTGGATTTTTTGGCAGACCAGGCACTTAAAAAAAAATAAATAAAATGCAGACTTAACTGCCTGTATAAATTAGCTTAATGACATAAAGGATGAGAAAACACATTTCACTGTCACTAAATCAGGATCTCACCTAACGTATAAATATTCATTTTACATCTTAAGTGGAGTTTTCTCCCCTTCTACTATTGTTTATTAGCTATTCCTTTCACTTTGTAGCTTAGCTTTGCAGATTCATCCTTTTGCCATCTGTCTTACCTCTATTGAGGACAAGCCATTTTTCTCTCTCTCACTTTCTCATGCCTGACTCTCCCACGATGTACCACACACCTTGGAGTTAAAGAGACAGACATTTATCACCGTCCCCTGCCAACCCCCTCTCCCCCTTACACTGCCTGGGGACATGAACAAGGAAACTCCCCTGTCTGAGGCCTAGTGCCTGGACCAGCCTGCCAGGTAGCACCAAAGCCATATACATTATCCTGAAGCGCGTATTGAGGTCAGAGAACATTAATCCCTCACAGAGCACAGTTGTATTTTTTTTTTTCCTGTGGTAGGAGGAGAACTTCTCACACACAACTTCACCCTACCTCTGTGCCTGCTTTCTGTTCAATGTCATCAGTGCACTACACAGGCACAACTTAACGAATAATGAAGATTAGGGGCTGGACTGCACATTATATGCACGTTATTATTATTATTATTATTATTATTATTATTATTATTATTATTATAGTAGTGGTAATATCAGTTTCATCACCACAGTTATGTGCAATCTGTTGCATGTATCATAGCAGCAGATAGAACCATTGAGTAAGTAGAGAATAGCAAATCGTCTCTGGAGGGAAGCTGTGAAGCTGAAAAGGCGGACAGTTTTATTTTTGGTGCATGGAGTGCAGGGCGCAGCCCGGTGTCTGTCTTCACAGGGTGTCACTTTCATTGTGCTAAACAATGCTCTGTGCCATGGGAAACGCACACCACTGCGCTACAAATAGAGAGTGTGTCTTAAAAAAAAAAAAAAAAAAAAAAAAAACCCTTCGCACCGATAATGATCTTCAAAACCATTTTTTATGTGTTATCTAGCCTTAAGAACACTAATTAATATTACTTCCCTTTTATGAAAATTTATTTCGCTGGGGATTCATTTGGGGTATTAGCACTTTGAACAGGA
Organism: Albula goreensis; assembly: GCA_022829145.1. Classification (NCBI taxonomy): domain Eukaryota; kingdom Metazoa; phylum Chordata; class Actinopteri; order Albuliformes; family Albulidae; genus Albula; species Albula goreensis. Next base: position 3,529,336 of record CM040745.1, on the reverse strand, counting down.
TCTTGAGTCCTTGCCATGTGGATTTCCCTTTTTTGTTCGTAACAAGCTTGGCCAATTTGTAATAGGATCACTGTGCAGAGGCCATTCTCATCTTTGTGCAGTTGGCATTACATTATATGAACAGTACCAGAGGGGTCAGGCTCAATTACACCTTAAAAATACTATCATGGAAATCTCTTGTTTGTTTATGATGTTATTTTAAACACTATTATTTGAGGTTGATTTACAAAAGGGACAGCGAGTACAATATTTTGCAATCAAACAAGGAAACCAAATCATGTAGTTTGTTGTCAAAATGTCTTCTGTACTTAAGTGCATGTGTTTGATAAACAGGATGAGGGAGAAAAGGTGAGGGATAATTATAATGTAAAGCTATGGCCTTTGCCTTCATTGTTTGCAGCTAACAAGCCATTGCAGGTAGTATAAATACCCTCAGGCTCGTGATGTGTTGTTTGGCGTGCCTTTAATTGCCGTGTTTAATTACGCGTACGGTGCTATGTCTTTAGGAAACCGCGGGTGCATTGTAACAAACACCTGACTCGTTTGAAATCTCGTTCCTACCGCTTACAGAGCCGAGGCGTAAAGCAAGCGACCCGGGGGTGATATCACTGCCTGTAATCCGCTCCGTTTATTTATTTATTTATTTATTTATTTATTTATTTATTTATTTATTTCATCAGTGTTTTGGTAACCCTTGGAACACACCTGATTTACTAAAGGTTAACATATGAGTAATAACTGCATTTTACACACATAATTAAAAATGCATTTTGGCTGTGGAGCAAAAGCCCCTGTTTTTGACTTAGTTGTGCCTTCTACAGCGGAGAGCTGAGGTATCCGCAATGAGTGTTAGCGCTGCTATGACCAGGTTTGGCTGGAGGTACGCACTCCTAAACCATCAGTTGTTTATAGATTAGCCGTATGGTCAGCACCAAAATGGATGGACTTCCAATCAGCTGTCAGTTTGGCTATGCTAATCAACTTAACATAAAGCTGTTTTTAAAGCACAATGGGTGATAATGGGTTAAAACATGGAGAAGAGGAAAATAAATTATTAACACAAATGTTTATACTGCCTGAATAAATGGGAGGGAATGTGATATTAATAAATAGACTAAGGTGAGCAAACTGATAATCTCCATTTTGCCCTCTTTTGTATAAAGTGAGTTTATACAATATCACAGTAATATACAACTTATGCTACCCTTGTGTGAAATACTCTGGACCCTTCTTACACTATTATTACTAATATTTATGTTCAATTAATTAATGGTTGTAAAATATATTCATTCTTTAGTGAGAAATGAACTAAAATAGTTACAATTTATTACATTTTGCAGACATTGGAAAACTTGGGACCTGGCTACAGACAGAAAGAAAAACACCAGTTTTGTGCTAATTACCTCCGTAGAGGAAAAATACAGTTTATTAGTAATAGACAACTGACTTTAACTGTAGTTGTGTGCCTAAAGTGGAGTAATACTCCTTGAATTCAAAGCTGTCCCAGAATGCCTTATGTGCATCATGGCAAAGCGTTCGTGGTTTGTTTGGATTGCAAAGGATTATGGTCCTGCTGTGCTGTGAGTCTGTAGAACTTTCTTCTTTCATTTGTGTGAAGTGCCTGCTGTTTGACTCAATAAACCAGTCCTAGAAGTCTTACCAACAAAAGTAAAAGAAATATAAGGTTCAGAACTGAAGTAAAATAAAATTTACTCCAACCATCATATGGCTATTTTTGAAGAGGTCTGTTGTCAGAAAAATTAGCTGATTGCAGAGCGTTTCCAAGTTTGAAAACTGCTTTATCTTGTAAGTAGTTTCTGATTCCGTTTTACTTTTTTTAGCACAACTTGCCAGTCAATATATGGGCAGTTTCATTGTGGTACATCTCTCCCCTTCAGTCAGTGTGTGACTCTTGTACTAAGCTGTGTCTCCCAAAGGGATTGCCAGCAAATTATTACACTACCTAGTTTGTTCTTCTCTAAATGCATAACATATGCAAAGAAGATTCAGAATTAATTTTGATTGAAATACATATACCTATGAAGAGAAAAAGTGCAGATTCAATCTATCCCCTTGCCTGTCAATTTCTTCAGTGGAAATGATGTGCCAGGATGGTATTGCTCACACTTTATAAAATGATGCGGTTTGCCAAGCATCGCCTCCCAGATATTATTCTTTGCTCGTATAATTCTTATTTACTTCTTGTTTTTCAATAGCTCTGTCTGTATCCGACTGTGATATCACAAATAATAATATAATTGAGTTTTAATTTGAGAGAGACAAACAGGCAGGGAGATAGAGAGGAGAAGAGAGAGAGGGTGGAGCGTTGCCATGACTACAGATCACAAATGTGGAGTATTACTTTCGCCCGCCTGTCTCAGTGAAATGAAAGCTCGCATGTTTGTTATGCTTCTTGTTTTCCAGTCTGAACAAAAAAGACCTGCAGGGGCTTTTGAATTGGAATCACTCCTAATTAAGACAGATCCCAGATTTGGGAAGACTAATTATCCCTACAGGGAATCCGTGCCTCCCACATGGGCCATACCACCGGGACGGTAGTGTGGGGTAGGGGTTAGGCAAACTGTGTCCCGTGACCTGGAGGTTGCGGGTTTGAATCCCTGGGGAGGCACAGTTGTTTCAAATGGGTGCTTAACCTGAATTGGTTCAGTAAACATCAGCCTGCATGCTATGAAAATAGCATCTTAAAAAGCTGTCACATTCAGGTTACTTGTGCCTATATTAGACAGACAGATAATCCACACAAATACAATGCGCTGTATTTCAACAGTCAAGACACACAGCACAGTGATAATAAAGACTGTATTACATTTGATAATTGGTGGATAATTTGCATAAATTCTCTGATTTGCGTAAAATTGGTGTCAGGGCAAAGTTCACGTTACAGCAGATTGTAATGCAATTGTTGCAGCCATGCAACTGTCATATTGTACTTATGTGGAATTGATGATAAAATAAAGTATAGCATTTAACAGGGCAGAAATTGCCCAATGTAACATACTGCTTTGATCATTATGCTTCTCTGTTTTCAGCATTGAAATAGACTCTGTCAGTCAGCACAGAATTCTTCCTGTGTCCCTCATAAAGTAAATTCTGCATATTACATTGTGACACAACTTGTTTTGTTTTTCCTTGATGAAGATGGAAGCAAAAAAAAAAAAAAAAATGTGTTAACGTATCGTTGGTTTGAATAATTTTGTGAAGGACAGTAAACATTAGCCTGCCCGTCGCTGGGGTGAGGTCCGGGCTCTGCTGATCTGGGCTTTCTGAAGATTCACATCAGCTGCCCTTTCTAAAAGCAAATACCTCTCTCCTCCTCAGACCTATTAGAACTTAATAAACAACAGCTTGTTGAAAGTTCACATCTTGAAGGTCAGGCAGGATTTCTCTCTTTTTTTCTTAAGCCCTCCTTCCATAAGTTGTTTACCCTGCTGTCAGGTTTAATTTAAACAGGGACTCTTTGTGTTCCCCTGGCTTTGGCTGCCATTTTAAAACCCAACCAAAACAAACAGCGTCGGACAGGGTTCCAGTGTGCTCCACGGCGCCCTCTCATAAGGATCTATTTACACCTCCGCCGGGCACCCCGTGTCCACGGCTGCAGGCCCGCTACCTTCCGGCATTTTCCGTGAGCCTAACAGTGAATCCTTATTCTCGTCTGCCTTCGCTCGCCGTGTTGGAAAACGCTCGTGTGACGTTCCAACCAGGAGACATATCCAAGGATAGTACACAACCCCCACACCCTCCCTCCCCACCCCGCCCTTTCAGCAGATCTTGCTGACAGTTCCCCTCCTACACCCAGTAAAAGCTACTAACGTGTGTAATTTAGTCTTTCTGGTGATAAATAATCAATGTTCCTGGCACTGTATGTGTCCCATTTGTAGTAAAGAAGATGTGTAGTGTATTTTCCCTTTTGGTGTTAGTTTTAGTGCTCGCCTTAAAGGATTGGTTTTCTCCTTATCTGTCATATTCTCCCATTATTCCTCCCTCCCTCCTCCCATCTATCTTTTTCCCTTTCTCTTTTTCTCTCCTTCTCTTTCTCTTCTTCTCTCACTCTTTCCCTCTTTTGTGTGAGTTTTAGTGCATACCTTAAAGGATTGCCTTTCTCCTTATCTGTCATATTATTCCTACCATCCTCCCTCTCTCTCTCTCTCTCTCTTCCTGTCCCTATCCCTCTCTTTTACTTTCTCTTTTGTGCTACCTTTTTCTGTGAATTGTACTGCTTGCCTTACAGGATCTCTTTTCACCTTATCTCTCATATGTTCACATTTCCTCCCCTACCCCCACTCCTCATCTCTTCATCTCTCTCTATCTCTCTCTCTCTCTCTCTCTCTCTCTCTCTCTCTTCCTGTCCCTATCCCTCTCTTTTACTTCTCTTTTGTGCTACCTTTTTGTGTGAATTGTACTGCTTGCCTTACAGGATCTCTTTTCACCTTATCTCTCATATGTTCACATTTTCCTCCCCTACCCCCACTCCTCATCTCTTCATCTCTCTCTATCTCTCTCTTTCTCTCTCTCTCTCTCTCTTCCTGTCCCTATCCCTATCCCTCTTTTACTCTTTCTCTTTGTGCTACCTTTTGTGTGAATTGTACTGCTTGCCTTACAGGATCTCTTTTCACCTTATCTCTCATATGTTCACATTTTCCTCCCCTACCCCCACTCCTCATCTCTTCATCTCTCTCTATCTCTCTCTCTCTCTCTCTCTCTCTTCCTGTCCCTATCCCTCTCTTTTACTTTCTCTTTTGTGCTACCTTTTTGTGTGAATTGTACTGCTTGCCTTACAGGATCTCTTTTCACCTTATCTCTCATATGTTCACATTTTCCTCCCCTACCCCCACTCCTCATCTCTTCATCTCTCTCTATCTCTCTCTCTTTCTCTCTCTCTCTCTCTCTCTCTCTCTCTTCCTGTCCCTATCCCTCTCTTTTACTTTCTCTTTTGTGCTACCTTTTTGTGTGAATTGTACTGCTTGCCTTACAGGATCTCTTTTCACCTTATCTCTCATATGTTCACATTTTCCTCCCCTACCCCCACTCCTCATCTCTTCATCTCTCTCTCTCTCTCTCTCTCTTTCTCGATCAAGACCAAAATGTTAATGTTACCTGGGAAGGATACATTGAGATACATGAGTCCCTCCACATTTGCTCTCAGTGCACATTTTTCATCTCCACTGCATCACACTACAGCATAACTGCTGCTGGCCTGAGCATGGCCGGAGATAGCAGGAACCTAATTACTGGGACACTGTTTCCATCCAGCACATATTTTCATAGGAAAACTGCTGAGTTCCAGTCTATTCTGTCCCACCCTTCCTCTTGCAGTAATGCATGTCTGTTTCAGTAGTATTCCCAAAAGGGACACGACAAAATACTGGACTGAACAAAAATCTGAGTTTTGCTAATTTTTCACAAGGGGAATGGATGGATGGAAATTTCCAGACAGAAGGATAGACGGCTGATCGGACAAACACTTTTCCTGTACTATGTTATGGAGTTTCATGATTTCCCAGGCCATATGGGCTAAAAACAAATGCTTGGGGTTTCCTTTTATCAGATCAAATAAATGCTTGGGGTTTCCTTTTATCAGAGGACATGCTGTATTTGCAGGTGATTGTGACACGTATGTCACATGTGTTTGAGGCTGCTACACTTCCATCCTGTCTGGTGGCTAAGCGTCATTTACTTTTGGTTCGGTGACTGCTTGGATGAGAAAAAGCATTTTTTTTCCTTCTGGAGTGGGACAGTGAGTGGGACACTGTGCTGTAGGAGATGTTGTCTCTTTCTGATCAGTGTAGAATGATAACCATGCCCTGGCTCCCTATGGTCAAGGGTCATCCGAGAGCTTATATAGGAAAGATTAGGGGTGCATTACATTAAAGTCATTTTAGCTGATGCTTTTATCCACAGTGACTTACAGTTGATTAGGCTTACCAAGGGCCAGTTACTGGGAGCAATTGTGAACTGCATTTCACATTATGGTAACTCCAACTTTTGTACTTCAAAGTCCACCCGTTCTTCACTATATTCCTAGTTTACACCAGTGATGTCAAGGTGACGTGCTGGAGTTATGCAGAGTCTGCTGGGTTTCTGTATGTAGGCCTTTGTGTGCATTATTCAAGTCATTTATTGGCTGAAGAGTCCACACTCAATGTTGCCAAGGCCGACACAGGCTGTTGATTGAAAGGAAACCAGCAAAAAAAACTGCAGAACTTGAGTTTGTGATACTCAACCAATAAGGGACAATTCTTGAACAGCTTCTCACTTTGCTGTTTTTGAGATTGCATAAAGGGCCGGAGCTTGCTACTTCATTTTCCTCTGAATGAATCCTCCACTTCCTGTAGAAACACAGGTCAGTGGAGATGCCAGGTAGGACCCGGCCTTTCTCACAGTTAAAAACCTGAGACACAGAAGAAGCAGCTTGTTTGCAGTATCACAACATGTCACAGAAAACCTGCATTTCACTCTGCTGAATGCTGGCCTATCACAAATATTACAAATATTATTTCCACAACTATTCAGTCTGTCAAACAAACTCACTCAAGGCCGAAGCAATTCATATCAAAACAGATCTTAAATTACAAAATATTTTTTCTGAGTATGTTATATCTTATTGAAAGTAAGCAAATGTGTCCTTTGGAATGTGTTTTTTCCATTCTAATAAAATAAACAAAAGGAAAATAACCACAAAAACATACAAATTTATATTTATAATGTATGCTCCATGTTTGCTAGTTCAAGGTTTACCTCAGTGGCTCCCCCCAGTGGTGGAAAAAAGAGACACGAGGGCCTCTCTGCTTCACTTCTCTATACCCCATGTAACCCCAGTTTGAAGTGCTAGCCTTAGATGACCCTACGTTATCACTGTGCAATATTTCTCTCTCTCTGTCTCTCTCTCTCTCTCTCTGTCTCTCTCTCTCTCTCTCTCTCTCTCCTCTCTCTCTCTCTCTCTCTGGGTATCATGTGAGGAGGCACACAGTCAGAGCTGCTGCAGGCCTCGCAGCCTCCTGCTCGTGGGGAAAACCAGGGGTATGCATCACCTCCACGCATCTCCATTCCTGGAGGAAGGCCAGAGCATGAGCAGGTCTTTGTTTGCAGCTAATTGCCCTGGCACGCTTAGCTAATTAGCGGAGCACAATACCAGTTCATCTGAAGTATAGGCCACAGCGTGGAACTCCATACCGGGACCCGGGAACATTTTGCAACTGCCATTCATCGGCTTATTAATAAATGTGGCTCAAATGTGAGATTACATCAGCGATTGGGGTAATTAAATATTAAGAGCAGAGTTGGCTTGAAACGCTGTAATGGATACGGGCCGTTTGCCCACCAGTAACTCTCCCAGTGTGGGGCAGAGCTCTCCTGACTGCCGTCCAGAGACAGATCTCTGCTCCGTCTGTCCCCACCTCATGCAAACGGTCTGTAATTTGAACCTCTCGCGTCCTGGGTGTCTTTTTTCAGCGGCATCAGAGGGTCCATACGAGAGTGATTTTTTTTTTTAGTTTTTTTTTTTTTTTTATCTGTAAACATGGTCTGAAAGTGCATTATGAATTCAAGCCTGCAAAGAACTACAGTAAAACCTAAAAAGTATACAGCAAAAATTTCTAAACCAAATAAATAAATAAATAAATAAACAACTTATATCTTACAAATCATGCAAAAGAGCAAATGTCCACCCTGCATAAGTAAATAAATAATATTTCACATGTGCACACACATGAGTGCACAGATAACACATACAAGTGGTGCGTTACATAATAATAATTATTATTAATAATGTCTACTGAGACCTCCTCACCCCAAACAAACAAACAAACGGCTTGTGCAATTTCCAGCCTCTGTCATAAACAAACATAAGTGGTCTTCAAAGGCTGTGCCGCGGATGAAATGGAGCGAGACTGGACTGTGCAACTCCCTAAAGAGTCCCCACAGCCCCCGGACCGCACGAGGCCCGTAACCTGCCCGAAATAGATTTACATTCCCACACAGGATAAACAACACGCATCTCCAGTTTAGCCTCTTTTTTTGAGGGGGTTTGATACATAAATAGCAAGCTTACATCATTGTTTCTGTCCTGTCCATCTATCTATTAACAAAGTAAATATATCCAATTCAAAACAGCATGTAAGTAAAGCTTGTCAAATGCAATGTCATGCAGTATATTCTGGGAAAATTTTTTTCTCATTTCCTGTAATAGTATTTTTTTTTTTTTTTTTAACAATGGTGAGGAATTGCAAACAATATATAAGCCATGGCCAGGTAGAGGGACAAAAGCTGGCAATGGTTTACATGTGTTTTTTTCTGTGTCATTTGGCTTGCCCAAACACAAAAAAAAAAAAAAAAACAATGGCTATGAGCCTCCAGGAATTATCTTTTTTTTTCTTTCCTCAGGGAAAGGGGGTGTGGAGCTTTGATCGTCTTTTTGGGGTCCAGTGCAAAACCAGTCAGGGCTGCTTTTTAAAAAATGACCCACATAATAAAGACAGAACAAATGGTAAAAGCAAGGCCAGCATGGGTCACGTTTGTTTCTACATTAATGGGATGGGGCAGTCACCAGCCCAGCCACTTAAAAGGGTCTTAACAAGCATGGATTTAGCCGGCTCCTACTTTACGGCCCTCTCACTGGTTTTAGCCCCAGGCACTCTACAGTCCATTTTTCAGCCTGTAATTGAATATAATAACTAATGAAAATCCACAAGCCATGTTTATCACAGATTTCAGAGGGAACGGCACTCTGGAGCCAAAGAAGCTAAGACGGGGGAATTTAACTCCTAAAGCCAACGTTGAAAGCAAAGTGCTTTGCAAAAGATGGGGGGAAGGTATCGTGGATCTCCTTGGAGACAGAGGTGGAGGAGCATGTAGGAAACGGGGGCTGTAAAACTCTTTAGCGAGCCTCTGGTGTGGATTTGGCAGGACTCATCTGTAGCTGGAACCAAGCGTTGTAAGTCTCAAATAAAAGCAATTTGCTTAAAAATAGCTTGACGTTGACAGTGACCCATTTTTTTTAATAGTGGGGTGGGGGGATGTGTACGCTGGCCCAAAGTACTAACACACATTTCTCATTCTAATAACTGCTACACTAAGTGCCACGTTTTAGCCAGTTATGAGTCAGGCCAAATGAGTGGGGTTTGATTGCACATTTCTAAAGCCGAGTTTGCCGCAGGCTCCGTCTTTTGTGCTCCTCATCATTCGCCTTCATTGGTTTATAATGCAATAATGGAGACATCAACAACAATACGTGAGTCTTAATAATTAATAATGAGCTGGACCGCACGCTCCATTCAGAACAGCTTCAGTCCTTCTCAGAATGCTGCTCCAAACAGCTCACAAGTCTACATTTTAAACTGTTCCCTGTGTGTTATTCTGATATTCTTAAAGAAGGAGTTTCAGCTCATAACCACTGTTCCAGTTTCCTCATGCAGTCTTCCCTTTCTTCACTCTTATCATATTGGAAAAAAATACATAAATGTTTCTGTTACAGACCCTCCTACATTTTGACCACCAAATATTTAACTTTAAGCGTTTTAGCTTTAAATACCAACGGATTGAAGTGTTGATTTTAAATTATTTTGTATCAGAAACATACAGATAAATAGTAATGACATAAATATGAAACACATTTTGCAGTTGCCAGGTTATGATCCAGTTAATTGTGAAGAGAAACAAAGATCAAAAACTGGCTTTATTTTTATTTTCAAACCCTGCTCTTTAATTTATTTATTATTCGCACAGAGAATCAATACCATGAGCGCATTAGGAGAAATGGCTTCCGTTGTTAAACAAATTGATTACACTTTTGAGACATGATTAAAATTTCAAATTCAGGGAGCCATGTTTCTTGCTTTATATTATATATATGTAACTGCCTTGCTATATTCCATTATTATTTATATGTATAATATACCACTTCCATCCCTGAAAGAATTGGTTGAACACACTTTAGATACACTGGATGAGTCAGTCTTTACACAGTGTTAAGCAGCTGAAAAGCCATTAGCTATATGGCATGTAACCGTCATGCGGTGTGTGTGTGTGTGTGTGTGTGTGTGTGTGTGTGTGTGTGTGTGTGTGTGTGTGTGTGTGTGTGTGTGTGTGTGTGTGAGTGTGTGTGTGTGTGTGGCGTGTGTGTGTGTGTGTGTGTGTGTGCATGTGCGTGTGCGTGTGTGTGTGTGTGTGTGTGTGTGTGTGAGTGTGTGTGTGTGTGTGTGAGTGTGTGTGTGTGCATGTGTGTGTGTGTGTGTGTGTGTGTGTGTGTGTGTGAGTGTGTGTGTGTGTGTATAAACATACATTTCTGAATACCACATTAACATCAAATGTCACAGTCACATATTCATTGAAAGAGGAGATAAGGTACAATGCAAAAGGTGATCCTTTGGTCAGTTTTACTTCAGAATTAACAATTTAACACCGATGCCTGCTGGCAGCGGCTAATAATGAAATACAATGTGCTCCGAAAGCCAACACCTCTGCAGAACTCTACAGAGACAGCCATGAAATGGCAAAACAGAGAGAAGTGGTCAGATTGCACCCTCTGAATAGCTGGGATTCAAGACATTTTTTTTCCACAGGTGGAGTTGCATAATAAAGAGAGCACCACACTCATCCTGCTGTAGAAGGACATGGAATTACTCACATAAAGACAGACAATCCCTCTGCCATGTGAAAGCATGTTAAGCATCCCGTGTGCTAGCATGATAACCTGGAGCGGTGGGCGTGCAAAATAAATAAATAAGAAGGCTGGTCCAAGCTGATTTAGCGCCCGGAACACTTGTACCAACTCTGTGCATTCGCCTTGGCGCCATTCATCCATAAAGCCTTTTTGCCTTCTCTAAATCTGTCTTTAAACCGCAAAGACTGAGCAATTGAGCTCCGGGAGAATCTGGAAGGAGTATAAAAACAATTAGGCTGGTCTTTACCTGTCCCCGGGGGCAATCCTCAAAGATTTCTCTGGCTGGCACAGCGCTGCTCTCTGCTGTTTACTCTATGGCCCTCATTTAACGGGATTCTCGGATCCTGAGACAGGCTACGCATTCCTCCTAAATTTATATATATATGTATATATATTTATATTTATATATATGTATATTATATATGTAAATGTTTTTTTTTCGTATTGTGTTGCTAAAATGATTGCATTTTCTCTGGAACAGTTCCTATAACGTTATACAGCATGAGCTAAATTATAATTTCTTTTACCTTCCAGACTCCTGATTTCGACAGAAATAGACTGAACTCGTTCGGTAGGCCTAAATATTAAAGCAAGTAAAACTTACCCTTGTATTGCATATAATTATATAATGTATTTATATAATTTAAAAAAAAAAAGTAATGTAGAGTACAGGATGTTTTAAGATTATAGTTTCTGAATTTTCTGTACTAAACCCATGTAAAAATCCATTCACTAAGGTATATGTCAAGGCCTAGACTGAGTGTAATTATGGTCTGCGGTGTCCTTAACTTGGAGTCATGTGCGTTAAAAAAAAAAAACTATGCTTTTTCACAACATTATTTTATATAATTCAGAATTTATGTACCAGTTGCAAACCCAGTGTTGCCAGTTTAAATGCAAGCTGAAATCAAAAATAGCATTGAAAGAGAGACCTGCCATGAGATGATCTTGGAGGTCCTTCATTTTGCAGTAATTACTGAGTGCAGAGAAAGCTGAATCAGGTTTTTCTCCCTGTGTTTTATCATGTTTTCTTTGCTCTTGAGGCCCCTGTGTGACTCAGTACTGGGCCTGGGTAATGAAAGGTTCAGGGTGGGACCTCCCATGGCTCTGGGTGGTCTGTGGACCGAATCTCCGCACCTCCATCATGGGCAACCTACAGGAGAGTTTCCCAGACACTGGCCTCGGTCAGGTGCATGATGGGATACCGTCTGAGGTTCCGTCCCTCTCCTTTGCGGTCCCCAGCTTCACCTTCAGAGTCCCCCTCAGACGCAGACGGACCGTAGCCTCCTCTCGGGTGTCACAGGATATGAGTGCGGCTCAACGCCACCCATCCATCAGACTCTGGCGATAGCGTCGTCGTTCGGTGGTTTAAGTTCGGGGACAGCTGAAGGTTTGTTTTTGTGTGTGGCTTGGGTAAAACAAGCCAAGTGCGGGCACAGGAAGTTGAGCAGAGATTACATTTCTGGAATGGTATAGCCTTATTGTACGCTTAGACAACGATGGGCACTGGTCTCAACTCCCCAGCATGTCACTGAGCCAGCAGATTGGTGCCAGCAGAATTTTGAGTTCTTTTAAACCTTCACCTTCTAAATGTAACTACCTTATAACCACTTCTACATTTTCATGTAAAATGTATGCCTTTTTAATGCATATTGTGGCCATCACAGTACCGCCCACCCTGTACCTACACTGCCTTTGCACTGTAACTTTATGAGTGTGGGGCATTTGTATAGGCTACACAATACTGCCGGGAGAGATGGATAAATGAATAGAAAGAAGAGAGAGAGAGAGAGAGAGAGAGAGAGAGAGAGAGAGAGAGAGAGAGCCTCTTTCACATAAGCAGTATATCTCTCTCTTTGACAGTTGGGTGGGCCGTGGACTGCCAAGTCAAGAAGGTTACACTTCTGAAGATGACTACTGGTAAAAGAAGTGTTCTATCACTCAACGCTGTATGACTGTTTCTTCAAAAGCTTTTTGCTTCAATCTTTCTATCCCCCTCCCCCACCCCATTCCCTTCCACCAGCAGGAAAAAAAGAGTCCAATTTAGATCCAAATGACGGACTGACAGTGAAGGATACGGCCGACGCACATATCTGAATATGAATGGATTCAAAGAGAAGTGAAATTACATGTTTCTTCTGCCAGATGAACGATCTTGACATGCCAGGGCCGTGAGAATGAAAACCTCACCTTCGAGCAGACCTTCATTCGCTCTGTGTTTTAACAGCGAAGATTCGCTCGGGTTCATGAGAATTTCCTCCCGCGGTTGACGCAGATCTCTCGGTTTTTCCGTGCGGGTTTCATTACACCCCTGATTTCTGGACTGTTTCATCAGCTTTGTTTGGCAACAAAAAAAAAAAAAACCTAACTAGCGCCTCGGTTTTCAGTCACAATGAGACACAGCACATGATCAATCATTTTTCCACTGCGGAGATATACAAAATGTCACAGATACTCAGATGTTTTCAGTTCTGTTATCAAAGGAAGAACGCGCTATGATGTTTCCTCAGAAAAAGTCACAGTGGAGTTTGGGGCATGTATTTAATCTCAGAATTATAATTATTTATCATACTTTCTACACCCCCTTCATCCAGAGTGAATAAGTCTTAATGATCTCTGACACTTTTCATTGATGATGTTTTTATTTTATATACTGTCTAATGTATCGTCTCTTTGATTGTTGATTGTGCTGTTGTGATGTAACAGATTCAGAACCATTACAGCACATTTCATGTGTTCCTTATAATTAATAAAATGTGCTGTGACTGCCCTCTAATGAGCATTCAAGGGTACGACTACAGTGGCCCACCTGGGACAGAAATCTGGAAGCCCACTTGCTTTCCAGTACAGTTCTTCGGTTATAGCAATGTATTGTTAGGCACATTGGACTTGATTGAAGTATTATTGGATGCTATAACATGGCTGCTTCAATGTACGTATGGAGTTTCCCTCCACGAGACATGAGAGTAATTTAACTGCACAACAGTAATAACTTTGTTAAGCAGTGAGCAAGATCTACAGCAGAATTTGATCTGGAGCTGAATTAAAAAATCTTCCTGGGAGACACACCTTAAAGAAAAGAAAATTATCAGTTGTGATAATGAGGTTATTTCATCTTTCAAGGTCTGATTCACCCTTTTCTTTAACATGCGGTGATGGAGAATGGGGCTATCTCGATCTCACAGTCCATCAGGAATGGAACTGCCGACTCATGATTCTCATGGGCAGAAAAGAACGGTGACGGGTCAAGAGCAAATTTGACAAGAATATCAATATCTTTGATTCATTTTCATTTAAAAAATGAGCACAGAGGCAGAAGAACATGAGAGATACGAGATTGTGTGCTTTTGTGTGATGCTATGTTGATTTAATTTTTTCTTGTGTGCTTTTTTGTGTTTTTCTGTCACAAGCAAACCCCATGAGTACATGCACTGCTCCCTGGGGCTAAAGTGGAGCCCATGTTATCTGAGTGGCATTATCATTTTAAATTGTGTTTCTGTTTATAACGCCGGTCCCCTCTGTGTCCATATTAAACATAATCAGATACGACACGGACTGTTCACATTAGGATCAGCCATAGAAGAGCTCAACGGTAGAAGTAAAAGATAATGAGATGCCTTCAGGATCCTCTTTGCTCCAAGTTGTCGTAGAAAACAGAGGACATTAGTTTTTCTTTTGTGGCACATTTTTAAGTACATTGCATTGGAGGTCTCATTTTTTGCATTAGTTATTCCCTCGGCCAATATGCCCCTGTGCTGTATTTATGTTTTTTTTTTTTTTTATTCTTGTTCCTGCACATTACTCATTTATGCCACTGAATTTATTACATCAGCGGTTCTCCTTAAACGTCTCACTGTGGGTTGTAGCTGCGGCTCGTTGGCCGTGGTCTCCTGTGTCGGGTCGGGTTTGAGCTCGCACCCATCTGCCTGGAAGTCCAGTGTCTTAACCCCGCACATAAATCAACACGGCGTCTTAATGAGGAACGCGATGAGGTTAATACCTGTCTGGCCTCCTGTCTAATCCATCGCGGGGGCAGGGGGCAGCGGAGGGTTTAAGAAGGCCCTGGTTTGGCAGGGGCCCACTTCCTGCGTGAGCTGTTTCGAGTTTTGCCCCGTTTGGAGCTGGCGTGACGGATTAGAGTTCGGCGCCCTTCACGGAGCGCGTGCGGGGGGGACACAGGATTTTAAAGTTTTGCATCGCAGGGCTCTAAATCACACCCTGTCCAGATGTGGCAAGGGTGCTGCCGTGGTTTCAGGGGAGGGGTTTGGGTTGCAACCCAGAGGGGTCGTGGGTTCCAATCCCACTGAGTGGGGATGGCAGCTGCTGTGCCCTTGAAGAAGGACCTTAACCTGAGGTGTCCCGGTATATGCCTGCAAAAAAAAAAAAAAAAAGGGAAATTGTTATTGAGGATGATACGTTAAAAAATGCATAAGCTGTGTAAGTCACCCTGGGTGTGCTGGTCTGCTGGGAGAAATAAATGACAATAATAATCTGCATCATAATGGGCCCGTCCTGATAGGAGCTGATAGAGTCTCTGTCTCTCACCCACTGCGTCTGATGGCCTCTGTCTGCTCTGAGGCAATGCTGATGTGTGTGTGTCTGTGTGTGTGTGTGTGTGTGTGTGTGTGTGTGTGTGTGTGTGTGTGTGTGTGTGTGTGTGTGTGTGTGTGTGTGTGTGTGTGTGTGCGTGTGTGTGTATGTGTGTGTGTGTGTGTGTGTGTGTGTGTGTGTGTGTGTGTGTGTGTGTGTGTGAGTGTGTGCGTACGTGTGTATGTGTGTGCGCATGTATGTGTATAATTAAATGTGTGCATGCTCGTGTCCGTGTGTGCGTGTATGCGTGTATGCGTGTGCGTGTGTATGCGTGTATGCGTGTGCGTGTGTGTGTGTGTGATTTACTCCCTCCTGTGTTTAATTAATCCGGTCTCTCCCGCTGCAGATGCTATGCTGTTGGTGGCTGAGAGGCTGGAGGGTCCCTTCAACATCGAGGCGGTCATGGAGCCAATCGATGTCAAGATCTCAGAGGCCATCATGAATATGCAGGACAACAGCGTGCAGGTCTCCGCCAAGGTACGGCACCTTTCCCCGTCCCTCCCACCTTTTCCCTCTCTTCATCCCTCCCTCCTTTTCCCTCTCTTCATCCCTCCCTCCTTTTCCTTCTCTTCTTCCTTCCCTCCTTTTCCCTCTCTTCTTCCCTCCCTCCTTCATAAGTCTCAAAGACACTTAAGAGGACCCCTGACGGCACGAGGTGAAACACGCGTCGTTGCGCTGCCGCTAAATGCGTTGCGCGCTCTTCCTCTCTCCGTTCCCTTTCCTGCTCTGTCTTGAGCCAGTCACAGGGGGCGAGGTGGCGCGGTCCGCCTCTGACAGCGGAGTGACCTGGTTGGCCTTGTGTTTGTGGTAGAACAGCTGCCCGAGTCGCTCCCCAGCGGAACGCTCTGTTACTGGGCAAATAAACACGCTCTGCCCCTCTTCTGCCCTGGTTTTCAGCATGAATTACATGTTTGCCTTCTGGTCAGATAATCTTAGCGTGGAGCAAGGCCACTTAATGTTCTTCCTATGTTTACAATATTTTTTTTTTTTGTTTTTGTTTCTTGCCTACAAAATGTTGGGAACAGTTTCAAAGAAAAACAGAAAAAGGTCCTCTGATTTTATCGTAGCCTTGAAAAATTCATCGGGGCCAATGCTTACCGTGGGGTTTGGCTGAAGGTCAGAGTAAGAGATGCCGTTTGGCTTGTAGAAACAACGAGACTGTTCGACAGTTGTGCACACATATACACAACTTCTGGAGACCTGCTGAACCCTGACAACATTTTTTTTCTGTTCTCCCAACTTTGAATGCAAGGTCAAGTCCATTTTCAGCAAATATTTTACAAAAGCATGGTGTAACCGTTTTTATTTCTAGTATTCAAATATTTTTTTTGTTTACATTCAGTTTGTATATACTGCTGCATCGCCACATGTGCATCCAACTTTTGTCAACCCTTAGTCTCATTTCTCTTTTATACGCTTCATATTTTCTTTTATTTCCTGTCACAACCTAGTGTACTACCCACATCGTGAGGCTCTTACTGCCCATGTGCAGAACTTCACGTTTGCTCATGCTAAATTTCATTTGCCAGGTGTCTGCCTGATTCTACAGTCCTCATGAATCCCACTGAATTATTTAAGAATCCCAAACCCAAATACAGGCCCCCATTGTGTCCCTTCAGGTCGCTTTTCCTTCGGTTGTTCTTAATAGAATATTACAGCGTTGGAAAGTTCAGCGCTGGGATGTGCGCGG
Organism: Albula goreensis; assembly: GCA_022829145.1. Taxonomy (NCBI): domain Eukaryota; kingdom Metazoa; phylum Chordata; class Actinopteri; order Albuliformes; family Albulidae; genus Albula; species Albula goreensis. Next base: position 3,512,378 of record CM040745.1, on the reverse strand, counting down.
GCCGCTGAGAAATGCACCTCAATGAGTCCATTTGGCAATCAGTTTTTTTTTTTTTTTTGCTTCTTTCTGCTATGAAGCATAACGCTTTCGCCTGAGGAGGATTTATACTGATGTCCCTCTCTTGGAACACATGCAGGGCGAAGTCAGAACCAGCCAGTTAAGTGCTGATTGCAGATTTTCGTCTTAATCAATCCTGATTGAAGTGCTCCATTGTGAGGGAAGCGCGGTCGTTCGGTGAAGATATTTAGAAAATCCCCAGCCCTGCCTAGCGCATGGCCTTCCTCTTTGTTGATAAAACACACTCCTGGGGCCGCCGCATGAGGCCCATTGTTTTGCGGCGAGCAAAGAGGGAGAGAGGGGGGAAAACCTGAAGTGATGATGCCTGCAATGTATACAAACCCCTTAATGCGAATGTGGATTGATGGTTTTGTTCGGGGGAGCCAGGCTGTGAAAATTACCTTGTGCAGGTGCTGGGCAGAATTGCTGCTTTGTAATCATTGTGAGAGATGGGTGGGCTCCGACGGGGGGGACAGGCTCTTGTCACGAAATGCGACGCGGGAACGGCCGGCCACTCCATCATCATCGGGGCCAGAGAAGCAGCACAAAGCCGGCAGTCACACGGCTCCACGCCGTCCTCGAGCGATACGCCGGCATTCGGTGATGGAGGAGGATACAGAAAGGAAAAAAAAACCCTGGACTCACAAAGTAAAGCAGGGACATTTTTCCTTCCCATCTTTACTTTCTTCTTTTTTTTTTTTTTTTTTGAAGAGTTACAACCTTTTGAATTTCACCTTATGGCTCTTCTGTATTCAGGAATAAGAGGAGGGAAGAATGAAAGGGAAGCAACCTCAATTCTGCAAGTTCAATAACCTTGAAATTGGAATGTTAGTTGTGTTGTGCTGGGCTCCGGGAGGTTGCTCGAGAGCAGCGTTCTCTTGTTCCCCTGTTTACCATAGGGATGGGGTGGGACGACATGGAGGGCCGTTTTAAATCGATTTACACAACACAATGACTGACTTATTGAGGATGTCTCGAAAACAGGTCAAGTAACGCTACGAAACACGGTTTTTTGATGTAAAGCTTGTCCTCTAGCTATACACCGAACCAAAAATCTCCACCAGAAGTTTTTTTTTGTATATATCCATGTTCCTTTTATTTTATTTTTTAAGCAAAAGCTTAGGGAAGATTTACCATGGAGGAGAAATTCGAGGTATTAGTGCCTCAGCAGTCAGCTGGAGTACAGAGATAAATACAGTCTGTAGGTTCTCAACTCCTTCTTTTTGTTCCGTTCTATAATTCCACATCACAGGGAATCAGTGACTGATCTCACCTGTTCAAACCTGTCTGCGCTACAGGTGGGTCGGCCATGTCGAGCCAAATGCAATAAAGATTCTTTTGAAATCAGTTAACGCAAGTCAGCGTGGCTGGAGATCGGCTGTAGGGTAATACGACATTCAGGATTTTAAGGTTACGACGTGTCACGATGTAAGGTGTTACGATGTACAATGTATACAGCAATACACACCGCCAACACTCCCCTACCCCCAACATCCCCCGACCCCCCACGCCCCCTCCTCCCTCAATAATTTAATTTTGGTCTTTTCACACTGTTGATGTTTCTTTAGAAAGCTGATTGAGGAATTTCAATTATGGTATTGTGGTTTTCCACAATAGATAAATGTTGGGAGCAGAAATATATTTCTGAGCCCTTTTGTTCAAAGCTGGGACGTGCATGCGGTTGGTTTTCTGACAGCTTTTGTCCCGTCTCATTCAGACAGAAGATTGCTGCGCACAGAGAATCCTGCCAGAGAAAATGGAATCTCTATTCAGAATTAAAAACTCAAAATATCCTCCATCACTTCTAATGGCGGAGCTGCTTAATGAGACCGAAAAGAATCTGTGTTTGAAATTAGATGCAATTTCCCAAACACTTTCATTAGAGAATAAGACCACATTCAGGGTTTAATCGCTAGTACCCACAATGACTTGAGTCTGTGTGTGCATGTGTCTGTATGTGTGTGTGTGTGTGTGTGTGTGTGTGTGTGTGTGTGTGTGTGTGTGTGTGTGTGTGTGTGTGTGTGTGTGTGTGTGTGTGTGTGTGTGTGTGTGTGTGTGTGTGTTATGAGATAATTCAATCTGTATTTATGGTTTAATACATCATTTTTAACCTTACCTTGAATACACTCCATGCAGATTTTTTTTTCATTTTCCAATTTAAACAACCCCAATATCTGAAGCTAACCACGTTTTTTTGCATGCAGATTGCAGAACACAGCTGCAGCTGTTTAAGTGAAATGCAAGCAGAGATTGCAGCTGCTTGTGTATGTGTTAGCAGTTTATCATCTTTAAATGAAAGTCACCACATCTATTGTTTTGAATGCAAGGGTGGAAACATATTGTTGTGGAGGTCTGAAGCCGTAAAATCTTCCCTTATTGTCTTTCAAAAGCAGACAGATATGAGGAGCCGTTTCCATGGGTGAACAGTTTCAGCTCATAAGCTGAGAGCAATAACAATAACGATAACAATAACAATAATTATAATAATATGTAAATTGGTCTGTTTCAAATTGACTGAGCTGGTCTCACCATAACAATAAGTTGGCCATTAAAATATCCTCAATCTGTAAAGATAGATTTTTATTAGGATCACCTTCTGAGCCTGTTTTTTTTTATTTCATTATTACATAACAACCGAAGTTAAATGGCTCTGTCCAGTCAGAGCAATTTGAATGAATAATATATAGACCATTACAGAGACCTAGTGCTTAAAAGAATTGACTGACATTTACTTGGAGTAGGAATTTAAAAACACAAATTTAGTGTGTGACTGTGAGATTAATAAAAGATATGCACATGTTTTCTTTTTTAAAGAAGAGGGTAAAAATCCAAATGTGAACTCTGCATTTAAGCGACCAGCAGGACCCCTTATCCAGAGTGACTGCATTGACACGTTTTAAGGATAGGCATTTCAAGCAAAAATACTATTCAATATTCACTGGGAATAATGCCACCATTCTTCAAACATTGAGTGAGTAGCTCAGGTTTTGCAGTAATGGTTTTTCTTGATGGGACTGTAAACTCGGGCTCAACTCAATTCCACCAAACTTCGAAAAACCCCCACCTTCGACAGAGCTGATAGGAAACACGTCTTCAGTTACCATCTTCGAGATGGGGGCCGTTGTTTGATCTGCACGTCTAACATCAAGTTTACTCCGTCTGGCGACTAAGCTAGCCATTGATTGTTGATCTGTGGACGGACCTTCTGCTGGGCATTTCCATCTCAAATTACTGTGCATAGTTGTTATAGACAATATGCTAGCTCTACCTGGCAAAGTTTGCTCTGCACCTCATTTGCATTTCTTTTTTTTGAAGGAGCTCCACACAGACCTTCTTTGTGGCTGTAGTAGTCTTTGGCTTTACGTGTTTCTCCTGTTCGTACAGTAGCATCCCATCTCACAGCGCCACACACGTTTTACCGGCACCTGGTAGTCATGCGTTCTTCTTCTTCTTTTGTTGTTCAATGACGGTTGGCAAACAGCTTTTAGGTCCATTACCGCCACCTACTGGCAGTAGTAATGTGTTACTTACTACCAGACGCCAGTAAAAACAAGGGAAAATATATATTTTTAAGACAAGACGAAAGTCGCATAAACTATTCAATTTTTTTTATTATAGTTTAATGACTATTCGAAAATCATGACCCATCCCTAGTACGTTTTACACTCCATCCATTTACACACTGAAGCAAGTCAAGCTACTCAAGGGTACAACAGCAGTTCCCTATCTCAGTGTTGAGCCGGTAACCTTTGGGTCACAAGCTCAGCTCCCTAACCATTATACTACAGCACTACCAATGTTGAAGCATATTGTCTTCATGAGAAAGGCTGCTAATGACAAACATAGGAGTGTACCTTGTATCATGATGTACAGGTGTGAATGCAGTAAAATAAGGGTTTGCATGCACATTTTTGCCATTAGGGTTTGGGGTTAGGGTTAGGGAAGAGTAACAGGTGCTTACAGAGCTTGGACTGAAGAAATAAACACTTGTCACACACAGACACGTGTACTTAGTGCACCTGTGTGTCCTTTGGGTGGATGTTTGATTCCCAGCCAAGCCACTACAAGCCATAGTCAGAGGACCATATTAACTAGCACAGCCTCATGAGGAAATATAGGGGGTAAGCCAGTTAAACTCATCACACTGTGGTGACCGCAACTTTGGATTGTTATAGTCACATTTGTTTAGTGTTATAGTAGGTTGTTATGGTTACATTTGTTGGTTGTAACAGTAGGTTGTTATGGTTACATTTGTTGGTTGTAGCAGTAGGTTGGTTATCATCATTGCTCCAAGCACAGAGTGGATATTTCATTCCCAGCTCTTCTCCTCTGTGGATGTTGTAATTGCTCATGTTTCCTGATGAATATCGGGTGGCTATTTCTAGCTGTCTGTGAGAAGACGGCCATGTGAGACACAATTCTCTGTCTCTCTTTAATCGCAGGTTTTCCAAGGGTGTGGTCAGCCAAAGCCCTCTGGGATGGGCCGGTCCACCCGCGGAATTTCGGACGTGTTCAATGCCCGCTTCAGGCCCTACAGCCCGGAAGAGCGGCCCACCACAGCGGCGGGAACTAGCCTGGACCGACTGGTAAGGTTGCACCCAGCTTCCAGCACGTATGCGCCCACACACCCACACTTCAAGGGCAGTGTCACCTCCACCACTGGGTCAACCTGTCCCAAGATCATCGGATTTTTTTAAAGTCACCATAGTAACACACATACATTGCAAGATATTATTATTTCTTCTTTGCCAAGCAACTGAAAAAAAAATAATAATTGAGAATTTTTTTTAAAACATTTATTTAGTACGCCAGAGCAGAGGTCCTGTTCTTGGACAGCAGGAGGTTTGCTTGTTTTTTTCTTTGTTGCTACTTTTAATGTGCACTTAATTATTCAATTAAAACAGTGGAGTGCACTGTTGCTCACCTCTGCTGGGTTTTTTTTTTTTTTGCTGATTTTGAGGTGGGGAGCCTCTGGTGCTCCAGGGCCAGGGTGATCCCCACCGCCTGAGAGAACCCTGCAGAGCAAACCCCGGGCAGCGACACTCCCTCTCTGTCACTTCTGTCCATCAAAAGGGGCTTTCGGGGGTAACCTGGAAACTGCCCGTTGGTGAGACTTTCTGACAGAGGTCTGTCGCTTCAGAATATATGAAAAAGTCACCATTTAACCTCAAAATCATGTTTCTCTTTTTGTGGTTTGAATTTGCCAAGCGTTAGAGCCCGAGGGAAGTTCAACTCTGTATGATTCCTTAATACTGACATAATTAGGGACATGAAATGCTAGTTTGTTAGTGTATAAAGCGATAAAAGGAGGCATTAAAAAAATCCTGCCAAGCTGTGTGAGTAAACTTCGCAGAGGCACTTTAAAAGGTTGCAGACCTGGCAGAGGAATCGCGCCACTTTGGCAGCGTGGCCGGTGAGGACGACAGCGGACTCCTGCCATTACAGACGACACCACCAGTGTAAACATCATTAGTCGCGGTGACACCTCGCATGGTCGACAGCCCTGATTAAAGAGTATGCTCTCCTTCCCATTAGCCTCCCAGCGCTGAAAATGAATACCCAACACTTCCGCTGTCTCTCACCCTTTGATTTGTGTATGTTAGTATTGTCTGGAACAGCAGAGATTTTTGAAATGGGGGGGACCACTGTGAACAGAAGGCCTCAACTTTTAAACTCACACAATATTTTTTTTTTTTTTCTTGAGGGGGGGGATCGGGGTCCCTATGAAACTGGGGGGGGCCATATCCCCCCCTCCATCTGCGCCACCTGGTCTGAAAAGGGGAGTGTCAATGTGTGTGTGTGTGTGGGATGGGGTGGGAGGGTGGCGGTGGGGTGGAGGGGGTGGGTGTAATGACCAATTCTCTCACCCCCTCATAGTGTCATGATTGTACAGACTTGCTGCTTTCATCATGGAAAAACAGATCTAACAGCCAGGAGGATAATGGCTGTTTCTTTTCATTTGGTTTTGTCTTGAAGTTTTTTTTTTTCCTTTCTTGGTTTGTCTCATTTTTAGAGCCATAAAGAGAACTTAAAGGACTTGGTAGCATAGGCTGTGAGCTGTGAATGTTAAATTATTATCCACTCATCCTTTAAGATATGGTTAAAATTTGAAAAATAACCAGCAATTTTATATGAATATTTTGATCGATTCCTGCAAAATCTTTATATTAATATTGTAATGTTACAGGCATTTTTGTACATCCTAATGTACATCCTAATATACATACTAGTGTACATCCAGTAAGATATATGACACAGTTTCAAGAAGCCATTTTGATTTCTGGGACAGTCTGTGCCCAAGTACCCTTACCAAGAGGCTACCTTGAAAAAAATAATGTTGTGTTTGGATTGAATTTATGAGAATATGGATTTATTAAACAAAAAAAACCTGATGCTTCCACCTTCTCAACCCTCTTCAAAACTGATTTCTGAATATTGGTACATGACAAATATACAAGTACCTCACGTTGGCATACGAACGTGAGTCCACGGGTGTGAATGGAACCAGGATGGAGGAGAGGGTATCCACAGCAGGTATCCAGGCTGGGTCACCATAACGACCCCTATTACCGGTGGTGGCCTCCTTTATGGGGGGGGCCCTTTGATCCATTGGGGATAGTTGTAATTAAATGTTAGTTTTTTTTTTTTTTTCGACAACACCAACTGTTGTTCAATTCTTTTTTTTAAAAGGGTAATGAAACAAGGAAGTTAAAAATATGAATATGTACATATATCAGTTATTATATAAAAGTAATACATAATTTTATTACTTAATATTAATACTTAATATTGAGGAAAATCGTTACATACTGATTACTGATCATGCTTAAAAATGCACTGATTACAAAATGCCACTTAAAGAGGTCTTAGCAGCCCATGTTTTTTTTTTTTTTTTTATGGGAGATTTGAGATATAATTTAACACTCCACTTGCTAATGCCAGCTGGATTTTACTCATATTCGCTCCGGTTTTATTGGTGTGCATTCAGAGAAGTGCCCCTGATATTACGGGTGACAATTCAATCAAAATGCAAAGTGGCCTGGCTTTAAAACTTAATTGAATTCTCTGGAGTTGTTGCCATATCATTTCTAAACATGCTTTCTTTTGTAATGGGCAAATAAGTTTTTTTTTTTATATATATATATAAGCTAGAACAAAAAAAGAGGAATTGTTTTAAATGTGTTTTGTTTTTTGTTTTGTGTTTTTTTTTTTTTTTTTTTGCAAGTCATTGCAAGCTGTGGTGGGTTTTGATTAAAAACACCCCCCCCCAAACCCCCAACCCCCAACCCTCGGGCCTATCCAAACTGTCCCAAAATAACAGCAGAATGTATTACTGCACTCCACCCCAGCTCCAGCTCTGTTACCAAAATGAATGGTGCTAACATGGATTTTGATTGAAGCAGCAGGCAACATTAATAACAGGTAAGATATGCTTACACTCAAGAGAATAGCTTTGGATTGGGGTATTTGAGCTGTACAATTCATCAAGTGCAATAGTCGCTATTGGTTTCCTGTCTGGTGAATTATATATATATATATATATATAATTGTCATTGTATTTCTTTCTCTCTCTCTTTATGCTCCCTCTCTCTTTTTGCTTTCTGACTCTCTGCTACCTTTTCTACTAAATCCCTGTCTCTCTCTCTCTGTTTTTATGCTGCTTCCCAGAGGACTGTGTGGAGGAAAATGCAACACAGCGTAAGCCCTGCTGTTCTTGCTCTTAATCCCCCCCACCACCACCCCTCCCCACTCCCCCCCCCACACCGCACCGTGCCGCGCACCCTTCGCCATTTGTCTTGTGGATCCCCATCCGTCCCTGTGGCCCCGGTCTCACGTCCACTGCGATGGTTTACCGCCGGCTGTGGCTCCACCGATGGCGCGGACGCCCCGTTTAGAGAGATTTAGCGCGCCCGGCCTGTTTTACTCCGGGGGGGGCCGTGTTGTGAGGCGGCGGTAAAGGCCGTAATGTGGGAGATAACGCTGTGATGAAGGGGATGTCACAGCCGTGAGAGTCATCACAGTGTGCTTCTGCTTCCCTCCACCCCCCACCCTCGCCATCCAGTCCCACCCCACCCAAAACCCCAACCATCACGTTTTATTGCACATCATTTTAGTGGAGTTCAGTGGAGTTTCCTTCTGTTTTTTCCATTTTTTGTCCCTCTCCCTTACCTTTCCTGTGATGTACATACAGTGAAACCCCGATTTTATGTGCCCCGATTTAACAAGAACTTGGATATAAGGTAATGAGACCTAAAAATTCATTTGTGTTTTAATTTGTTCTGTAACAACAACAATGTATTAGTGGAATTGTTTAATTCAAAGGTAATTTACTTTCCAGAAGGTAAACATGCAAAAAAACGGATGAAATAGGGTGAAAATAGGGGTGTTTTAGGATGTTAGGTCAACATTGGGTCAGTTTGAACGCTGATTTTCTTGAACCCTGCTTTAGTGCGACCCCACTTTTTTCGCAATTACATTTTATGGACCACAATGATTGCATTATAACAGGGCCACACTGTATTGTCAAAGAGGATGTTATAGGAATGTGGCGCGGCGAATTGTTGGTTAAGTGTGGGCTTGCGTTAAAATGCAGCCGATGTGAGAGGCGTGACTGGGAGGGACGTGGAACGGAGTGCTGAAGTTCTTTGATGTGGGAAGAGCACTAATATAGCGCTCATGTTTTCCTGTCATCGACACCAGTCTTAAAACCTCTAAGGGGCCGTTCACTAAACGGATATGAATGGATTTGTGTGTGTCTGTGTCAGTGTTTGTGTGTGTGTGTGTGTGTGTGCCAGTGTGTGTGTGTGCGTGTGTGTCTGTGTCAGTGTTTGTGTGTGTGTGTGTGTGTGTGTGTGTGCCAGTGTGTGTGTGTGCGTGTGTGTCTGTGTCAGTGTTTGTGTGTGTGTGTGTGTGTGTGTCTGTGCCAGTGTGTGTGTGTGTGTGTGTGTGTGTGTGTGCGCGTGTGCGTGTGTGTGTCTGTGTCAGTGTGTGTGTTTGTGTGTGTGTGTGCGCACGCGTGTGTGCGTGCGTGTGCGTGCGTAGACTACAGGTAATAAAGGCTTGCAAAAGCAACATGTGGGATTAATTTAGGTGTAGCTTAGCAGTAATGAAGTGTTAAACTATTGATAACTCCCTGAGAAGGCAGCATAACATGTACGGTGTGTATTCTTAATTTTATTGTACATATACACTGCCTAAGTGGCATAAATGCACCACAAAATTGATATCCATAAAATATCCATTTTATTCATTCAGAATTGTAAAGGTAAATATTGCCTAAGTGCTTCATGAAATGTGATATTTTCAATGATGGAAATTTTTAAAAATCTGTTAAATATGTATGCCTGGACTTCCCAGCTGAGGTCCCATTGGCATGGCAACAATTGGCCAGCCTCGCCGGGGTTCGATACGGGGTAGTTCGGCCCAACACCCATCGGTCTCATCACAATGGCCCACCTTGGGCGCCTGCGGTGGCACAAACCGACTGTACGCGGATTACGTCTACATCTGACATCATAGGCAGTGTGCGGTTGGTGGTGCAGCCGCAACGTGAAAAGCAGCAAGAACATCGTCACATGAATCAGAGGAGTAACATGCTCGACCTCTCCTCCCTAAGCTGTCAGGGCGAGTGCTGCAGTGAGGTCAGCAAGTTCGGCTGAACATTCGGATTTGGGAAAAAAAGGGGAAAAATCAGGGTAAAAAAAAAAAAACATCACTCAACATTGTACTGTAGGTTTATCATGATACAAGTTATATGACAGGAACCAGAATTGTTCTCATTTTTTTAACTTCATAGATATTGGTAGACATCCAATTCCCGGTTTTCATTTCAGAAATCTGGTCACCTTAAGCTTGGTAGAATAGCCATCCAGCAAAAGGTTAATAGTGGAATGTGACTGGCTCACTTCACTCTATCTACTTACACTTTATACAAACTTCTTTGAGCTAGTAACCTGGCTATTTTGTTGTATGTAATTAAAGCCTGCGCTGGTATGTGCAAACTAGCTAGTTCATCATCTCAATGAAACACGACTGAGTAGCTACAACATAATTTTTGTTCAAAAATATGAATAAACAGTCGGTATTACAGTCTAGCTTGTAATCATGTTGACTGTCTGTGTCACAAAACAAACACATGTATGGTTTATATGTGTAATAGTTAGAAATTATATAGTCTATGATTTTTTGCTCCAACTTAGAAGAGCAGTATGGCATGCATAAACATGTTCTATCAGCTGAAGTATCCATGTCTAAAATAATTATGTGACCTTATGCTGCTTTTGCAATAGACTATTATAAGCATAAGGTTTTGATGAAGAAAATGTCCATCAGTACAAGGTTGTGGAATGATGAAGGTTCCGATGAAGGTACATATTGTTTGATGCTTTTATTTTGTGACAGTTGTGCCACCTTTTAAAGGTATACGTTCCAGGTCTGCCTGTAGGAGGAGCTCGTTATTTTATCCATTAGGGCAATTAAGTATTAAAATGCCCTATTTAAATTAAGCTTTTGCTTATCTTGATAGGATTCATAATGATGACAGTACTGGAATTTCAGGAAAGGCACAAAAGTTGCAGAATTTACATATCCTATGAGCATTAAAATCTCAAGACATTTTACACATTTACAAGGTTCGGCGTTAAAACAGAAATCTGATAAGAGTTCCATTATCAGAACAAAAAATCAGAATAAATAAATAAATAAAAACAGGCTGACATAGAAAGGTGAACAAAAGTTGTCAATTAATTGTTAGGTTGAAGCAGTAATTTGCTGAAATGCACCAAATTAATGATGAATGGTCTCTCAAAATTAAATTAATCATAGCGCCATCACAGTCAATTACCTCATTAGGCCCACTGTTCAAAAGGAGCAGCTACTCAGACACACCGTGGAAGTCAAATGAACCGAAAAGAGCAACTACCGCGACACATAGTGGTCTGCAGCTGAACCGCAGGCTACCAGATGAGTTCACAGAAAAGGAGGGGTCTCTCTGTGCATAAATTATGTTTGAATGTGTGTAATTAAGGCGAATGATGTGCCACCACCGTCCGTGATTCATCAGAGACATGGAAGAACAGTTGGTTACAACTGGCATCTTAATTTTTTGAAATGCTCTACAGAATTACAACCCACAGATAACTCATACGACCAACTACGGAAAACTGTGCTTCATTCAAATTTTAAGTCATTTTGCAGCCTGTTAAAACAGATGGGTCCGGATTTTTAACGGTTAAAGGGGAGGTTTAAGCGTTTCGTACACTGTCCATGTGTTTAATGTCGCCTTTAAAACGATATTTAAATCGTTGCTTCAGTGGTTTTAACAGCCAGTCATCCTCATTCAGCATGACTGAGAATAGCCTCATTTTCACCCTTCCACGAATCTTTGCAGCGTGCTAATTAGAATAGTCGCCGTTGGAGAGCGACAAGGGAGTGCTCCTGTCTTGTTGGGTTGCCGCCCACTGCCGTTAATTGCCCGGTCCCAGACATTTGTATTTCATTAACAGAGTTAATTCCGTCAGAATGTTATTTATACTGCAGTCGCTGGGCGCTACGGTGTTACTCCTTTTTTTAAACTCGATGTGATTTATTTCACGGGCCGGTGAGCAGGGCCAGCTCTGTGCGGTGCCGTTGATACTGGCTGTCAGGTCTCCTCGAGGGAACCTGCGCCCGGCCGCTCTGACCGTATTACCACCCCGGTGCACCTGTGGTCTCCGTGGTTACCGCTAATGGAGTCCCAACTCCAGAAGGACTGCGGCTGGCAACCGAGGGACTGCTCCATCTTGTCACTGCTGTCTCTCCATAAGAAAAAAAAAAAAAGTGCGATTCCACACAATATGAGGATGAATCACAAGATGTTGTCTTGACAAAAATGTCTCTGAATACGTAATGACAAGAAACAGCTCTTGTCACAAACACGCATCCAATTTTGGAAATCGTGCTCGTTACAGGCAGGACATTGACACGGTATTCGTTTTCTGGCCTATCAGCTGCGATTTCATTTGCTTAACATCTCACTTGAGATGTCTCAGCCCCGAGCGGAATTTGTATTTCATGTCAAGAATATTTAAATTCTCTAAGTAGCTATGCTTTGCTGAAGAACATAGTGTGTTCTTAAGTGGTCCGAAACTTTTCTGTAAACTCTCTACTCAAATGCCACAAACTATAGAAGAATTTCCTTTTTGGTGGATGTTTTCTGTGGGGAAAACTTTTTTAAACTTACAGAATCTGTATTAGCAGCAATAAAACACGTGTTTTCATTTTCACAACACATTGATGGAAATGAAGAAAAGATGTCATATTTTTGCACAGGTGGGGTATTGTAGTTTTTTGTTCTGTAGTGTCCCTCCTATTGTGGACTATCTTGTGCTTCCCAAGGGAACTGATGTAACGTGACGTGTCAAATCATGGTAATTATCAAAGAATGACAATTACTTGGTCTTATAAGTAGTGTGAATTATGCAGATGCATTATTGTTATGATAACTTATTCTGGAATTTGGTCTTGCGTTTGGCTCGGAGAATGTTGACCATGTTTGCTGCATGCGCCATTCTTGGATTTCTGGTTGAGAGAATAATGACATGCAGTTTGTATTAATATGGCTATTGTTAAAGGGCAATTGCACTGCTCCATGCTGCAGACCCTCTGCAATATATCAGTCTTTGCATTATGCATGCAAGACTGGACTATTTCTAATCTTACAGCACCGTACATTTCGCATGCTGTTTTGCCAATAGCCAGCGCTGTATTTATTGCTTCCTGGGCTATGGGTTATATTGTGTTTCTCTGGCAGTTTTAAAATGCAGTATTATTGTAGGAACAATGAAATGTAAGACTATATATGTGGACACGGGTGTGTAAATGAGGTCATTATTTGGCATGGATCAAACTGAGTTCTGCTCTGTCTTCTGAAGGATGTTCCAACGTTTTGTCCATGACAAATGGGAACGTTTAGTTGAAAGCGGCCGTACCGTGTGACAGGAAAGTATGTTCTCTGAATGTTGATTTCACACCAGCGCACCGCTTTAAGCGAACGTGCCAGAATGGATTTTCACCGAGGTAATTTCTCCCGCAGACATCGGATTTCCATCTGAATTGCAATAGATATCAAGAAAATTTCTTTTCACTCCGCCCTTAGAGGAAGTCTTAAATATAAACTACTGGTAGCCAGTGACGTAGAGTTTTGTCAAAACCGACTTAATATACCCCCAGAGACTTCACGACTACATTGATATATTCAGTCACGGACTTGACTGTTAAATTAAAATGACACTAAATTTATGCCATAACATCTTCTTTTGGGTTTGTCGGGCTTGTTGAATGTGGAAAAACTTGTACATTGCAATTTATGTATTGTTTAATGCATGAATGTTGGCAGCATACATTTCTTCTACAAAGCCATGGACAGTGCATAGCAGATAAGCCATTCCCATGGCTTGAATACTTATGCTATTCCATCTCCCACCTGAAGGGGGTAATAGCAGTGTCCTGTCAAGGATTTGATCCAGCAACCTCTGCGCACTGCCACATTACAAAGCTACATACACAATCATGTAGGTTTTCTGGAATGTCCTTATCTCCCAGGTGACGTTCTGTGCACCGCGTGTGGAAACGCAGTGTCTTAAGAACGCTCTTTTTTGTTGCCGGAGGGCACTGGTCTCTGTACATTTGCATTTTGAAATATTCTGTGATCTGAAATACACCCACTTTATTCTGTATAGTACTGGGACGTGGGAAGTTTTTGTTGTCGTTGTTATTTTGTTAAACAAAACCTGGAATTATTGCATTATTATTTACTGTTATTGCACTATTACTGACATTATTTTGTGCCAATATCAAACCCTGACCAGTGCCTGCATTGATCTGTCTATTTGTCACAGATTAGGATAAGGGCAGGCAATGCCTGATCTTGGATCAGCTCTCATACTCAGTCACCCTTAATGAATGTAGGTGTCGGCCTTTGGTTGAACTGGTGTGCCGTCTGAGCCTTATCTGTGACTTCTTGCCTTTTGGTTCACAGTGCGCTCACTCAGACACTAATCCTTGCTTACTTTAAAAGCTTAATTACTGAGAGGCTGTCCCAGGTATGCTACTTAATTCAGTACTCTGAATGTGTGTGTGAGGCTTATGGAAATGTGCCTTGCTTTAGGAGTGTGTTATTTAAGCGTGGTACAGAGTCCTATCCTGGACAGTATAGTTATGCATACAGTATGCTCATATTTCAGCTGCTCTTAAATACAGATTGGAAACATGTAGCATTTTTAATTATTCAGATTTTTTAGCATTAGCGCTGGGATTTTTACGGTAGATCTGAGGACTGAGATGACTATCAGATACTGGTCCGTATTTTTGCCTCTTGAGGAATTCAACAGTTTTTTTTAATGGCTCAGAAAGTAATTTTGTATTTTTTTCCTCAAATTGGCTCAATTTGGGCTTTTCTGGCTATTTGATTCGTTGTTGAAATTCTCAATTTTAAAACCTTGTGTTAGATCTTGTTTGCACACAGAGCTATGGAAAATAAAGATTAATCGATAAATAAGATCTATTGAAATCAGACCCCCGTGCGTTTGCTGGGTGGCGGCCTCATCCCCGGAAGCCATTGCTTCAGCGTGAAAATGCACTTGCCCCCCCCGGCCCAACGAACCTGGACCACATCAGTGCTGTGACCATGGGGGTGCTTATCCATAAGAGAGGGAGAGTTTCAGGACAGAACGTTCCATCATCGATCACATGTTCCTGCTAGCCAATGAGGCACCTCCGGTTCTCACTCTGGACCTTGCTGCTTTACCATTGGCTGAAGCACCTCAACCAAACTGCCTTCATAAATATCCAGCAGTATAAACGGACAGTGTGTAAAATGTAAAGCTCTGCATGTTTCTCTGGATAAGACCGTCTGTTAAATGCCTAAATGTGCAAAATCATAATTTGTTGTTTGCCTGCCCCAGCATGCTCTTCCACTGCGCAGCTTGGCCGGATGACTGCGGAGTGAGAGGAACCCGCTCAACAGCGTTTGCTTCTCTGCCTCTCTGTCCCTAAATGACGGGGAACAACACAGTGATAAAACCGGCCTGCAAACACAGCTGAGCATTCTAACATTGGGGGAAAAGAGGCAAAAACATTCAAGGTTAATCCAAAATAAATAAATGTGTAACTTTTCTTACTTTTTATTTCAAAAAAACTGGCACAGTTATGTTTTGAGCTCAGGGGGTGGGTTGGTGGGGGGAGTTTGTTTTTCGACATGGTGCTCCGGCTTATTTGGGTCGCCCCGAATCTCAGATATGAATCACTGCACTTGTCCCCCCCGGGCCCAGGGGTAGGGGGGGCGTTGGCGTGGGCTCAAAGGGATTTCGTTTTTCTTCTCCTTTTTAATCCAGATGCGCTAAATCCCAGCGTGTCGATCCCTCTCGCTGTAGCCGTGCCCACGTTTTCCGCAGCCAGGGAACGGCGGGCAGAGAAAGGCGCGTTCTGACTGTAGCCGATGCGCTTGGCTGGCTGCGTTGCTCCTGGCTCTTCTCGCGCGTTAAGAATGCATAATCTGGTTACACATCTCCGCCTCGGCTCCTGGATTCCCCTCGTGGGACGGGGCCGTTCCCTCACACCCCCTTCCTTTCACCTCTCCACAGGCTCCTGCATAATCTGCCCGCTTTATTTACGGCCGTGTAGGACAGCTTTGCAAAAGTTAGCTCACCGTGTTGTGTAGGTTTCTGATGTCAGGAGCGTAAAGTGATGTGTTTGATCATTGAGGCCAGTGACACCCTGCCTCCCGTTTGCAGCTGGGCGTTTGGCATAGGCTCATATCCACACAGGCTTATACCGCTGCCCTTTTGTTTTTCTTATAATCAAAGTGTATTCGTGAAACATGCTTTACCGAATATTTGTCACATCATGCTTTACAGAGGACCCCAAGCTTAGACTCCCACAGAAAGTAAGCCTTGGGTAGCAGTGGCAGGAAAAATAAAGCACACCCTTCATGGAACTAATGGGACAAACCCTTGGGAGGAAGGGGGGGCCATCCTTCTCAGGCCCAGCTCAGGGTGTGAGTTTTTAATGACCCGTACCAGTGGTGTCAAACCTAGGGCCACAGATGGCTGTGTATGCTGCTTCTCAGTGCACCAATTAGAGCTGCCTTAATTGGTTCAGCTCATCAAGCCACATTCAAGACACTCAGTGTGAAAGCAATGATCTTTACTTACACACAAATTAGTTTATATGCATTATGTGCACAAAACCAACAGGACTAATACAGCAAGCAATGGAGCTAATTATCTAATTGAGAGCGAAGTCTGGAGTGGAAACTTTCGTTCTCATTGCCCTCCACCGCTCTTGGTTTGACATTGACTAACATTATCATTCAACCCTTTTAAAGCCAACTGTTCAAAATCGCTGGTGCTCAATGGAGGAAGGCAATGCTAACGTGCTAAGAATGGCATCCACCGATTTAAAAAGGGGGATATGTACTAAAGGTGTACTTGAACCTACAAGCTGTGCCTCACAAGTCCAGTTCCCTAAACATTATACCACACAGCCGTTTTTTATTACAGTCTGAGAAGTTAAATGTTGGTCCAAATCTCCAGAATAATGCCTTGAGTGATGAAAGTAATCTTCCCAGGTCCATAACATGGCCACTTTCATTCACTGAGCCTAATAGTGAACAAGATCATGCAGTTAGGGCTTAAAATGAAATCCCAGAAATGTCTGGTTAGCACATTATATTATGGATTGGTAATAACATGGTAATACCTGTGTAATTTCAGGTTATTACATTTGCCTGAAATTGTCCAGGTAATTGATTTGGGTTCCCGTAGTTACTCATTAGTTGTACTGTTATTCCCCTTCTTAATAATGAACTACTATCTCTGTAGGCTTAGTAGGGATATTAGGAAGAGATATAACAATGAAACCAGCCCAACCCTAACCTTAACCCTAACCCAGACATTGTCCAGATCCCTTGTTATTATGTTGAACTGGCCATTTCTGTTTCCAGGCAACAAGCCACAGGTTAGTTGGGATATTCGTCTGTAACTACTACTAGTAACGACATCTATAACATCTGTAGCTACTACTTGTCACAATAGGTTACTCAAATTAATTACTATGTATTTTCCTTGAAATTACATTGATATTACTGTGTTATTACTGATCCATAAAGTAAAGTGCTGCTAACCCCCTCACTGCGGTGCAGGAAGACCCAGTCCTGCTATACAGGAGGCAGGAGCGCACTGCTGAAGGTCTGCTTGCTGAGGGTTCACATGTGGGTGTGGATTCTGCAGAGAAATGGCCTGTGATGCTCATTTCACAGAGTGCCAGGGCTTTAGCATGATTGCCAGATTTTTATCACGATCTTCAAAAAACGCAATTAAATACAGTTGACATAAAACCCACTCTGTGTTTTTAAGTCATTTCCTCTTTTTTCTGGAGTGATGCCTCTTTCTCACTTTCCCTCTCTGTGGAAGAAGTTTTTTTTTCTTTTTAATAAATTTATAATTTAACGCAGAGGGCCCACAGAATGTGCTTTTTCTTCTCGTTCGCTTTGCTTTGGGAGCGTGACCAATCTTTTCCTCCGTGCTCCTCTGAGTCAGTCAGGATGCTGTTCCGCAGGCTCTTGCTCCATTCCTCCCCGATACTCATGGTTCTGTGAACTAAACACGTCCATTTACCTTGGATTAGTCTCGGAACCCAGACAGTCAGATCTCACAATCTTGAGACTGAATTTACAGTCTGAAAACAGCACTCACCGTAGAACCTTTCGCCACACCATGGACGTGCCAGATTAGCTGTCGGTCAGATACTTAAATGGTCGGTTAGTGGACGAGTGACATATCCAACACTGGCCTGCGTGTGAATTGCCACCTGTGCCTCAGAACTGTCTTCGCTCAGTTGATTTGATTGGTTAGAAGGGTAACAGTTATGTACTGAGAAGTGGGAAAGTTTATCTTGCCATGAGACTGATGGGGTTTGACCGGCTTACCCTGTGTTTCACCCAGGCAAGGCAGAGCCAATGTTTGCATCAGCGATGTGTGGACCTCCAGCCACAGCCTGTAACAGCCCACAGATGCACCGTGAACTTGAGCCTTTATTCTGAACTTCTCCCTGTGAACGAGTTTAAAGCAGCACATTAACAGATGCTTATTTTTATTAATAGTGATAGAAGCAGCTTGCATAAGTTTGGGTCTCATTTTTTAATGTTTTGCTGACATTTGAACCTTAAGTTTGCAATATTATGTGTTTTGTTTTTTTGTACAGAGCAAAAGATGGATTTCATTTTTTTTATTCCATTTTGCATTCATCCATTGACTATCGTTTTGATAAGTTGCCATTGTGGAGTTGCGCACTCTGTCACAAGATGGCTGTAAATTTATAGGTCATTCTTGTGTAGCCTGGTCACATCATGCAGCTACTTCAATATTTGAGTGTCCCAGTAAATTTGGTACCAGCTCCACGAGCGTGTGTTATCATAACCCTCAAGTAAGCAGTGGCGCGAGTGCAGGGAGGTGTATTTCTGCACTCCCGCCTTCGCTCCTGGCCCAGAAGGAGGTCAGCGCTCAGCCTGACAGGGGAGACGCTTTGGGCCCCAGACAGGGGGGGTTGGGGGCATTGGTACGTGTGACCATTCAGTCTGCCAGCAATTATTTTATAACACCTCGCTGGCTTCTGCGGGCACAGACTCCAATTAATAAGGAGAGAGCATGCAGGCTTTCCAGTTAACCCGACAAAAGGGCAGAAAATCGGAGCCAATGTCAAACTCACAAGGGGAACGGGGGCGGGAGAGTCAGCTCTGGCACCAGATGCAAAAGCCTCATCGACTTGCAGACTGTGACAAATCTTTTGTGACGACTGCGGTCCTCGCTGTGTATTTTCGTACCGAAATTAATGTATCGCGTGTGATTTTTAGACAGGTGTACGGCGGCTGCGGGGGTTGGACGCTCCCGAATGAACCTCAAACCGGAGATTTCCAGGGGACAAGCTGTCTTTTTACGGTGCTGCAGGGAAGAGCTCAGACAAGGCCAAAGATTCAAACGGCTCAGCCTACTCCCTTTAATTGGCAGTTCCTCTCTAATTAACCTGTACGCCTGCTGTGACGTTTGAGAGTTAGAGGACAGAAGAGCGTAAACACCATTTCACTGACAAATTGGCAGTGTGTCAAAACTTTTGAATCTTCAGCCTCATGTCTGTTTAGAAGTAATGTTGATCATATAGCTCTATTGAATGTAGTTTCAGCTTCAGCCCTAACAAAAAAAAATAACAAAAGCACTATTCCAAGCTTTTGATAAATGTCAGATAAAATTTTTCATAGGGATAAACTTGCGTTTCTCTGGGATTGCAGTGTAAATGGATCCTTCCTTTGATAGTCACTTGTGTACGAGATGTTAGGCAGAGAACAGAGAAAGCAGCTCTGTGGATCTTAGTTGCTGAAGCATGTCACAGTTTTATTGGATAAACCAGTGTGTATAATCAGCATTATTTTTCAGTCTTTAGGTTAATAATGTAGCCATACATTATTGTTGAAGTGTTGATTTTTTTTATTGTCATTTTATTATTTTATTTTTAATATGTATCCTTTGAAAAAGACACAAGCCCGGCTGTCTTGGCTGTTGAAGGGTTAATGACCGTGGTTCCTCTCACGTCAGGTACAGTTCCATTCCTTTTGAACCACTTTGTCTTTGTCAAGCCTCCATTTGGTTTTCATTATTGCCAATTTATGGTCACGGCCAGTGCTTTTTCTCCCGTTTAACACTAAGACACGAGCGGAAGTGGTGGGCTAGAAACACACCAGTGGTAGAAAGCAGAACTCGTCTCAATTACCCCCAAGTCTTGAGCTGTTAATAAAAAAAAAAAAGAAAAAACGTCCAACAGTAACAGCCACACGTAGATGAGGTTGGTCTAAAACCTCTGTAACCGTTCTGTCCGATGTTTCAGGTTGCACGCTAATGGATGCGAGTATCCGGATATGTACTCACTGCTGAAGTGGTTTTACCACCTCACCCCCTCTCCCCCCACTGCCCAACCCCCACCTCCACCTAGCCACTCAGACCACAGTTAGAGACAGACAGGCGGGGGCGAAGAAAACAAGTATGCAATTGAAGCCTGCTGCGTGAATCCCATGAACAGGTGTAAAATTAGCACCATACTCATTATGTAAACTCGGCAGGGATAATTAGCATGTATTTACTGTGGCTATAGCCTCAGCAATATGAAAGGCGCTTCTTTAAGGTAATTTTTTTTTTTTTTTTTTTTTACATCTTCATTTCTTGAAGGCTTTCAGGCATTGCCACACGGTGCAGCCGTATCGGTAGTGGAAATGTTACAGTGGCCTCAAGGATTGGACCGAACACCTGTGATTACGAGCACAGTTTGACCCAGGCTACACAGACGATCATAGTCGGGCTAAACATGCAAGGCCATTACTTTCAGAAAGGCTAACGACCCCTCAGTAAGTGAACTCTCTTTCACCAGCATTAAGTCTCTTTAAT
Source organism: Albula goreensis (assembly GCA_022829145.1). Taxonomy (NCBI): domain Eukaryota; kingdom Metazoa; phylum Chordata; class Actinopteri; order Albuliformes; family Albulidae; genus Albula; species Albula goreensis. Next base: position 3,491,853 of record CM040745.1, on the reverse strand, counting down.
AGGTCAATTACCCCGTCAAGGGAACATTGAAAGGAGGAAAAAAAAGAGAGTGCTCACGACTCAAGATGGAGCAGTTAGACATGTAGCATATTTTTTAATGCAACGAGACCACTGCACAAACTCATTCTGAAGAAACTTTACTTGAGGTTATGAAGTCTTGTTTTGATCAGTTTTACACAATGTTCCTTGCTGCGTTTAGTTAGCAGTCATTTTTCCCCCCACAAATCTAAATATTTGACTGTAACCTCGACTGGAGAATAAAAAGCAGTGCTCCGAAAGAAAGGCTGTGATCTACCCACGGTGTATGGTAATCTGTAGGAAAAGGGGGACAGAGAGGAGCGGTGATGAATATAAAAAAGGCTAATAAATGCATTTTTACAAAAGAAACCTGCAGTATTTTTTTCTGTGCTTAGGAACACAGTGTTAACCCCTTCCTCTCCTATTTTTTGACAGAATTTATTTGTAGTACCAACCATCCCCCACACAGCCAAGCTCCCAGCCTGGAAAGCAGTGACCATTCTCTGTTTGGGTAGAGAAAGCTTAATTTACACAATCAATGCCATCTTTGAAATCAGCTTGAAAAGTTAATTTGACACAATAATAACTTAGCAACTCTCTGTTGTCTAGACATAAAGAGACAACTTCTAGTTGGAGGACTAGAACAACTGCTTGTTCTAGTCCTACAAAAGATAGGGTAGCAGTTGTGCTTGAGCTCTGAGAGTCAGCACTGTTGTATCGTTGTGTTCCCTCTCTGAGAGACAGCACAGTTGTCTAGTTGGTTTCCCTCTCTGAGAGACAACACAGTTGTCTAGTTGGTTTCCCTCTCTGAGAGACAGCACAGTTGTGTAGTTGCATTACATCTCTGAGAGACAGCACAGTTGTCTAGTTGGTTTCCCTCTCTGAGAGACAGCACAGTTGTCTAGTTGGTTTCCCTCTCTGAGAGACAGCACAGTTGTCTAGTTGCATTCCCGCTCTGAGAGACAGCAAAGTTGTCTAGTTGGTTTCCCTCTCTGAGAGACAGCACAGTTGTCTAGTTGGTTTCCCTCTCTGAGAGACAGCACAGTTGTCTAGTTGGTTTCCCTCTCTGAGAGACAGCACAGTTGTCTAGTTGGTTTCCCTCTCTGAGAGACAGCACAGTTGCACTTGTGGTCTGAGAGACGCCGTAGTTGCGCTTGCGCTCCGTCCCATGCACAGGGGGATCACTCATCTCAATGCATGGCGTGTGCTAGGCAAATTCCTTCATTAATCCCCGTCAACGAAGTGGGTGGCATCTTTTCATCCCTGCATCTCCTGTCTCCGGCGTTCTCCGGCCTTTCTGTTTCTCTGTTTCCTCATCATACCACCCCCCTCCCCCAACCCCCCCCACCCCACCCTGCCAACCACCTCACTATCCCTCTTTTTATTTCAGGCTTATTTATTTATTTTGTAAAGTTTCAGTCGCCTCCATTTTCCTGCCAGCCTGGGAGGAGGGAGCCGGGTGGGTTGTGGGTCATCTGAGCCCGCTGACTGGTGGAATCGATTGTGATTACGGTGTTCAGAGGCAAGAACTGGAGTGGTGTACGAGCTTTGTGTCTTATCCAGTTCTGAGGGAGTTTCTCATCAATCTGGTCAATACCGCGGGCCCGTGTCTTATCTGCAGGGTGCAGTTAGGTGTATCTTCACCTGGTTTGTTGATGTCTGGCTGGTTCGGATGATTAGTTTTTGATGATACGGTCGATGAAAAAAGGCCTTCCCTTGACAACAGCATCGATATACCCCTCTCCTCGTAATTCAGTCTCACTCTAACTCGATCTATACGCAATGTCACATGAAATTGCAGGTACATTGACTTCGCTGTAGATTTAGTCTACACTTGTCCTTAAATGTTGCTCACAAATAAATGCACCTGCCATTTTTTTTTAAAAAATGCAAAAACAATTGCATTCATTTAAGTTGCCCCTGAAGTCACTAAGCTGTGTCTGACTAAAAAATTATAGTGAAATGAAATATATATCAGCATTACAGGATACGTTCATTTTTTTGTCCTCAAAGCTTTGTTGATGCTGCCGGTGCCAAACTTGACACTGCACTGAAATATCAAGCCATCAGTTTGTTCTGATGATTATGACAGATTTTTTTATGAAGGGAATGTGACATTGGAGTTTTGGTTACAATCTTCTCCTTTTGTGCCATTGTTCAGAAGTGTTTTTTCCTCACCTTGCAGCATGTAGTCAGCCTGTGTTAAGCAGACCTTTTGGAGAAAGAAGGTGGATTTCAATCACTCACTGTAGATCTCGAGTCCCAGGCTTTGTTAAGCCTCTAGAATTGGATCTCTCCTCTGCCATCAAGGCCAAGGGCGTAAAGTCAGAACTTGTGAATTGTGTTTTTTTTTTTCCTTTCTTTCTATTAACTTTAAGTTCATGCAAGTTCAGACTGCAGAAAGTATCCAGTCATTCGCCAGTGTTCACAAAGCCTCGCCGTAAGAGGGGACCAAGGTAAAACTGTGTGCCTTGAGCCACAGTCTGTCTGCATGACGTGTAGCCATGGAGGGAACACACTGTGCAGGCTATAGCCAAGTGGCTTGACTGGGCTCCAGGACCTTGTTGGTTCAAGCCCCGGGTGCTGTCACTATGAGAGCGTGGTGGGATTTGGCCCCTGGTTAGTCTAATCAACCACAAGTCGATTTGAATAAAAGTGTCAGATAAATAACTGCACTGTGCCATCGGCAGAGATGAGTTTCTGTCACTGCTGCCCATCGGGACCTTGGTGTGGCAGACTTCCATTTGCTCCTCCAGTAATGTGTTGTTTATGTACATTACTGTACCCGTTTGACAATCACAGGGACGGGATCGTCACTGCAGTCACGCTGCATGAGCAGGGCTCCAAACTCCTGACGCAGGCCAGACGTCTCAGTCCATCAGGGAGCTTTCTGGAGAGAACACAGGGCCGCTCAATCAGCCGTCCTCCATCTTATCACGCTGCGTAACTTAAAGGCTGCAGAACATCGATCCCAGCCTCCAGCTTTGTCCACAAGACTTCAAAATCATAACAAAAGACAGATGATGTTGCACAGACTGCACTGGGCGTTCGTCAATGCCCTTTCAGTGAGGGGAGCGCGGGCACAAATGCCATCATTTTATTGAATGACATATTATGGTGATGCACTGGGTTGAGTCTAATTTAACCAGAGGATAAGAGGTTTGAATCCCTAAGGCAACCAGAATATTTCACAGTCCCTGTTGTTACTCTGATGTTGTGACCAAGGTACCATATATTCTATTTTTGCTCTCGCAAATATGCAGTTTTATAAATTCAAAAACAGCAGGTTAAACTGTAAGGTGTGCATGCCTCCTGCCCACTTTTCACATGGAATTTTTCCAGTTTTCCACACATAAACTGGTCTGCGTAGTACAGACATGACACCAATCACACATTACAATCAGAGGAACACCGAGCCATACTATTAGCAAGAACCTTTACTCTGTGCACAACCCAAAGTCTCAGCCAAACTCTATTTAACTGAGAAACAAGTTTGGACAACAAGGCATAAAGCAGTTAAGAAATTAATAACATGGAGCCAACTTTCGTTTAGTTGGCTCCTATTTATACAATTATGATTATGTCTCTAATACCTCTTACATTTGAAATGAAATGTCTTTCTGTTGTATCAGTAGCATGGATTTGATATTTTATAATGTTTTATTGTCTTTAGATGTGCATATTAGAATCTACATTTATGTATACATATTTTGGCTTTCTATGAAAATGGCCAAGTTGGGTTTTATTGTAAGAGCTGGAGAATGGCTAGCCAGTTATTCTCATTCCCCATTGCTGAGCTGGAACATGCCCGGCTCATTAAATCCATACCCTACTGTAATATGCTACATACATTGTGAAAACAGTCTTTCACCTCATGGTAACCATCTACCTGTAGAATATAAAATGTACGCTGATAGATTTTTTGTCAGTGTTTGTTTATTTCTACCTCAATACTGCTATGTGTTTTGTAAAGTCTTTCTCTTGGCCTGTTCCCTGATCTGTCTGTTTCTGTCGGTTTTCTTCTTTTTGGTGGGGTGGGTGGATTTTGCTTCTTAATTCTGTAACACAATCCTTATTCCATGAAGAGGAGGTCTTCTGTTTACAAGCATTAAAAACAGAAAGTCAGCACCCATGGTCAGACTGTATAAGCCGTTACTGCAAGCATGAGCACAAAAGCTGTTCTTCATAGATTCAGAGCTGGCAGACCAGGGCAGTGTGTCCACCAAATACAATTAAATTAATCATTTCTGGTGATTTACTGTGGCAGGTGTCTGTAAAGTTCTGGAACATGCAGTTTCCTGGCAACAGAAGAAACATCTGGAGCCTGTGCTTTAGCATTTTTGGACATTTAGCATCTTATCCAGAGCCACTTAACTGTTTACATATTACACACTATCTATTCATACAGCTGGACACTCGATGAAGCAATACTTTAAAAAGCACCTTGCTTAAGGATACAATGACAACTGGGATTCAAACTTGCACCCTCTCAAGTACAAGAGCAGTTTCCTTAACATTAGATTACACTACATCTACATATATATATATATATATATATATTTTATTTATTTTATTTTTTTGAGAATCACATTACAAAAACAGTGGTTTTATTTTTATGCCCTGCTGTTGGGATATTGCCCTGTTTCTTTGTCAATGGGCTAGTCTTCCTGCCCTATATCAAACTTTGATTATCTGAAGGTTACACACCTGTGACCAAATGAATGTCAGTCTAAGGCAGGGAGAGAAGGAATGCACTACTCTCATATCAATTCAGGGCAGAGCTATGCCAGGCCTGACCACAGCTGAGGAGGAGGGAGAAGGAGAAGATAGAGAGATGGAGGAGGAGGGATAGGAGAGGATGGAATAAGAGAGGGAGAGAGGGGAGAGGGGAGGCAGAGAGGGAGAGAGAGAGGGCAGAGAAATAGAGGGACGAAGTGGAAAGGCTGGGGTGAGAGAGGGAGAAAGGGGAGAGGGGGAGTTAGAGAGGGAGAGGGAGGATGGTAAGATGAAAGAAAAGCATGCAATGCTGAGAGAGGACAGCATTGCATTAGAGAAGGAGAAAGGATAGAGGAGTTACAGAGGGAGAGAGAGAAGGAGACAGGATGAAGAGATGGAGGAAGATAGAGATGATGGAGAGGAGGAGAGGATGGATGGATGGATTAAGGATGAAGAGGGAGAGAGGAGGGAGAAGGGAGAATTGAGTCAAAAGACGAAATAGGATGAGAAGTACAAAGATAAGTCAGAGACAAGACAGAGTTCTCCTTGGGACCGCACAGCAGCGTGGCAGCCTGCAGGGCTGTGTAGGTTTGCCTATGGATTTCGTTAGGGGGTGTGAGGAGACGGCTGCGTACTGACTGAGCCCCGAGGCCTGCACACAGAGACCAAAGCGCTGCTCTCATCCCCCGCCCCCACCCCCACCCCACTGAACCCACACCGCCGCACACCACACACTTCCACAGAAACACCCCCCTCCCTGTCAACATCGCGGGAGACACACACACTGGCATCAGCCTCCGACCACTTTAACTGCCCCACAGCCAGACAGGCAGAGCAGAGCCGAGCCGTGCCGAGCTGAGCCAAGCCGAGCCGAACGGCACCTCTCCCCAGTCAGGCCCTCATCCTCATCACAGCCCAGCCTTCCCTCGGCTGCATTATTCATTAAAAACACCCAGCTCTCATAAAACATCAGAGAGCTGCACTGTAGCCACCAATGCTGGCTGACAGCCTGCAATGAGCGTGTTCCAGAAGCATGCTTCTGGCCTAGATCATACCACCATCTGCAAATACTTTTCCAAAAGTTTTTGAAATTTGTTTTTATTTTTAAGTTAATATCTTGAAGATAACCTGACATTCAGCTTTGTAAGATGGTTGCCATTGGAGATTTTAAAGATATTAAGAAGTGAATCTAACTTCTGAAAAGGGTAATCAACTGAAATAACATATTGAGCTTCCAAGACTTGCATTACTGTACCTTAATTGCTCTTCAGTGGGTGATTGCAACCGTTCAAATGGACAGCGCCAGGTACACTAAATGTCTATTATGACTTTAAGTAGTTCTGTTAGTGTGATGTTGTCAAAAAAGGACCCAATCGATACACAAAATTAAAAAAAGTTATTTTTTTCCAGAAAAAAATTCTGCATAGACTCTACTTAAACTTAAAGAAGAAAATATATCTCTTTAATGTCTAAACCCAAACTCGGCCGATAAGGAGCAGCACTGCACCAAAAAACAGTCCACTACTCCTTGTGTCTGTCAATACGTTAACGAGATGCCCTCGTTCAACCCCAGACACAGTGGTTTCCCGGGTGACCGAGGGCAACGGTGAGACGTGATTGGTCCATTACTCTAAGCCTCCTTTTAATCATCCCTCCCACCTTCCCACCCCCGGTCCGTTAACAACCTTTGGAGCTTCCAGCCTGGGGCGAAACGCGGCCTGCAAACCTGAAACTATTTCATCAATATTCTGTCATTTCAGTGCAGCCGGTCCCTGCTGTTTGATAAATGAAGCCCCCCTTGTGATAAACTGTTGCGTCTCACTGCATCGTCACCCGGGGAGAAAAACACAGACTCACAGAAGCCAGAGTTTTAAAAGGAGATGGTGGGGGGGGAATGGGGGGGGCGGAAGGGGGGATCTTTCTGGAATATAGTGAGGCAGCATTAGAGGGTGAGGTTTATGGTGTTTTGGTGCTTAAGCAGGGAAGAGAGAACTGACTGGAAGAGAGAATAAGGGCCTTCAGAAGAGGCCTGAATGCGGAGCTGTTTCAGCCCCACCCCCCCCTCCTCACCCCGCCCTCCCTGAAGGTGTTGACACTGCCAGGAAAAATGTAAAGGAAATAAGCACTGAGCTGAAACCATACATACCATTCCCAGAAACGAGACAAACACACACACATGCACGTAGACACACGCACAAAGTCAGTCAAGTGCAAGCACACACATGTACACAAACACACTTTTGCACCGTTACTTCCTAATTATATAATAACTTTAATCAGTGCAGTGATTCAGTGTTAGGGACCATGCCTTTTAAAATGCGTATTTGTTTTTGAACAGTGCGCATAGCATATGAACCCAGGGAAACTCTGCAATTGGAAGTAGGTTACAGTGGCTTCATAAATTGGCGGATCTCATATAATATTCTCATATTATTTTGTGTTGAGTTTGCAGTGCGTCTGCAAAAGCATTTTCCCCGGCGGACATAACTACTTATTCACTTGTCCCTGAACAATGTTCAGAAAATGCAGTGTAATTTCCATTTAGATATATATGTTAAATAAATATTGTGATGTAAATTACAGATGTATGTTTTTTTCCCTCTCTTTTTAAATAGAAAAACCCCAGGGGGTGGATAGCAAGGAGGCAGTTACTGTAATCAGCATTTCTCCATGCTTGGTTGACTCCTATCTTTACTTCAATCATTTTAAAAATGGGAAGATCAAAAGATTATTTTGTGGAAAAATCTTTGTATCTTCTACCATTTTATATACACACAGCTATCCATTGTAATCACACGCTGTAACAACACTCTCATTAGAGTAAAACATATCAGCTGTTAATGAGATTTTTCTTGGATCATTTCTTCATTCTCACCTTTCACAATGGGGGGAAATGACTCTGCAGGTGAACATGAAGAGATTTTGCAGGGTGAACCATGAGACGCTTGTTACCATTTCCGAAAAAGGAGTCCATTACCAGGCAGTTATGCAGTCTCAGAAACGGCGCTTGCGGATATCACCATAACGTCTAACATGCAAGTGAACACAGCGGTGTTCTGTGGAGAGCGGCATGGAGACCAGGGCACACATGTCGCTTGAGTGAGAAAGATGTCCTCCACTTTTAATATTCCTACCAATGCCGAGTCTCTATTTACAGACTCAGACTGATGTGAATGTCGTTAAAAGCATTCAATCGTCAGGTGAAAAGTGTCACCTGTACATATTCGCAACAGCAGCTAGTGGTGAGGAAGGCGTAGCTCTTTTCAAGGGGGCATTTTCTCCCCTGGTTTTCATTCTGCCTGTTACTAATTATTTCTTGGCGAGTTGGTGTCTGGCAGGAGTGCGTCTGGGTAATAAAATGCATAGTGAGAACACCCTGGATTAGATCACACTTCGGGGCGTCTTTACAGCTCTCCGGTGACGTGTTTGGCACAGCTCGCGGGCTGAAAGCGGATCCCGGGCCGTAAAGACGGAGCGAGGGACGGGGGGCAGTTAAGACCGGCGCGTGATGAGGTCCCACGTGGGGGCCTCCCTTGATCGTCGGAACAAGCGAAGCGGCTCGCTTTACGAGGCGAGAGGAGCCCGCGAGACGCATGCGGTGTCAGGAGGACAGCGTCGGCGATGGCAAGGACACCGAGCGCACTTACCGTGATATACTGAAAGCGGGAGCAAAGAGTGTGTGCGCGAGAGAGAGAGAGAAAGATGGGGCGAGGCCGGCGGGGTTTTTGAGGGGGTTTTCACCCCTCGTTGTCCTCGCTAGGTTACAGCGGCAGTTAAACATCAATGAGCTGTCGTTTTAAGTAGGATCCCTGGTTCTTTCCCTCTGCTTTCAGCAATAAATCAGAAAAGGAATCATTAGATTTAGATAGATAGATAGATTTGGCAGATTTGTCATAAAGTTACAACTGAGATGATACCTTCAGCAATATTACTCAATATTCACATTGCATCTTTTTTTTTACATTGTAAGGCATTCCACGTTCATCTTGGGCCTCTTCGGTGGAGTCCAACTGCACTGCAATCCAGTACAATATTCACATGCTTTCTGTAACCATACTATTTTAAAACTGTATTCCTGACCGATGTAGTGTTTGCTCGCAGCATGTTGCCGTTTTTTTGTGTGTTTACCTAATGCTTATGCTGGACTTGGCCTTTATTTGTTCTTGTTGGTTGGGTGGATTATATGGTTTCTGTATAATCTCAGAAAGTGACGAATCTGTATTTACAAACTGCAGGAATATTGGGTGCTTTCTTTGCGAAATTTGATCACCATGTTTTGTTTTGGGGCTGAAATATGAGCACGCTGCTGTAGCAACGCTTCCGTGGAACTGAGAATCTGAAGTTAATGGCAGGTTCTCTGGAATTCTATTGTCCCCTCAAACGGGCGTAAGTAATGTAAAAATGGAAAATGAGTGGACGAAATAAAGTGCCGGGGTTTGGCTCGGGGGTGATGTTGGTCAGTCAGGAACCCGTTGAGGTGAAGGAGGCCTAACAGGGTCAACGAGGGCAGTTTGTTTTTCTTCCGTCTGCGGCCGGAGACACGAGGGTGGCATGACCGCCGGTGGTGAAAGAACAGACATGGTCACCCAGCTGTCTCAAGGACAGCAAACCAACATGGCAATGGCTGTGCTTATGAGAAAGAGGCATGGCTATGCAAAGTACATGTATGCAAGATACAAGAAAGAAATAATTCAAGTTGCAGAAAAATACACAAGGATCAGTTGTTTGCAAAAGTTGAAATGACTGGGAGAGTTCAGAGTGTGTGCAGTTCGATCATTTTTAGTCAGCTTGTATAACTTGTTGTGTGGGAAGGCACAGGAACCACAGACTCAATAAACGGCCTTCGTTTTATTGCTTGGATATTTTTTAACAGTACTGTGAGATGTGAGAACTCTCTCGCTAATGAAGCATCCAGCAGGAGCAGCGGGAGGAAATGGTACGGTGTCTGATCGTGGCGGGACACAGGGCTGTGAAAAGGTCCTCCGGCGCCCACTGAGCCCAGAACCGGAAAACACAGAGTCTCGTCCTCGCTGAGCAAACTTTGCATTTGATTTCTGAAGTGTTGAAGTTTAATCACAGATGAGAGGGTGTTTTTCTGCAGAAGGGAGATTCTGACAGCCACTTTGGTGACGCATGGGGTCAAAGGTTATTTCACCTTATGTCTGTCACTGGTCCTTCTTGTTTTTGAGCATTAATCTGTACATGCTGCCTTGGCTTAGGGGTCAAGAGGTAGGAAATAAACCTATAAGAAAAAAAAAAACATTATCATAGACTTTCAGCTTTTTACCAAAGAATTTCTGAAAGCACAATAAGCTGACTCAAGGAGGAGAAACTGAGTTCACTCCTCCCTCACAGCACACAGGACCCTCTCTGCCATTTTAATTTAAGCGACTCTGACGTTGTTCACTGCTGTGCCGGGGCAGAAATGTAATGTTTAGGGAGCTTGACGTGTAACTCAGAGGTTGCGGGTTCAATGCCCAGATAGAGCCGTGCTGCTGCTTTACCACTGAGCTAAGTACTTCACCTTCATTCCTTCTGTAAATATCCAGCTGTTTAAATGGAGAGTGTCTAAAAAACTGAAATCTGCGTAAGCTTCCTAGGGTAAGTGTGTCTTCTAAATGTGACATCATGTAGTGTGAGACTGCCTGAATGAAGGTAGTTCTTCTCCCCAACCCCCTAATTCTCCCTGCTGAGTCACCCCGAAAAGCCTTCAGTATTATTAGTGTTATATACATGTTTATCTTTCAAATGAACTCCATGGTGACACAGCCGGGGTTTCCAGTGCGCGGTCTGGCTGGCCGTAAAGGTCAGGGATAACCCCTAGCCTCCATGCTGGCTGAACAAACACTGCGTTTATCTGTGCGGGAGGGGGTGCCCTGCAAAGACCTCTGAGTGTTTCCCGCTGCTCTCGGCCACGCTGATAAAATCAGGGGGTTAGCATTTTTACCCGTGGAGATGCAAGTTACGACACCCCCTGCGTGTGAGCACAAAGGGAACGAGCGAAACAGGAAACAGGAACGGAACCCAGTGCTGCCTTCCCTGCTGCTCACTGCTGCCCCTCATGGCAGAAAGAGGAGCTCCGAGACTACTGCATGGAGTTCCACATTGTCCGACATTCCTGGACGCTGGACAACGTGTTTTAATGCCCATTTCAGATCAAAACAGCAAGAGCAGCTGTGATGAGACTGGAAAATTGTTTTCAGGAAAGCAAAAAAAAAAACTAAATACACTGGAATAATAGTGAGCAAAGCATATACCTTCTTCAAAAAAAAAAAAAAAAAAAAAAGTTAAGGACTTAAGCGCCCATTTCAGCCAAATCTGCCTCCTGATATTAACTGATAAACACAGGAGGCAGAGAGTGATAACAGAGAACTTTGCAGAAGTAGCTGAAAGAGTAACACCCTTTCATTTACTCAGAGTATACAAATATCTGTAAAATATACAGGAATGTATGTCGCGGTATGTAGGGCATTGAAACCACAATGACAAGTATCACTGTGCAACACCATTTTCAATGTACAGGATATTAATTCATGGGATGAATCAAGTAGGCCTTCAACCAATTAAATTATTGCTTTTGCAGAGATAAGAGTTCAGCTGCTTTAGCTGACGTTTGTCAACTCTACACTTACAATGGACCCTGCTCTCTTTGACATGTAAGATCATGGAGGCTATGACAGCCATCTACATACTTACTAAAACTCTTGGGTTCCCACCTTCACGCTGAAACATTTCTTCTGAAGACACCACATAGCTGTCTCACCTCGTCAGCCGTCCGTAGATGTTCTGCTCTGACCTGGCTGCTTCATGCTGAAGACCCAGGGGCAGCAGAAATAATACTGAAACTGTTTCACTCTCAGGTGAGGTTCAGATCAAGTTGTATTAACACTGAAGCCCCCCGCCGCCTCCTAATGGGGAGGAGGAATTTTTCTCCTTTTTAATCCTGTTGCATGTAAACTGAAACCAAATGCCTGTTAACAGGGTTTCGTACCCAGGCGGTTTGCTTGGCACAACTGGAAAGCTGGTTCGCCACTGGCTGGGGGTTTAACAGGCATACAGTGATTTCTTATTTCAAAACCCATCAAAACAGTGAGTAATTCTGGCAGCCCTTCAAAACAAATCAAGAAAAGAGTCTCCTCAAAGACATTACAGTCCTTTTTCTCGTTTTGTTTTTCATTTTTGGCTGTGAATTTCATAGTGCTTGGCTGATATGCTTGTGCAGAAGTTCGGCCAGAAACCTGGCTCCTGTCAGGTTTAAGGGTACGCATACCATAACATCACCTGACCCATCCATGAAGGTGATCCAGGACAACCACTCAGGTCTAAGAATCCCCTCTGCACTCAACGTTACAAATTTTAACAGTTGATTAAACTTGAATGGCTTGGCATCAATCAAAATTATGGAAGGTAGGCCTAACATTTTGGGGTTTTGTTTTTTATTTTTTGTTTTTATTATTTGAAATTGATGAGATGAAATGAGCTGGTTGGTGTATATGCCCAATACCACTAAATACAGGTTAATGGTGACCAGGGGGAATATGGGGCTTGGTGGCCATTCTGTTTCCAGTAATGTTGAAGTGTTAAACCCCAGTACTGCAGGTCTGCAGGTCATGCAGGATTTTATTTTCATATAATCACCCAGTTTAAACCTTGGAAATCCGCTCTGTTGGTAGCCTAATGTTGATCACGTAAATGGTGAAGCAATATTGCTGCAACTCTACATTCATTTGTTACTGCACTGAGTATGTTGATTTATAAATCATGGGTTTTCTTGCTGTAGCAGTGCTGTTGTCAAGCTAATGCACTTTTTGTATGTCACTTTGAAATTGAAGAATCAGCCGAATGAATTGTGGAACACTGGGGCTCTCGAGGGCAGGTGTCTGACGTTAGCTGGGTATTGGGTAAGGGCTCCAGCTGCCGGATGGGTGTTTCTGGGATATGCAGGGTCAAACATTAACTTAGCAAAGCAAATGACATCACTGATGGAGACTTTTAGCTTTCCTCTCAAAGTAAAATAACATACACCACTAAACTGCCATGCAGAATTTGGTTTAAAAAGTTCCATTTAATATGAGTTCAGGATGGCATATGAGAAAATATTTTCCAATTCTTCATAAAAATGGATTTCAGCAGCTTTTTTTTTTTTTTTTTTTTTTTTTTTTTTTTGCATAAGATCTACGAGTAACTCCTGCCTTGAAAGTAAGAATTTCTGACAGTGAAATTTGAGGAAGACGCACCCTGAATGTATTGGGTGCCCTGAATTATTGGATTTTTGGTTTGGAAGTTTGTTTTGAAAGTTGGTTCCCGGTTATTGTGTGGGCATGTGCCCTTGTGCTGGCAGGCCTGACTTCTTCTCAAAAAATCAATCTTGAAGGGCCGGGTTACGCCCGATATTCATTTAAATCAGTCTGATAATCTTATTTCCTTGACCTTCTAGTTTTTGAGATGTTTAGGGTGAGATTCCTTTTAGCAAGTTGTGCCACTTTGATACAGCAATGCTGCATTGCGCCCATTTCCAGTGAAGGAACACTGGAACATTGGAACACTGTTAATTGTGACAATGTGGTAATTGGTCAATTGGTTTCAATTAAGTCAGCTGCAGTGATTGCTTAATTGAAACCTAGTGTATTGGCTCTGCCTATAAAAGTGGCCATTACTCTCAGCAGATGGGAGTGGAAGGGGAACCACTATCTTCTGCATGTGTTTTTAAAATAAATTATTGATTTTACCAACCTTGTTTTACTCAAAATATACTCTTATATATAATATACTATCTTCCTTACATTTTAAAACAGATACTCAGTCAGTTTGTGTGCTTCTGCTGCTGATGCCAGTGACACACGACAATGTGTCTGTGAAAAAGAGACTCCTTTCTGACTTTACACATAACAATTAAAATGATCTTTTATGCTACTAATGGCCAAAAGCCATGAGCATGGGACATAATAACACTGTTAGTCATCCCATGTAGCTGCTCTTGGATTATAGATGGTAAAAACTGGGGGAAAACAAAACAAACCTCTCGGAGGCAAGTAACATGTACTGCCATAGTATACAGATTATTTCTCTGGTCCCAGTGGAGTTTGCTGTCATACTCTCATTTCAAACAATTGCATTCTGCCATGTACCATCTACCACCAGTCATGTGAATGTAGAACCATAGTTAGTGGAGCAGGGATATCTGTTTGCTTTATAGCGTTCTGTGTTCCCTGTTAACACTTCGTGTGTTGTGGTTGTGGTGATCTCCATCGGCTTCTCTGTCAGCATTTAATGGTGTGGTGAAGCCTCTTAACCCCACAGAATTGTGGGATTGTTTAGGGTTGCTTTTTTCTCAGTGAGAGCGGCATTGGAGCACTGAAATGGCATGTCCTGTTTATTTAATGCCTTTTGGGAGTCACTATAAGCTTGATATTGTTAATTAGCTTGATATTGCTTTATTGACCATATAGATTTAAGGATAAATTGTAATGGCTGTCCATTATAGTTCATTAATTTTAATTTGTTTATTAAATTAATTTATTCTGCATCATGAAAAATTAATAAATGTTTGTAAGGTTGAGAATAAGGAGAGATTAATGGTTGAGACTCCAGAGGAAGTTGAAGAACATACTGCTATGTTGTAAAGAATGACTACACCACATTCAAAAGAAAAAAAAAATTCACTGGCTGGATTTAAGCGTTTTCAAATGAATGCAAAGAGCAAAAGGATGGCATGAGTTCTGACCTGAGGAATGTGCAAAAGTAGTCTGTAGAAATGGCTTTGACATTCAAACCCATTCTGTTATGATCCTTGGAGGAAAATTCATGTCTACATTGTACTGAGAAGAATCAGAGGTAAAACTAATGCTTTTGGTTTCAACATTTCAAGAGAATTTTAAATGAACAGGTTGCCCGAGTGTTTGTATGTGTTTATGGGCATTTATTTGTGTGTTTTTGTGTGTATTCCCACCACAAAACTGCTTTTTATCACTAATTGTGTCATTTAATCAATTTGGCAACCCCATTAAACTCTATATTTGAGCATTGTTCAAGCATATGTTATGCTAACATTAGAATTCAGATGTTAATATTTTATTACACTGTTATGAATGTTATATTGAGCATTTATAGCTAGACCATACAGTGTCATGTAACCCAAAGAGACTAAACTGTTTATTTTTTGTGTACAAAAAAAAAGCAAATATTTAATAAAAAGAGCCAAAGTCAAACATGGGGTTCAGTGTGGGCAGGGGGGAACACAGGGAGAGGAATCAGAGGAGGCGTACATATCCGAGAGCTCAGAGTTAATGCCAAAGATGAGAGTGGGAGGTGTGGCATCAACCCAAAGATCAAACTAATTCCCACTGCGGAATTAATCATCATGGAGTCTGTGGAAGTGGGTCAGGGAGGTGTTTAAGCACCAGCCAAACTTCTCTCTTTTTTTTTTTGTTTTTTTTTTTTTTTTATTGGTGAAAGACACCTTGCTGAGGTTACTGTTCTGCATAGAGACAAGCGAAGGACAGCCAAATCGATCCAGAGTGACATCAGATAAGCAAATGCTTAATGAATAATTAAAAATATTCCTAACTTCCTTTTGGTGTTTTTTTTGTTTGTTAATTCTTAATGTGTACATAAAGTGATAATTAAATGTAAACTAAATTCAGTTTTGAAACACTTGTTAAATGAAATAAAATCCTACAGCTAGATGCTTCAACACACAACAAAACACTTTTAAGTCTTATTGAAGTTTCTGTAATGTCTAATTAACATGGAAAAGCAGCCTACTTGAGAATCTAAGCTTATCTGTAACCACGATGAAGGGCTGCAAAATTGTTTTGCCAACATTAAAGTATGGTAGCTACTGTAAATAGCATTGTAATTTAGCATTTTAAACAAAACCAACAGGTAACAATTTTGTATGACCAGAATTGTGATCACAATTACATGATATGTCACAGCTAAAAAATGTTACTGTAACAATGTTACTAAAATGAACAGAACATTATTTCAGGAGCATAGTATGATCGCTTCTGCTTATTATTTGATTATTTGAGTTCTTACAGGATAATTAGCATATTGCTCTTAATAGCCACTCATAGTTTCCAGATACCATTCATGGTTCTAGTGATGGGCAACATTTGAACACAAAGTATATTTTATCACTCAAATCTGAATGAAAAGATCAAAGTTGATCATAGCATGATGACAGATGATTTTTAAACAAATCTTTTTCCATTTCATTTTTAACAGTATGAATATTGTTGTTTGAGGCATGTGATGCAACCATTTGCACGGAGAGGTTCTTTTTGTAGATAGAATTGGAGGTTGTATGTACACATATGTATATATATTTTTTGCTCTCTCTCTAAGTGAGAGTTTGCTCTGGACATATTTCCAGCTATGTGAGAAGATACAGGGATTGGTGGTTCTGGTTGAAAATGGAAGTAGCCTTTATCTCCAGAAATGTAGATAAGACTATAGAGCAGAAGGGAATGAAGCTAAAAGAATAAACAAAAGCCCGCTTTTGTCAAACCAGGATGATCAGATTAAATTGTGTTGCTTCAGATATGGAAGTGGCTTATATCTGTGTGTGTGTGTGGGGGGGAGAGATAAGAGGCAGAGAAAAGATTGTGCATGTTTGCACCACTATTCTGCGAGTTTTCCAGCAAATCTTATGAGGCAGATCTTAAGCAGAAGAGTGATGACGCTTCCGTGACCTTGTGAGGTCTATTCCAGCAGAGAGGCCGACTGCTCTTCACAATTTTTTCTAATAAAGATCTAAGTGACAGCAGAAGCACAGCCACATGTCCATGCTCGTAAAAACAGGGAGATAATGTGCATGAATTAGAGGGGGAATCTCTACACCCTTCTTACAAGACTTCATCTACAGCGTTTGCAAAACTGGAAGTTTTTTTTTTGTTGTAGTTTTTTTCGTTTAACACATTTTTTGAGACTGTTGTTGTAGCACTTTTTTTTGTGCAACCACTCCTTTTCATGTTTTGGGATGACAACCAAATGCAATTACTGTTGAACAAGAGAGGTGTGTTACTGCTAGGTTTCACTTCTGTGAGAATTCCACCCAGAGGGCCTAAGTCAAACCTGCTGTTCATGTAAATCATTAAGGTTACAATGTTTTACATATCCCCTGGTTTCCCGATGGCACTCGTGGCTGCTAACTGTACCCATGCCTTGCTGCCTCTCCCCCATTACGCTATGAATACATTTTCAGGAGCCAAAATCATGCAGAAATGTAGTAAGCAGACAAGGAACAATTCATACACCCCATAGCAGGTGGGATCTGAAATGAGATGTCAGTCACTGAACCAATCAAATGAAACGATTGTGGTCCACACAATGATTGGTTCATATCAATGTGTCTCTGACTGTATGTGGTAGCTAATGATTGGTACCTAATTAGACTTCAGTCTCCCATCGCAGTACACATTATTTGACCTTAAGGAACAGCAGCTTATTAGTGAGTAGAGAACAAAGTTAACACAACGGGTGTGTGATTTTGGTGTTGTGGCATCTCGCTACTTTCAAAACACATTGGCATTGTCTGTGTTTGCATCCGCCACTTACAGGTGAGGTTTTAGATCCATAAACCCAGAAGCTAGGCTTGCTAATCTGAGGCGCAACAGCAGCAGAGGAAGGATGGTTTTATGGTGCCTTGATTTATGTAATTGCTTTAAATAAATAACCAGCTAGCATGAGAACGATGGTTCACAATCATATTAGGAATTTATAGTTCCTGAAGCATGTCCCTCAGAGGACTCTGTCAGGGGCGAAGAGGGTTCTCATGGCCCTTTAAAATACTTCAGAATAATTATGTCCCGGAAAGTTTTGGAAAGTCAAATGTCTCACCGTCTTTTAAAAGTAATGTAAGAAAAGTACATTTATATTCTTTTGATGTTCACATTTATTTGTAAACTGTCATTGGTAAGTGACAGAGAATACGTTGATTTGAGTGGGTGAGTATGAAAAGTGTATTGTCATCGTATGACATTAGTGCTGCACATAGCTCTGTTAGTCCATTGAGTTCGCCTCCAGTCTATTCTTATCTGCTCTTTTCTATTTTATTCTGTTCCAGCCAAGGTTCACCAAGCATTACTTGCGGGGCACATACTAGCAGCTTGTCATTTCTTCAGACCTTTAAATTGGTGTCCCTGAAACTCCGGTGTCAGTCTTAACATGGCCCAGAAACCAATACCACAATGGCCCAAGCGGTCATGATGTCACAGTTCCCGCCGTCCATCGGGAGGTGGCGGCGGGTGCCAAGACTGTAAAGATCGCGAGTGTTGCCATGGGGACCCGGCAGTTACAGCGGTCGGCCTTCAGATCTTAAGAGGTCAGACAGTTCACTTTCCCAGACACCATATGCAGGACCCAAGCACTAAGAACCTTTGATTGCTTAAATCAAAAGAGAGGGGCTGTTTCTCTGTCAAAACACCCACCCAACCAAATAAAGTATACATATAAGAATGAAGAGGGTGTAGTAAAAGGGCAAGAAAAAGTTACTCACAGCTTATTTTAACTGTCCTTGGAGACCTGGAACTTACCATTAGTGATGCCATGGTAACTTCACAACCTCTGTCAATCAGCCAGTTTTCCTAATATTGGGGCTGGCAGGTTAGGCTGGGGTGGCAGCCATTGGCTCTGTTCATTTTTCACACAGCTTGCTTGGTTTTTTTTTTGTTTAAATGATTTTTCTTGTTCATTCTCTTTGCCTGTGTTTTGATTTGGTGGCAGTGTGGTATTTTTGGTTATGGATTTGGACTTGAAAGGACCATGGATGTTGCCAGGTGGGCCAGTCTTCTGCTTTCCTCTTGCAGTCTAACCAGGCTCAACCTTTTCAGTAAACATTGTGTTTGTCAGGGGATAATTCATTACAGTTTGCCTGGGATGAGACCGACCCCCAAGAAGATAAAATTAAGTCAAGCTGTTATTAAACAGAATGCATGTTTTGATATGAAGGACTATCTGTTCATTCATTACTTTAAAAGCAGCTTAAGTGATACATTAACAATATGATAGTGTTTGCATTATACCGATACTCTGCATCATAAGGGAGCACAGCACTGCATAGACAGCACTTTAAAGTATGAGTCACCCCTGCAGCTACAGGCCCACTCCAGCCCAAATGTGCTTCATGATTATGTTCAAGTAAATGCTGATTCAATGGGAGCGAGGATTGGTGAGCTGGAAGTTCATGGACCTAATTGCTAAGGTAATGCCCCTTACTTTCCTCGGTATCTTCACAAACAGGGTAGTTCCGTCACATCTCCTGCAGGCACAGAGCAAGGTCGTGTTCGACTGTTCATGGGGAAACCTAGTCTTGTACTCAGAATTTCAAAATCTACATTTTGAGTCTCCGATAACTCATCTGGATATGTTTGTGAAACCCCTCCTGGCCAGCCCAACTTCCTGATTTCACTTAAAGAAATATTCCTAAAGCAGAAGCAGAGATTATTAACCAAGAGTTTCACAGAACTAGCTTTGACCATAATGCCCCTTCATTTGCTCCTTGTCTATATGGATAGGGGTAGCTAAATCTGTAACGTGTGCTAGAATAATTTATCAACATTAATTTCTGTAAGTCTGTCACTCAGAAGTCCTTTGAGATGACTCTCGTACCTTGAAAGTTTGTTCATAAATGTCACAAACATTGACAGCGTCGCCTTCTCTTCTGTCAGTTTGTCAGCTGGCGCGGAAGGTAGTTTCCTCAACTTTATGACAGCAGAGGTTGAGCGTTGAATACAATTAAAGTCAAATGGATTTACAGTATTGAACACTGAGAAATGTCACCACTGGGACTG
Organism: Albula goreensis; assembly: GCA_022829145.1. Taxonomy (NCBI): domain Eukaryota; kingdom Metazoa; phylum Chordata; class Actinopteri; order Albuliformes; family Albulidae; genus Albula; species Albula goreensis. Next base: position 3,472,324 of record CM040745.1, on the reverse strand, counting down.
CGGTAGTGGACGGTTGTTTACTCCATATTATCAGTGGTGAGGAAAGGTGTGACTGAAAAAATCGTCAGTGTTTGATAAACACAAACAGTCCCTACAGAAGGGTTAGCGGGGCACGGTCTCCCTTGAGTGGCATTTCCATTATTCTACCAGCAAAAGTACATAACACGTTGCATTTTAATGATGTTTGTTTCAGTCACGATTCATACTGCAGTTGTTTACACCAATTAGACAGACTTCCTGTAGTCCCAGAGGTACGACCCCTTTTTCTGTCACCTAGAGGGAGAGGAAACATGTCACACCTCTGGTGGTTCCATAGTAATCTTTATTTCTCCCCTTTTTAAATCCTGCAGTGCCTCTATGCATTTTGACCACAGCATTGTTTGGATTAATGGATTAGTTTCCAGTGTTTGTCTTTTTATTTGTTGTTTGCTTTTTTTCCTCTCCCTTCTTTCCAAGCATTGTTGCAACAGGCAGTAGTAACGTTTGAAACCTTAATCATGACTATGATCGCGGGACGCCCAGCTTATCTGTGAGGAGTAGCAGCGGCTTGCCTTCAAAGCCAGCCCGATGAGGCTACCAGGCAAAACATGCTCAGCGAGTTTGACTTTAAAAACCGCGAAACAAGGGTTTACCCGTTTTCATCTGAGTGCTGACAGACTGAGGAGCAGACTTGAAATTTGGAGCCTGGATATGGCCTGCCTGTTCCACCTCCCCCTACAGTTTTCTAAAACCACAAGCTGTCAATCCCTCTACAGAACTTATGCATGTCTGAAAACCAGCCGCCCGCCCCTCCCCCAAACCCCTTACATTGTTTGAGACCAGTAGGCCTACCACCAGCCGGCCTTGAAATAAGTCGTAAGCCCCACAATGATCCTTCTTACATCCATTTCCATACTGTGTGATTACATAAATTACAGTACAGGCTACAGAGTGCATTACTAAAAGTCTGGCTATTAAAAATGAATGTACATTCATGAGATTTCACACAAAGCAATAAAACCTCCGCGGCAGAGCCTGTCGCTACGCTATATTTACAATGTAGCAAAAAAAGGGTCTAATATAGAACCATTAACAATCCATTTTGTACTGCGAACTCATTCTGTAATGCCAAACGATTGGCTACAGGTTCTGTATAGTATTATGGAATGGTTTTCCTATGACTATGAGCGAAGTAGTCCTGTGAGACGTTTTACTGAGAGTGTGCAATCTCTCACAAAGGTCTTTGACCGTGTTTGCTTGTTTCCACGGTTACACAGCACTTAATCAATCAATTAAAGCAGTTGCATAAACAATTAACTTACCTCATCTGTTAGCTGGATGTGAATTGGTTGTGAAAATTTTGACAAAAACCATCTGTTGTGTGTTTGCACATATTAAATTTTTAGAATGCTCACATTTAAGGAAGCTAGCTGTCTCACTTGCATTTTTCACTAACATAGCTGGCGGTTGTTTTTGTTTTTTTTTGTACTGTTTGGTGTCATACAAACCAGCATCTGCATTATCAATTATAACTCCTTTATTAGCTTCAGAGATATCAAGGGCTGCCATTTCATGAGTCGCTGCTTATTTATAAAAACCGTTTCAGCTTGCAGAAACAGAATCTGGTTTGGAGGGTTGCCAGAGAGACATGTCGGAGGATGATGTCATTCTCTAACCTTTTCCCCGCGCCCTCCCTGGCCCCCCTGTCCCCCGCAGTGGCCGGAGCCAGATAACTCAGAGGTAGATTTGTGTTGGGGGTGTAATTGTGCTGTCCATCAGAGAGGGGAACTACAGCTCGCCTTCTGTCGGGCCGCTTGGCAGAGTTCACGGATCCTGCAGTTGAAAAACACCGAATGAATGACGGAGGTGGAGGCATATCCCCTCATAATTTAAGGAAAGGCGTGACAGTCATCCTAAAAAAATCTGAAATACTTCAGCGGGTAATGTGGGTAAATGACACGGATCAGAGGAGTGATCTTATCATTATTTATTCTTACGGTCTTTGGTCTCTTTGCACCTGCTGTACGTTTCTTTGATGCATTTCTTGGGGAGATGAGCCTGTAACAAAGAGGTTGCAGGTTCAGCTCTCATTTCGGGCATTTTATCAAGGTGCTTCACCTGAATTGCCCCTGTAGATATCCAGTGGTATAAATAGATAGAGCACACAAAATTTGGGCTGTGCAAGTCATTCTGGATAAGAGCGTCTGCTAAACGACTAAATGCAATTGACAATTTACCAAGCTAAAATAAACTTGCGAAGGTTTTGAAAGTCTCTTTCACCTTCATCAGACAAAACCGTAGCCCACCCAGTGTTTAAGAAAAATGGCTGCCCTTCAGCAATTGTCTTGTTCTTTTAGAGGGCAGTGGGGTGTATCAAAAGCACAGACTGGTTAGTGCATTGGGATTTCTGTTTTTATAAAGGCGGCATGATCGGTGTTTGGTTCTGAAAGCCAGGGGTGATGCGGTGTGGCAGGGGAATCGGGTCCCCTTCCTCTGGGCTGTCTGAATGTATCTCACCTCAGAGTGTAATCATGGCCTTGATCAAAGAAAACACATAGTACATTTGATGAGTCCTGTGGCTCCCTCAGTGGATGACAGCAGTAACCCCATTTCACCACTAGGGGGGAAACTAGGGCCAGAAAAGCAGTGACAGTCGAATGGAGGCTTTGTGTTAACGTTAAATGGGTGGAAATGCCATGTGCTGCAAGTAACTTGCTGACCTGAGCCAATAATTGCATTTTGCAATGGAGGTCAAAACCTTTTGATTGATTCAAACAAGTATGATTTGCCGTTAGTTGTAGCTCCACCCTTTGTGGAGTTCAGGAAAAGCTCATCATTAAGCATTAAGCAGATGTTCTTTTTCAGAGAAACTAATGCAGTACTTCATATTAAAGGAATTCTTGACTCACCCTCCCAGTTATCAAGTATATCTCACACCCCGTGGCTTGAAAATAGTTTAGCGCAGTGATCCAGGTCTGAAAACTGGAATGACTGTAGATGTATGAGTGTTTTGGCTATATGGTAGGTGGAACTTAGCTGACCTGTTCTTAAAAATCACGGCGCAAATGATGGGGGTATTTCTTTTGTACTTTGTTCTGTAAACTCCTACATCACCACCTCCTGCTGCTCTTTTGTAAATATTTTGACCGGTAAAATGAGGATGTAAGTCTGGCAGCGGTATGCCTGAAGTGCCATGGTCAAGGGTAAAATAATATTTTCTGCCTGGGCATCAAACCAGCAAACTATCAGTAGCACAGAGCAGGCCCAGCCCCTGGATGAGGTATCGCCACAGTTTACACAGCATGCATTCTGCTCTGCTCCAAGATGTCAGCAACAGACAATGAAGTCATCTCACTTCCATAAAAAAACATATCACTCCTCATTAGCTTGTTTGGGATTATGTCATTTTTTTAATGGACAGTAATTGTATACTGTTGATTGAAACACTACTGCAAGGGGCCCACTCAAGCAAATGGATGGATGGATTTGGCGCTGTCCCTCTGGCATGAGTGCACTGCGGAATGAACAATGGCTGCTCTGCTGAAGAGGTCTTGCTGGTCATTACTCCCTTGTTTTCCTGGAGCTCGGTGATTACCCAATCATAAAACCGAGCAAGGTGATGCAGACAAAATAAAGAGGGTGTGCCTTAATCACAGATAAATCACATCCCTCAAACAGCACCACAGCTTTACGGCCACCCGCTGCGCCGTTTTTTAAACCTGAATTTCACTCGATAATAAATGCTAACTGACCAACATCACAGTGGAGTGTCATAACCCAGTGTGCATGTGTCTCTGTAAAGTAAATTTAACACTGACAGTGTGCATGCAAGACCAGTTGTGCTCAAATGCACACTGACAGTGCTCATTTAATACTGGACATCTTACTGTGCGATGTGTTCATCTTGACGTTTCTGCAAAATTCAGAGATGTAGGGTTTCAATAGGAAACAGAGTGTGCTGAATGAGTGGATCTCAAACCTCTGTATATCAGCTGTTTGTCTATATATCATGTAGGTGGTGTCCAATGTCCAGTGCCAGTTCAGAATTGGATTGTAGTGTCTTTACTGAATATTTATTTGTTGCTAGGCTTTTATTTTCTTGTATTTGCTCCAGAAGTCCATGGTATTGTAACGTATGCTATTAAAACATATCAAGGACTTCAATTAGTCATAGCAAGGAACAGTGGTTGCCATATCTTAGCCATTCATCGTCAAAATTTGTTCATGCATAAATCCATTCCATAGTTAATTATTTTAATAATATCCTTGAGGTAAGCCAAAAATGCAGTTGTTCTAAGGTGTCTATTGATTTTCACTCCAAGCACATCATAGTCCAAAAGCGTCATGCAACCACAAGGGTGGCGCATCTGCAGCTTGGAAAGAAGTGAGTGATGAATCAGTGGAATCACGTGTCATGGCTGCCTGGCTCTGAGTCAGTGGGATCAGCTCGCTGCATTGGGGCTAAACAGTGCAGCTGTGGGAGAAAGTGGGAAAATAAATGAAACTACAGCCAGGGCCCAGCTGTGACAGCAGTGCTCCATAAGGCTGAGTTTATACTGCAGCCCCTGCTCAGACTAGGACATGTTAATCCATGCAATGCAGGCCAGGAGCTGCAGACTATTATAATGTGGCTAGCTCATTAGTGTACCACATTGGACAGAGCTGGACTATATGCCTGCTATGGCACACACCACCTCATGGCCATTATGGAAGTATTTTGTTATTTCACTGCTAATTTGCACAAAACACACATTGTCTGTGTACTTGCACTTAATTATGTCATATAGCTTTGCCCATTCCACCTCTTAGAATTTGCAAAAAGAATCAAATAGTCTTTAAGTCAATGAAGCATGAAAAGTTGTTTCCTGTTTTGTTTTTTTTCTGTCTGCCTCCATCCCTCTATTCTACACAAACTCTCACTCTCTCTCTCTCTCTCTCGCTCTCTCGCTCAAATAATGGTACCACACATGCTGCTGGAATCTGTCTTTTATATTTTCACATAAACAAACTCAAATCCACAATTATGCATACAAGTCACGTTTTTACCATTTGTCGTCTTGGCTGTTTGAAAACTCCACTTGGTTGTGATGAAAAATTGCTTAGACTTTGCTTTTGTTGTTCAGAAACTCAAGTCTACACATTGTTCTGCTGCACAACAACCAGGGAGAGATTCCGACCTAAAACTCAACAATGTAGTCATGTTGAGTATGCGGTTACATATCTATATATGCACTTATTCAATGTGTAAGTGTGACTACGAACTGATGCACTGCTGAAACACGCTGTAAATACCTCTGTCACCGTCTTACACACAAACACGGAGGTGTAGCGCCATCTAGTGGCCGTGAAGTGGTGCAAGCAGTAAAGATGGCTTGCTCTTAACAATGCAGTCCATGATAAACTGAGGCTGAGTGGCCTGTAGCTTATTATCCGTGCAGCATGCATTACACATTACTGCATGGGTTAATGTTGCATTTTTCCATATTCACAGACATTGAACAAAATAATGTTGTATAATATGCCTATAGGTAGTCCTGTTTACACAGTCTTACCTCAGACGTTCTGCAATGTTAATATATACATGTACTGAAGAGCAACTGAAAAAATTATAGGAGACAGCAGAAAGCAGCAAATTTTGTCTTTTAGAAAGAATCACTGGGTCGTCCTGGCCGTCTCCGCGCACAGTCTGTCTCGCTCACTTTCACTGTCCAACCTTCACTTCCTAGCAAACCTTGCCTCACGCCTTCCAGAGCGTGTATGATCTAGGAGAGATGAGAAAAACAAGTTCCCGGTGAGCTCCGGAGACGGACGCGCCTGGGACCTGGGCTGTAATGACGCAGGGAGGCATTTCGATATGGAAGATTTGTCAAAGGATTCGTCCGTCACGGTCTTCGAGCGTCCCGTTTCCCGGAGAGGAGAGGAGCTGTTCATTCTCCCCGCTTTGGTTTCATTGGTATCTTAATTCAACTCTGATTAAAACAGTGCGGGTAAAGTCACAGTGTGTGACACGCCATGTGGAGCCACAATCCGACCGTTGTTTGTGCCGTGCGACAACATTATTATCGGCCTCGGCCTACTATTGCACGGCCAGCGGTTAGCAGTCCTCCGCTCAGCGGGGATGGCTTTGACAAGGTCACTGGTTTTTGGAACATGTGAATTGAAAACCCATGGCTAGCTGGGCAGCATCAAACTCGTTAACAGCTTTGGTGACCATGTGATGGGGTTTACAACATCAAAAGCGGTGACAGGACTCCCAGCTGGGCTGTGCCATCACCGCGGGCCCTTTCATGTTGCTGCCCGGGCACCGTTGCCTTCCTGCGCAGTCGCGGGGCCGTTGCCGGGACCAGACTAGACACATGCTCCGCCAGCTACCTGGAGAGGAGCCTAATCAGCTCGTCTGATCAAAAGCCTCTCCCGCTAATTACACATCACAAACGCGCCACTGATACCAACCTGTTTACTCCTCCGGTCCGAAGGGCAGCCTATTTCCAGGCAAGACGCATCGCTGTGATTCGCGCCGAGCGCAAGGAATCATGTGATTTACATCTAATCCACGCCCCACCTCCCCAGGATCCGATCACTTTGGCACCAGCCTGACTAATTTGCTCAAAATTGTATAAGTATTATGTGCAACTGTCAATTTATTATTCATTAGTAAATCGATGTGCCTGTAGAGAGAAAATAGCCTGCAGTTTTATTTGACTCAGTTACTGTATCCCTGGTTCAGATGAGTACATGTGTGCTTATCTGCCTGAGTTTAAGCTCACTGTTAAAATAAGGCAATGAGATAACAAACATCATGAGTAAGACATCTTTTTCCATCTCTGTCATCTCATGAATCCAGACTGAATTGTTATGTTGAATTACTGTAAACCCAATTTGGATGTACTTGTCTGCATGTCTGGTGTGTAAATATTGTCAGTTTTTTTTTGTGTGTGTTTGGAGCGGAAAGATTATAAATCTCACAATCTCCAGGGTGATTGGATCAGTGGGATACTGCAGCTGATAACAAATCTTTCGGCCTGTTTGTCTGGCACTTTCCACACGTCATTAATATCAATCAGAGCCGTCGGGAAGTTCGATATTCATGGTATTTATTTGTTTGCCAGCCAGCGGTGCGAGTTTCAAAGCCATCTGGCAAAACTCCTTATAAGCACATAATTGGAGTATCAAGGACATAGAAAATACAAGTAAATCAATACAGCACAGTGTCTAACACAGCCAGCTTAAGAGCAACTAACACATAAAGCTTATTGACACATGGGATATATTCTATAAAAATTATTATGGATCAGCATACCTAGATAATGTTGACATTCATATACCATTGATGCTAAAATGATCACTAAATACCTTGCCAAAGTACCTGCATACAGGAGGAGGTGGGTTGCACTATATCAGGTTTCACTCCGGGTGGTTAGTGATCTATCGGTGTAGCTCATATCCTGTCTGTGGGCAGTAGAGTGAGACAAAATATAATAATTCAATCTAGATTTATAACAAAGAATGATAGATTAACCGACAGCCATTGTTGGAAAGTGGCATCATGGAATAATGGTGAACACGTTCATGTTTTAAAGGGCGCAGTCTTAGGGCTCTCCCTGTCTAAAGTATGGGAGAAAGTGTAGCATGTACATTTTCCAAGAATGTGCAGAAATAGAGAAGGATTTACTTCACTGAGGACATGGTAACCGTGGCTTATTATGGACTGTAGTTGACCCCCCTTTTCAGAATCTCTGGTGGGCTAATTTATCCATCCTGTGTGTACCGTTGTGTTGTCGTCATTAGCATGCACTGAGTTAGCCTGTCTATTGAGTGTGTCAGTGGTCAGAAAACCCAAAGCAAACCAAAAGAAATGTGAGCCGAAACCAAGAACCTTGAAATGTTACGCTCTCTCAGTGACAACTGGCAGATTGCACACAAAAGTCAAATGTAAGAATTTGACAGAATGTTGGAAGCTTTTATCAAAATTCTGACCATTTGATGAAATCTCTTCCAAACAGTATGCACATCACTTATAGTGAATAAATTATGAGGAAAAAAATGATTTAACCTTAAAAACCAGTTTTCAGGGAATAGTTACACTGAGTGAGTGGCAATCGGAGAAAAGCATGCTCACAAAGAAAGGCAAACAGAAATCCTTTGAATTTTTGCAGAAATGTGGGATTTGCTTATAGCCTTCCCTCTTCACAGCTGGACGACCGTAGCCTACTTTAGCTACGCCGCTAATGCTGTATTCATAACGGCTTATCTGTCTTCAGTTGCACCGGCGATTTGATAAATCCGTCGACCACTGACAAAAACCAAGGCCTGTTACGAAATGGTAATCATTGAAGGGCAGAAACTAAGCCTGCACGCTCAAATTAATCTTGTAAGGATCCCATGCTTTGGAGGTGCTTTTGGGATGGTTTTGGAGGAAGCAGGAGTTTAGTAAATGAAAGTTTAAGTTAAAGATGGCATGGGTAGGAAGTTGGATATGTGACCTAAAGTTGTCTGGTTAAGGTTTGGAACTTAATGGTTGAGTAGATAAGTGGTTGGACTTGGGTACTTAAGGCAGAGTAGTTAAGTAACTGGATACGTAACCAAAACATTGATTGGTCGTACTTGTAATTTGAAGTTGAGGGGTTGGACTTTGATTCTGAATGTGTCCCGTTTACAACCTAAATCTGTATATCCAAGTTGGATATGTAACATAAACTTGAGTACTGAAGAAGTTGGCCTGAATTTGTGGGGTTAAGTAGCTGGAATTTTGATCTGAAGTTTGAGAGCATAAGTAGCAGGACTTGTAACTTAAAGTCATATTGTTTGGCAGTGGGACTTAATTATCCTAAACCTTAATGATCATTATAACCTTACATTTTGTACTCTTTTGATGGTTTAAACATGGATTTTGTCAGCTACCATTTTTGTCAACATGATTATCTCCCCAAATTCTTGTTTTAATAGGAAATCCTATCAAGTGATTTTTTTTTCTTATTACACTGGCAGATCATATTACTTGATTCTTCTTTGATTAAGTATATTTTTTCTCATTTTTTAAGTTGTGATTTTGTTATGGTGAAAATGTGCTCTGTGTGAGCCACCCTTGGCGAGGCCCACTGCACTGAGGCTGAGTAACGATCATGAATGATCATAAATGATCATAAATGATCCTCAATGATCCTAAATGATCTCAAATGATCTCAAATGATCTCTATCCCTCTTGTTTTCCAGGTAATTGACATTAATGAGAAGCTGAAGCAGTCCAAGAAGTTCTGGTCGGCGCTGCCCGTTGGCATCTGTGCTGATGAGAAAGTGACGGCCGGGGAGTCCAACAAGGACCAGTGCTGGAACGGGCACAGCAAGGGCAGGTATGGGGCACCACCCACACCAGGGCCTGTTTCTGCGCCAGGGCCTGGTGCCAGGCACGGCGGGCAGTCAGACCCTCTGCTGCACGCCCACAAGCTCTCCGATGCAGCGCAGTGTCGATGTCCACCACAGGGCCGATCAAAGCCAGCTCCTGAGGGCCCAGCACTGGCAGGTGTTTGCTCCAACAACTCAACACAACAGAGTAGTTGTAGATCTCCATTGTCCAGGTGGTGGATCAAGTCAATGAAATTCATTTTATTTTAGTTAGCCTTTATTTAGTCAGGTTAGTCATTGAGATTAAATCTTTTTTTTTTTTTTTTCAACGGTGACCTGGTCCAAAACAGCTGCAAAAACGTTCAGTGTACCATAAGGGAGGAGAAGCAAATGACATCCAGCAATGTATAATATATAAATATGTATTATATATATACATATATAGAAATGCATAAGATGCACATATTACATAAATCACACAGATGATATGCTGCTCAGATAAATTAGTCACAACAATAACAGTGATCAGGTAGCACAATCTCAGCGGTCATTCAACAAGCCCTTTGAACTCCTCCTCGGAAATAAAAACAGGCAGCGTAAGTGTTTTAGTGGTGTTTTCCCAGGCCTGGCAGCAGAATAATACCTTAAGAGATGTTGTGTGTGGGTGGAGAGAATACCTGCAGACGCAGCAGCCCTCAGGCCCTGGAGCTCGGCACACCTGAGCTGTAGCATCCTCCGACAGCCTGCTCTTTGGAGGATGGAGGTTTGTGTCATGTAACATTTTTCTGGAAGATTTTGGTGCATTTTGCGCATTTTGTACATCAGGAGAATCGCAAGTGGAAGAGTGGGCCGCCCTCTGGGCCGCACTCTTGGCTGTACCTCTTGGCTGGGCCGGCAGAGCAAGTCAGAGCTCTACTGTTACAGTGATTACACATGATTAGTAAGGTGAGAGGCCCTGTGTTTCTAAAAAAGAAGAAACAGAGGGAGCAAGCCCTCACGTCTTTGTAATGCGTTAGAAGCTGGAGCGGGGGAAAAAAAAGCAAACGGTTTTTCTCCCTTCATCCTCTGGGGACGGCCAAACACAAACGGCTCAGACGGAACGGAAAACAAACCTCTCCCTGGAGTGTGACTTTACTGTTTGTTCTTCTTCTCTTTGAAGTTTTTTTTTTTACCCCTTGCTTTTTTTTTCCTAGCTAGCATGATACTGGTGTGAGACTAATTGCATTAGCAGAAAAAAAATGTTGGACAAACCTCCTTTAAATGGTGCCGAATCCCATAAGGAGAAAATGAAAAAATAACACGCAGTTAAGGATCCAGGATCCATTATTCCACCCTTCAAAAGGCAAATGATTATTAGACTTGCATATTTAAGAACGACGTTAAGGTATCGCTCCGCCTGGGTGGTTCGCTGTAGTTCTCTGGTATTTCAGTGTAGAACGTGAACCCAGAGCCATGCCTAGATTTGCAAATGCAAATGCTTATTGCACGCCCTTCCTGAAAAAGTGTACATCATGGCCAAATATACTTTATAATTTCTTTTCGCTGTTAGGCACTTGCATGTTTTTCTCTCTCTCTCTCTCTCTCTCTCTCTCGCTTTCTTTTTTTTTTACTGAGCTGATAACATCAGGGCTGGATCTTTTTTTTTAATTTTTTGGCATTTCCTTGAATTTGAGATGGTGCTTCTTTTCAAAGAGACCCAAATTATTTTAAAATCTGTGGTCAGGCCTGGACTCAAACCGGGCTAATTGATTTAGCCGCAATTCTTTCAAGCAGACAGACTTTTTATGTGTTTTGTATTGTTTGACTTTTTTCGGAGGGATTCAGAAACCAAGTATAAACACTTTTGAGCCAGTTTTGGGGAAAGCAAAGTCGGAAATCAGTCCATGAACCCTTAAAAGGTTTGATGGAGGCAGCAGTGAGATTAACTGGTAGGGATGAACGCTGGTGCTTTGTGCACGCAGAGAACAGTAAATGGGAATTCTACCCTTGATTAGGGTTTATTACATTTTGTCTTTCATCCTTATTGCAGTATGATGTAACTCTATGTGTATTTTTTCACAGATGAAATATTTATTCAAGCTAAATGAACAGAATGAACAAGCAGGCATTTTTTTCTTCATCTGCTGAAATTGCAGTCTCCCATAATGCATTTCTCCCCCTGTAAGGCATGGTTATTGGTTAGTGGAGCTAGGTACTGCATCTCTCCTGTAGCCACATGTAAACTCATTTTCAGTCTGAAGCGTGATAGTGGGTTAAGATTGGACTGAAATTAAGGGATGCGATACTGCTCACTCCACCAAAATCAGCCAGAAACCTCATCCGTTACCATCAGCTGTATTCATATACAATAAACTGATAGGCCATGTTGTTCACTACTATCTCCTATCATTAGCTATCCCCAGGCAGATGCCCCGCCCCCTCAAGCCTGGCTCCTCCCATGTTTTTTCCTTGCCTCTGTCACCTCAATCTTGCTTTTGTGGGTTAAGGCTGGGGTCTGTTGGAAAGTGTATAGTGGTAACTCTTTGTGCAATGCAATTTACAAAGAAATATTTATAAAATTTTGATTTGAAATCAAGGACCAGAATCTGGGTGTTCATCAGCAAGAAATATTGGGGTTTTACATAAATTCCTTCTGATCAGCGAGTGGTTCTCCAGCGTGACGCATTTTTGTCCGGGGACTGTCCTCTCATGTCTAACATGTCAAAATCATCGAAATAAGTGTACAGGGAGGGACATTTATGTACGGAATAGAAATGCGTTCATGGCCATGTGTGAGACCACAGAGGATTTCCTCAGACAGACACAGTATGCAAGACAGCACATGGGATAGACTTTAATGGGCCCATCTGCTTTCATTATTCATGGGGGCCTTAGGGCCATTCAAACAGAACATTTCTGAGCCGCGCCAATGTTCCACTCCACATGTCTTACTCATGATTTAATGAATCGCTGTTTGCCTCGCTGTGTATTATAAAAAAAAATGTGATTGAAAGGAGGGAAAAC
>CM040745.1:3377500-3455000 GCA_022829145.1 Albula goreensis | reverse complement strand
GCTGAAATGTCTAACTTTGCTTTCAGTGACATCATTTCCCTTCCCCCACCCCCAATCCAGAACCATTAATGAACCATTTGGTGCTATGGCATTTGTTACTATATAAACTTCCTATGAAGCCAGATTGTTCATTAAGAGTTCTACATCGTACCAAATAAGGTTCCTCCATGACTGAAATCAAAGAACCCCTGCAGAACCTTTTTTTCATAGCCTATTATAGCATCACATCCTGGTCACTGAAATCACTGGGCCCTTGTAATTGCAATTGTAAGTACTGTATAACTACACCCGTGATTACACTGCATTGAGAGTAATTTCTGTATACCATAATGTACTCAGAAGATTGACATAGTAGACACACACGTAATTACACAGGCAGGAGGCCAGGTGATTGAAAAGGAGAGAAGAGCTTATCTAAGTAACGCTTTTATAGCACAGCTTGACATTTACCTCCAATTTTATGAACTAGAGGATACAAATATGCTGCCGGAAGGAAATTACAGGATGTGTTCACTGTGTTTTCAGCCAGTGTCAAGTTTTTTTTTAATGATTTCTCCCTTCATAGATTACAGATTCAGCTGTAGAACTGTAATTTTCCATGAAAGTACTGTCAGATTTTTTTGTGTGTTTTTGATTTCTGGAAAGAAATATGTATGTGGATCTGGAAAAAAAAAACATTCTTTTTTTTTTAAATGTAATATTTTTTCCCCTAACCTTCTGACCTTGTACTACCAAACCATTTTAATTTTACAATTGCTTATGAAATGAATAGAGATTTGTTAGAAATATATATGACTATATCTGTGAATGGGAGTTTGGGAGACGAAGCTTTGAAACACCCAGACCCCTTTCTCAGTAGACATAGAGGCTGCAGCAAGTGTCAAAGAGAACATTGACTGAAGATTTCTAAAACAAAAAAAAGGAGGGAGAGAGACAGGGAAAAGTGGCTGGTCTCCATCTTGTCCTCTTTAGATCTTTATGGCTTTCCCCTGGAGAGGACTCAAACGAAATCACCAAGAGCCTCCATGCAATCAGTCAGACACAGTGCCACTTATCAAAATGCCCAGCAGAGGGCAGAGTTTAGTCCAGCATATTGAGTGGTCCTCATTACTGGTTTTGGAAAGCTAATATGTCTGCAGCATTTTTGGTGTTTCACTTTAAACTCCTCAACAAGTGCGGGCCTGATACACCAGGTGATATGAGTTAATTGTGCAATTTCTTGTTTTATTTGATCAATTGAGCAGCGACTAAAATCAGTACCAGATTTCAGTCCAAAACACAACTTAGAGTAACCAGTACTGGGCAGAGTCAAGTCTCACCATACTTTGTGGAATCTCCAGCAGAGGGCAGTGGTGGGCCTGGATGCACTTTAGAAAAAAATCCAACAGAGGGCAGAGAGGAGTGACTGTGAGTAAATTACTTACAGGGGACTTGTTTATTTTTTTTCATTCTACAACTGAAAGCCAGCTGGGAAACTAATTAATCAACAAAGGTGGGTTCTTCTACTGGTGGGCACCGTCCCATCAGGCCTTCTCCTCTTGGATATTGGCAGATTTTTCAGTGTTACACAGACATTTAAAATCTCTATGGCTGGGGTCAGAGAACCTTCAGCAGCATCAGCCAGGCGCATCTTGCAGTAGGACCCAGCTTTGCAGCACCATTTCTGTTTAAACAGGTTGTTTATCCATCGTTGTCATTATCACCTGCGTTTGTGGCCATCCCCTGTAAACCGCAAAAACCCCTAAAGAGGAACGACAGACGGAGTCCACCGATCCATCCCTGGGTTTCTCCAAGCACATGTGGGTCGCAACAGTGTGTGCATGTTGGTCAAAGCTTGTGGTTGCAGTTTGCAAAATTTACCTACAAAGTGATTTCAGTGAATCTCTCTGTTTTAGTCAACACATTTTGATCGTGTGTTTTACAATACCAACTCTTGTCTTGTTATGAATGGAAGGGTTTACTTGCATCAGCGAAAATTTTGTCTTGAAAAGCCATGTCAAAAAAAAAGTATGTATTGCATTTAGCTCTGGCTATGAGACCATCCATCTGCATTTTACTGTACAACAGTATGGAGAACACAGGCAGGAGCGTCACGCTACAGAGGGGAGGTGCCGCTTAAGGCTAACGAGGTTGGCGGTTTAACGCGACATTCAAGTCGTATAAAGCAGACATGCCTTACAATTTTTTAAAAAAAAGATTAAAAAATGGTTTGCATTTGGGTTTTTTCTTACTCTTTCTTGTATACGGTTAAAATAATGAAGGTGTGCAAATAAACATTTATTAAAAATAATTGTGCATAATGTCTCATTTGTATCCCAGCATGCAACATTTTTGAGGGGCCTCATTTTGGATTAACCTTCGGTTTTCATCTATTTATACAGCTGGATAGCTCCTGAAATAACGCAGGTTAAGTACCTCGCTCACAAGTACAGGGAGTCCTCGGGTTACGACGGTCTCGAGTTACGACGTTTCGTGGTTATGACGCACTTCCATAAATTATTTATAAAACCTAGTTTCGACCTACGCGGTTTGATTCGTAAATGCGAACACATACGCAATAAAGATAAGAAATTGTTCTCTCTTTTTTTATCACTGTTTCATTTAATTACTGTATTTTACATGTCCTTCATGTGTTGTGTGTACAGAGTGAGTGACTTAAGGTGTTAACTTAGGTATAATTTAGGTATAAATTCCGACTTACGTCGAAAATCAACTTACGTACTCGTTCGTAAGTCGAGGACCCCCTGTACATTTAAAAATTCAAACTCAAACATCTGTGTTCTATAGATGGCCAATATTTAAATGAGGCCATTTCACAGATACTTTGATAAAAATTATGTAAATACACACAAATCACATAATGGTAAAACCTCTAAGCTGTTATAACATTATATTATAACATTATGATTATATATTATATATATGAGGATGACCGTTAACTCATTGTTTTTTTTAAATGTGTTAGCTACACACATCTGAAGCTTTAAAAATAAAACATTATTAAATATAGTATCCAACCAGATATAATAGCAGTTTTACTCATTTAACAAAAGGAAGAATGTTTAACAAATGTAATATAGTGTATTTATTTCCATAAATCTTTTAAAATTTGTACACAAGTGTCAAACAGACATACGGCCAAATCTACATTCTGCCCTTTAAGCTAAGGGACTCTGATACTCATGTATTTCTAATTTCAGCACCTTGATCTTCCCTGATCATTAAAAAAAGGAAAAAAAATGTGTGAGGGGTCAGTGAGGGTTTATTAACCCCCCTGATTGGTGGAGCTGCTGTGAGCTGTTAAGACATTACTCGTTTTAACCAATCACAAGGTTTTGTGTCTGGTTTGGATCAGCGAGCCACTGCTGATATAAGGTGGCCCAGCCCAATTGTGATGTCACAAAGTGAATTTCTACAGATGAGCCAATTACTGAGCTACTTAGCCATATTCACACCTTCTAAAATTTCATCTTCTTTCTGTTGATGCTAAAACAATCCAGTTTGAGGTATCTTTTACAAAATGTATGTCCAAGTGTAAAACAAAATGGCAAAGTTTCTGTAGGACCAGTAACACCTGTCACGAGCCAGACTCTCCTGCAGTGAGAACAAACAAAGGATAGATGCAATGTAGGAGCTGGGTGTTGGGTGGGTCTGCAGAAGTGACATGGCCACTGTTTCTTGTGTTAAACCACTACGGAGGCCACAGTCTGCCTTCACTGTGCGTATTCATACATATGTAGGCCCAAATCCAGACCTCAGTTACTCACCGCTTAATGGTACTTTCCAGGGAAGGCTATCATCATATCATTGCAAGAGCGGTAGCCTTGCGCAGAAAATTCTCTTAAGCGGTGCGTATGACTCTGGGTGTAAGGGAAGTGTTCACTCTAGGCCTCCTCGGTGTACTTTTTGTTGGTGAACTCGGCCTTGATGAGGGGCTCAAAGCCGCGCTTTCTCCTCTGTTTCACGTATAGGACCAAGAGGAGCAGCAGAACCAGCAGGCCCAGAAACACCCCGCCCAGCGAGGAACCCAGCACGACCACAGCTGCGGTTCTGTCCGTATCTGAGCAAGGAGAGGAGGAGGAGGAGGAGGAGGAGGAGGTAGAGGAGTCAGGTCACATGATCACAAACCCACAATCACTAAACCACATGAACAAGCTGTAGGCATTGAACAGAATGAAAGGGAAATAAGACAGTGTTCCAACATTGAAGGAAAGGTTCCCATGGTTACGAATTGTGACACAGTGATTGTCTTCCTTTGTTTGCAAGATAACTTAATGACAAGAATGTTCCTCATAGATGTCTAAGAACGTTCCATCGTTCGATACAAAGATGGTTCTAATTAAACAGCATTCAAAGGAAGTCCAGTAAACTTCTGAAATGTACATTATGTTTATTCTATCCTTCTGAGAAACGAAAGTTGTTAGCTGGGATAATAAATACATAGCCATTGGACAGGGATGCATGGGGGGTCACTAACCTTCCAGCTCAACGGCGTAAGAATATCCCAGCTGCTCCGATGTGACGTAGATATCCTCGTTTGTCACCGGAGGGAAGAACGGCACCATGTTGTAGTCCCTGTTGTGGCCAATGGGCGCCATTTCATCAGGGAAACTGGAGTTTGGAGGAACAAACCGCCTCATCCATTCATCAAATATGGCATCTGTGAAAGCATGGAGCACCTAGAGAGAGAGAGAGAGAGAGAGAGAGAGGGAGAGAGAGAGAGAGAGAGGGAGAGAGAGAGTGAGAGAGAGAGAGAGAGAGAGAGAGAGAGAGGGAGGGAGAGAGAGAGAGAGAGAGAGAGAGAGAGACAGAGAGGGAGAGAGAGAGGGAGAGAGGGGGGGATGCAGAAACACAATGAATGCATGATTATGATAACCAAAACTGAGGATCTGGGATTACAGTCACGCTACCAGAATCAGTTTTTACAAAAACACAAACATACAATGAGTAATTACAATGGCACACTAACAAACAGAACATCAAACTGTATGAAAAAGGGTCTCATTCATATTGTCAGAGCAGGTTTCATTCATATTTGAGGGGAACACAAGTTTTCTGACAGATTTTGCTATAAGTATCTTATAATGTAACAAAAGTTATGTTAAACTCCAAACTCAAAGCAACTATGAATATGACCAATTGTTAATCATTTTTGCCTCCACCAATTTTTTGGCAATACTCATTGTTAAAAGCTTATTTTACTCTTTTGCTATCTTATATGTTTTTTATATATAAATTTCTTTGTAATTGAAGTGAGGGGGGACCCTAGTCAGATGATTGAGATGTCGGTTGAAGCGTGAGCAGTCTTGCTGCAGGAGATCATTTTCTTTTCATAGAGAGGGTCTTCACTGCCAGAGTCAGTCAGGAGCCCTGTGAGGTGTTCACCGTTAAAGCTGTATGCTGTACGATTTTAAATCATTTCTGGTGTTCTCCTTTCATGGCACGGCAGCTCAGCCTGCGCCCGGGGGCAGAGCGAGAGGTATCAGCGCGTGAGGATGGCGCCGGACGCGCACGCTCCTGCCAGACAGAGGAGGACGAGGGCTGAGTCATTCCCTCTGGAGAGAGCGGGATGAGCAGAGTCTTTATGTTTTAGAGCTCCCTGACAGGGGAAATGCAAAGGAGTCTGGGATATGGTGCCAGAAGTCATGGTGCTGGAGGGGGAGCAGACTGCTAACTTCTCATAGTGTAGTGTGTGTGTGTGTGTGTTTCTGTGTGTGTGTGCGAGTGTGTGCATGTTTATGTGTGTGTATGTGTGAGTGTGTATGTGTGTGTGTTTCTGCGTGTGTGTGCGAGTGTGTGCATGTTTATGTGTGTGTATGTGTGAGTGTGTATGTGTGTGTGTGTGCACATGTGTGTTTCTGCGTGTGTGTGCGAGTGTGTGCATGTGTATGTGTGTGTATGTGTGAGTGTGTATGTGCGTGTGTGTTTCTGCGTGCGTGTGTGATTCTCACCAGGAATATGGGGTCATTAGCGGCGGCGTGGGACAGAGCGCTGGTCCCGTTCAGGAAGGAGTGAACCAGATTGTGCAGGTTCGTCACAGAGGCATCCAGCTCGCCGTCCGGCCTGTCATACCCTTCCAGAGCATTCCTGGAGGAAAAAAAAACACACAAAAACAATCTAAAATTCACCTATAAAACCCTCATAAATGCAACTAAGCACCATATATATATCAGCCATATATAAACCTCAAAAGAAAAACTACACAGAAGACTGAAAGGGAACTCAAAATGCAGAGGTGGCATCTGCTCGTCACCCTCGGCGATGGTTTGCTAAGTGGGAAGACACACACAGAAAGCAGCCTGTGACTCTAATCTATAGTACAGGCCCGGTGCACACTGATCTGATCATTTGATTTGAATTGGGACAGTCTGATTTATCACACAAACCCAGCGGTGTGGTGCACTGGGGAGCAGGTATGTATACCATGTGTATGTTTACCTTTGAATGCCGAGGCTAAAGCACACAGGAAAGGCATTACCTTTATTTCCATTATGCTATTCTTCAGGTAAGCCATTTACAGGTGAAATGGTCACAATCCACCACAAAGTCAACAACAGGCATTACAGAAAAACACCCACATACTTGTATATATAAATATAAATAATAAATATATAAATATGACTTGGAGATTCTGCCAATAACTGCATTTTTCTTTTCTATGTTCACAATTATATTCCAGGGGTAACAGCTCTGAATGACATAAAGGTGAAGTGAACCCTTTTAGCGCTCTGTGAAGACAGACAATTCAAACTGGCGGAGTGCAGTAAAATCTAAGATAGAGCATGTTGTCAAAGTACTTTGTGGGTGAGATTTCTTTGACACATGTTGACCTGAAACAGTATCGTGTAAACATGAATGTATTGAAAATGCATGCAATATTTATCTCAAAAATGCAAAACTTTTGTTGATCTAAACAGCTGAGGTGAAAAAAAAGTCCTCTTTTCCTCTCTGACATACTCTTTCAATGTAGGGACTAATTACCAATTGCTGCCAATATGTCTCAAAGGACTAATTAAAAACACAACACAATTTTTTTACAGATGCTTATTCCATGCACAGTGCGGTCTATCAAGATTTTTAAGTATTATTCAAACTGCAGATTTTCTGAGTAATGTGTATCTTGTGTACAAAGTCCTCAGAAATGACACTTTGTGACTCATATGACTTCAAATAAATAATTTATGCTATTCCACTTTGTGCCACTGGAGGGCAGAAACGTGCAGTTTTATGTTTGACACTCAAACTATTCTAAAAACAAGGTTAATTTCCTAATTTCTCTTTTTAAAAGTCCATACCCCAGTTTTTAAAATTGTATTCCTTTTTTTGTAGTAATGAGCACCTGTTGGGATTAAGTGCAGTTGATTTATTTCATTCAAACAGTAGTCTCCAAATGGTAACTCTTTTATAGCTTCATTAATTTTCCTTGTCTATGCTTCCTGCATAACAGTTGGTGCCAGCAGATATCTGAGGCTGGGGCTTTAGCTCCGGCATACGCATCATAAAACCCTATGGACAGCCCTAAGACCTGTGATTGGTCCAATTAGTGAGTGATCATTCCTTCATCAACAAAGCACATCCCTGGATCCCACAGCTGTAGCGGGAAGCTGATCAGACACACAGTTAGGATTACATTACATTACAGTCGTTTAGCTGACGCTTTTATCCAAAGCAGTTGATTATGCCAAGGGCCAATCCCCCCTGGGAGCAGTGTGGGGTTAAGGGCCTTGCTCAGGGGCCCAACAGCTGTGGCTAGGCAACCTGTTCTTGCGATACTACAGGCTGCCCCTTAGGGTCCTGAAAGAGGCTAGGTAAAGCAACCTACCTGAAGCAAGTTGGTGGTAGGGAGGGCTGTCGGTAAAGGGCCATGTCCCTTAGCCAGCTGAAGGTGGAGTTGGTGAAGTAGGGAGGGCTGTCATAGGGAAAGGCCTGCCCCTGAAGGTAGGGTCCTGAAAAGAAAGGCTAGGGAAAGGGTCAAGGTGAGAACGGTCCCGTTACCTGAAGCTGAAGGTGGAGTTGGTGAAGTAGGGAGGGCTGTCTGAAGCTGAAGGTGGAGTTGAGTGAAGTAGGGAGGTAAAGGGTCAAGGGCTGTCTGAAGGTGGAGGTAAAGGGTCAAGGTGAGAACGGTCCCGTTACCTGAAGCTGAAGGTGGAGTTGGTGAAGTAGGGAGGGCTGTCATAGTCTCTCAGGTTGAGGCAGCTTCGGACGTCGTTCATGGTGGGCAGGCTCATGTTGCCGGAGGGCCTGTCCATTAGACCCCTCCTAAGAGAGCCTTCGCTGGTGCCGTTGCAGAGGGTCACCAGGCGGTTATACTCATCCAGACTGAGGGAGAGAGAGACGGAGAGAGTGGGTCCATTACAGCACGGAGGAGCTACAGAGCAGTCAGCTTACAAATGCATAGACAACACACACACATGCATATATACATCTATCAGCATCCACATACACACACACGTGCTAGCACACATACATCTATCAGCATGCACATACACATGTGTGCACACACATGCATACACTAAAACACATGCATGCATTTATATAAACAAGCAGGAAGGTGAGCCCATACATAAAAATACTCACATGCATATGCATTATTGCACACATGTATGCATTCACACACACACACACACAAACACAAACTTAAACATATGTATTTACAGCATACTCACATGTGCACAAACATGCAAGCACAGATGAACACAAACACACACCATTGCACACATGGTTTATGCACACAGCTTATATGGGCTCACATAAGCACTTATGCAGCACAGAGCTCAACACAGAAAAGGACTTAGCGCTTTCGCCATTCAGATAATCACAAGGCAAACTAAGCGTGTGAATATTAACGGTCGAACGGCATTGTGCAGCCACACATTTCTGACATAAGAACTCTCAGACTGCCAGCTTAAACTGTTAAGCTTTTACCCACAGTGCACTGACTGGAATATCTGATGGACAGGTTTCTCAGTTCGCACAGACCTGTTGCACACCACCCCCCATCGGGAGAAGCGGGACTGGGCGCTGATGAGGGAGGGGTCGTCTGGGCTGGGACCCCCCAGGAGAGAATCGGTGCACACGTCGCAATCACTCTGCCCCGTGGCGAAGTTCCAGTACGGGACGGCGAAGTTCTCGTTTCCCGTCAGCTTCTGCAGGAAGCAAAGGCCGCCCCGCGTCAGTTTGACCACACACAGACCTGACCGAGACAGTGCTGGGCTCACCCCGCAGAGGCCGTCAGAATTGCGTTACAGATGGCATCAGAGCAGAGCCATTTATTGTCCACACCGCTGTGAAAATCTGCATTTAGCTTCACAATTTCAACATCCCTCTCACTTCACCTCAACCTAAAAGCATCGAGAAAATGAGTCGGTTCTACCGCAGTTTGTGCTACATTTGATGCAGATTAACGATGGTTAAAATGTAGAAAAGAGCCCTTGTTTCTCACATCTGGGAGAAAGCTTGGATGAGCATGCCTGCATCAATTTTACACTTAACAAATGACTTCATATTAACAAGAAATAAATGCTTTTTAAGTATTTTTTTTATTCTATGATTAACCCTTTGCCTGTGAAGTTCCACCTATGAACTTCAGCTGATAATACTGTTAAGAAAAAAAATCAAACAAGTGTCATTTAACCAAAATAAAATGAACCCATCACTTAAGTATAAATCACACAAATGATTTGCAAAATCTGGCAACCAAAAAACAAAGATCATATTACTGAACCCAGATAAGTTATACAGCACACTGGTACAAATATCGTGTGTACCTTATTTAAAAATAACAATGAATTTATCAAATAAAAACCCAAACCCATAAATGAAAGGTTCTGTAGGTCCACAAGGGATGAGACAAGCGATTGTCACTCATAACATGGCAGCCATTTTCTCACCTGCAGGTCTCTCTCCAGGCTCAGCAGGTGATACCTGTGCCAGGTGATGAATGCTGGTCCCTTATGGGAGAAATCGATGGCTTTGAACGGCCGTCCCGGACCTACAGACAGGAACAGATTCTCAACACTCCTAAAACTGGTCATAGCCCTCAACCCCAATCTCTAAAACATATTATACACACAGAAACATCCTTTCAGAAGTCCCCAAAACAGATCAAACTACAGTAAGTACTACATACATACTACATATCGAAGAAGAAGTAAAACGGTTTTCTTTGGGCAGTGCCGATCAGTCAACACCGTAGCAAAAAGTTAGTGATACCTTCAGGCTGTATCAATTTGACGGTAGTAGCTTGGCTCCGGAAAAACGGAACATTCAAGGAACTACTTTTGTGTAAAAGTCAAAAAGATTTTCTTACACCTGAGCAAGATGAATAAAAAAAAACTCACTTCAGCTTCTGCTTTGCTGTTCAGGCAACCTTCTTCAGGATTTAGGTTTTTAAATTTTACACAAAGAGTTATTTTTCATTCCTTTTCATGGACAAGCCACTGCAACTACTCCAACAGTCCAATATACAAAGATGTTTTGGTCTTTATATTTCCGGATTGGGAATACTTCAGGGTACGTATTGCTCCTTTGTTCCCACAGGGAGGGAGTCGGTCCTATTTCAGAAAACTGCCTTCACAGGGGTATCACCAAGGCGATTATCACTGCTGTTTGTGCTGAAAGGTGTGGAAATGATTGCTTTGTTCAGAGGAAGTTATGGAACAGCCCAAACCAACTGCAGCGGTTTATGAATGTTCTACCAGGGACCTCAAGTCTCTAGTGTGAAATCTTCGGCCCACATGCCCAGGTCCAGAAAAATCTCACACGTTTATTTACCGCTCATCGATGGCAGCTTTTGGGCTGGTTTGTCCACAGCTTTGGTGGGAATATGTCTGGCATATGTCAGAGAGATCTGGGTGCTAATGGTCAGGCAGCTGAGTGAGTAACCGAAAAGACTGAGGATACAACACTGTCCAGGTAAGGCACAGCCTTTGAAAATATTTGCAAGGTTTTCAATGAGATTTGCTTCATTGAAAAATAAAACAAACTGTATGAATGAATAGAGTGTGAAAAGGAAAGTTGAGTAAAACATGTTTTATTTTTGAAGGGGAAGGGGGCAGTCTACTGAGCTTCCTTTGCTTACTGAAGTATTCAGCCTATCTTTACTCACCGAGGAGAGTGTCCCTGACGGAGTAGTAGTGCTGCCACACGAAGAAGTCGTAGATGGAGATGTTGCTGAACTGGGGCTGGGTGCCGTTGGGTCCCAGGAGGCCCAGCCAGTGCTGGGTGGCGATGACGTAGTCGGGGTGGACAGTGGTTTTGGCCAGATCCAGAACATCCAGGAATTCCTGGAGCTCGGCGGGGGTCAGGGAGTGGATGTTCTTCCGCACCACGGGGGCCTTGCGCTGGTCACAGCTCGGCCCCGTCCAGCCGAACTTGCACTCCCCGCAGTTGTACCCCGCAAAATTCCCTGGGTCCAGAGAGAAAGTGAGTGGTGAGTGGTGAGTGAGTGAGTGAGTGAGTGAGTGAGTGAGTGAGTGAGTGAGTGAGTGGGTGGGTGGGTGGGTGGGTGGGTGGGTGGGTGGGTGAGTGGTGAGTGAGTGAGTGGTGGTGGTGAGTGAGTGAGTGAGTGAGTGAGTGAGTGAGTGAGTGAGTGAGTGTGAGTGAGTGAGTGAGAGTGAGTGAGTGAGTGGATCTTCCATTACTTCCAAGTCCAATAAGAAGATTGAAGATAAAAGAAGATAAAAACTAAAACACACCCACAAGTGCCCTGAAAAAATTAAAAGAACATCCTCCATCATAGAAAACGTATTTCACAACCACTTGCACCAACCACCCAAACTGCACCCCAAACCCCATAATGTACAGGAAGGGTGAACTTTCTCAGAAATGAATTTAGGTTTGTAGAACATTTGCAGAATGAATTGACATACATTTCAAGCCTTTGCATTCATCCTGTTTCCATTCATGTTCTGTGAAAATAATTTCTAAGTCACAAGGAACACTGTAGAGAAGGTCAAAGAATATCATTGATACTTGTGACTTCTGTTTTTTGTAAGAACAGAATCATCTTTAATCATTCATGCCAGTTTTATGAGGAAACCATAGGTTAGCTGCTCAGTGAGGTTATTACATGGTTACTTACCTTAAGCATGTTAATTGTCCTTCTCAGCTGTGCTACTACTATTTTTATCCAATACAAGAACATTGACTTACACAGGTTGATAAGTCTCTCTGAAAAGGACTATGTTAACTTTGTAAAAGTTAAAATCATAATTCACAACTGCTATCTCAGTCTGTTCTTGTCATGCTGTGATCATTTTCACATGGGTTTTAACAGCAAAATTATCCCTATGATATTGTTATGTACATGGAATTTTCTGTGACCTGTACAGAAGTGTTCTGGAACAAATACGTCTTGACCCCAAAAGCTCCTGCCATGCCATTCTCAAGAAGAAAGAACTAGAAATGATCCCCAGCTGCCTGTAAATGTTTCCTCATGGCTACATTAAACTTTTCAGGCAATTTGAATAATTTCAGCTTCAAACTATCACATACCAATATAATTCATCAGCTTCTGGCCAGGGATGCTTGTACCACAAATATGTGTATTTAAAATTTTAATTTTTGTTCTGCTGAAATATGCATTACTGATTTTCATTTTTGTATGGTTTATTCCTGTGTGGTTGCAGCACAGTAATCTATATTTTCACAATCTTCGATTAGCTACAAAACACAAAATAATAAATGCAGCCAGTGGCAGTGCTACAAAGTTATTAACAGAAGAAAAGCCGTACCCTTTGCTTTGGAGTTATTAATTGTCAAGTATTGCAAGTCACATTTGGTATTTCACGGTAAAATGTACAATAGCACAATTGATATTGAAATAATAATGCTTCTAGTTTGATTTGGTTTTCTTTCAAATTACCTAATAATTCAATTATGGATTTTATCCTTCAGCTGTCAGTTGATAATACAATCCATTCAAAAAACATATACAAACATATCTGCTGTTCTGAGTAAAACCAACAGGCTGTGCAGCTATTTCCTGTGTACATTTACACACAATAAAAACAGCATGACAATATACGGCTCACCTGAGCACCTGCAGGTCCGGTTAAAAAACTTTGTGGGCCATCTTTCCCGGTCATCAACGTTCCTTAATCTATAAGGTCCTCCCCACGGTTTGGAGTCAACCCTCACGTTGGTGCAGTTTCCACGGCCGGACAGAGTTCCGCAGATGTTAGCTGGGTCAGGGCCGAAGGACGGACAGCACTGCTTGGACACGACCCCTTCCACTGTGCAACAGACACGGGGAAACTGCGCTTTGGCCGAATCTGGCCACGCCACAAAACAAACCAGGAAAATTACTAGCGTTCTTCTCATGTTCGTGCTGGCGTGGAAACAAACGCTTCAGTCTCTCCCTATCTAGACAATCAATTTGCACGCCAACGCTCCTAGGCTTGCGCGCTTGATTAAGTTATCCGCTGGTGCGTGGAATCGGATCTAACGCTCCGCAACGGTCCTTAAGTTGTGTATCTTAGAAATTCGATGCAGCACCCAAGTGTTATTCTGTCGTTTATGAAGAGCATCCTCTATGAAAGAGGCCCCTGTTGCTGTTCGGAGCGCGAGCATTAACAATGTGCCCAATTTATACTCAGCCTCCTGGTCGTACTGGGAAGGATTTAGCCCCCCAAAAAGTCCCGTGGTAATCACCTGACAAAGAGTTTAATGAGTTCAGAACAAGGGAACGCGGAGCGACGGAAGGCTCTCTCAAACCCTGGAGCTTCTCTCTTGAAACGCGGTATTGCTCTGACGATCTATGTTGTTAAAAAGCGTTCATAAAATGACTTAACAAATTAGTGTAAGGCCACCGCAAAGCGTTTCATTTGCTGTTAAGTAGCCGTAAATTAATTTTGGTGTTGGGTCATGCTCTGCTTTCATATTACTTGTGTATTGCTACATTGACTTCAAAAAACATATTTGAAACACATCAAGATACACGATTTACCTGTTTACTATATTGTGTAATGTCAAATAAAAATTAGGTCATAAATGACATAAATTGAAATCACACAGATTAAATACTTTCTCAATAAACTAATGGCATGTCGCAGTTGGCATGTCCGCAAGGAATTAAAGTTTTTGGCTGACGTCCCGCAGTCATGTGAAGTTAATTAGGATGTGGATGCAGTCTCCAGACCAGATATTGTTCCGCGACAACTCCTAAGTGGTTTTATGGGTATCCCACTTGCACTTCCCTAATTTTCAAAAATGAATGTGTGTGTGTGTGTGTGTGTGTGTGTGTGTGTGTGTGTGTGTGTGTGTGTGTGTGTGTGTGTGTGTGTGGGTCACATGCGGAGGGTAGCATGAATACAATTGCATGCAAAAACACATTGCATACATTCTATAAAAGAGCATATACCAGCATAACCTACTCAAAAAATGAAATCCTACAGGTAAGTCAGACTGCTTTACTCGCTGCTTGACCTTGTGTTCGTTCTTCCAGCTGTTGGACAAAGAAAACTCTGGAACTCATACCGAAAAGGCCAGATGGAGAGGTGTAGTGCTGTGGTTTGCCCTATCAGGTCGGTGGACACGGCATCGACATAACGCTGCTGCGAGAGAGAAACAGTGAGCTGTCTGTCCAGATATTCAGAAACTGGACATATGGAAAACCTGCTCTTTAATTCAGCTATCACAAACACTATATCTTCATAACATTTATTGTACAATGCGTGATTATTCTAACCATAACTATAGCAGGAAAGAAACTAAATAAGAAAAAACACGAACTATGAAGGGACACGGTTCAGTAAATGTTGTATTTCCTTTAGCATTTTTTTTTTTTTACAAACAAGAAAAGGAGAATCAATGTATGGGCGGTGGTTTACCAACCCAAAAGATCAATTTTACAACAATTTACAAGGGTAATCTAAACGTTTACAGTTAACCGGAGCATTTAAGCCTCAGCCACAAAATACATCTAAACTTGGATGTAATGAAGGCGCGCTCTGTGCAGGGCTGGCGCTGGTGGGCTGAAGTTCGCGACACTTTCCTGCCCCTGTAATGGTCATTATTAGTGGAAGAATTTACGATATAATGGGCCTATTTGGGATGTGAAGGGTGGAATTTATCCTTTCTAAGAGGGATTAGGATAGAAATCCAGGCTCATTGATTTATATGGTGTGTGTATGCCACAAAAAACTGTACTAATCTGACCTTATTTTCTTTGTACGCCCGCAATAAAAAACACTTTATGATTTAGAAAATAAAAAAAATACTCAACAGCCTTAAGGAGGAAGAGGTCACACCACGTCGAAATTGATGCTCTCTACCGATGAACACAGTGCCGATGCTGTGGGTAGGTTCAAAAAGAAATGGGAGACTGAGAGGTGGGTTGGGCAATGTTACAGTAACCAACACTGCGACTAATTTAAACCAATCGTCGTTTGCTTGACACTGGTGAAAGAGATTTTCATCTCAACGAGACTTTACCTGGTTAAATAAAGGTTAAATAAATAAATAAAATTTAGCTGTGGAGAACAAAAACTTGGTTCATGAAGTCAGTTATTGACAGTCAATCAGGAGTTCATGATCGTGAAACCTCGCTCTTCCATCGCTACGTTGTTGAACTCTCGCCGAGGACCCTCCGATTGTCCCACAAGGCATCAGCGTGTCTGAGTGCGCGCCTATATAACATGAGAATCATTCATCTGTAACGCATTATATTAATAAAAAAAGGCAAACAGGCATTCATGAAGTTAAAATTTCTTTTGATAAAAGAGTAATTCATTGAAATTTAGCGAAGGAATTAATCATATTGATCATAAACTGCATCGTTACAAGGTTGACTTTCTTGCATTCAGCCTCAGGGTTACTCGTTATTGAAGCAATCTGAAATACTATGTCACAGATTATAAGTATATGAACAGAAGAAAATATCTGGTAATACGTCTGGGATGTAAAAAGTACAGCAAAGGACAGTTTCATAATGCAGATATTGAATATCCGTTTGAGATTAATGAGAGAGAGCCTGGAGTCACATTATGATATTAATCACTGACCCTTATCCAGAGTGAGATAACAGCTTGCATTTTTACATACTCTCCATTTATACAACTGGATAGATTTATTTTTTTTACTGAAGAAATCTGGGTGAGGTACCTCACTCAAGGGTACAGGAGCAGTGCCCCTACCTGGGAATCAAACTTGCAACCTCTTGAGTCTCAAGTCCAGCTGCCAAACCATTATACTACACCTCCATTTCCCCATCCCCCTGGACACATTCTGTGTCCTATTCCCAAAATAATGAGGGATGTTTTACATTACATTACATTACATTACATTACATTACAGTCATTTAGCTGATGCTTTTATCCAAAGCGACTTACAGTTGATTATAACCAAGGGCCAGTCTCCCCTGGGAGCAATGTGGGGTTAGGGCCTTGCGCAAGGGTCCAACAGCAATGGTGTTCTTGCTGTGGTTGGGGCTTGAGCTGCCAACCTCAGGGGTCCCAGTCATTTACCTTAGCCACTAGGCTATAGGCTGCCCCCCCATGTCCTACCACAAAGACGAATTCCCCACTGCGGAGGTAAAATGGGCATGGAAATTAAAAGGTAAATTATGATCTGCTGTTTCACGATCTATTGAGAGCATTCGCCATTTAGTGATTATTTAGCTATCAACACAAATGGCCACATTTATTAATGTATAACCCAGTATTCACACGGGATGAGAAAATCTATTGTATGGAAAACCATGTTAGGAGCAACATTCACAGTTACACTCTGAATTAACTGGGTATTAAGACCATTTCTATTGTTGGTTGGAATTTGGATTTGGAGTAGTGCTTAGGAATTTGTGAGTTGGCCCAAGTCTTACCGCTTACCTTTTGCCTAGTGCGCACATCACGATTTTACCCGACTTGCTCCACAGTTTAACACCTTTCGCTCAGTCTGCCTAGTGCTGGTAGCACCTGTTAAACTTCAGAGAATACTATAGGACTGAGTATGTAACATTTCTGTTACATTTCTGTTCATATAGATTTTCATTGCCATCAACTGAAAGTATCTATTACAGCTAAAATAATTCTGAAATAAAAAGATAACCTGGAAATGTGTGTGCAAAAAGTCCAGTATGAACATATTTTTAATGGGAAATCATCCAAAGCACATTTTCCTTGAAATTTTATGATTGAAAGGCGGTTTTTATACAGTTCCTCACACAAACTAAACAGCATTGCTAATAGATATTATTACATCAATTGTGCATCCAAACTCTTTTTATTCAAAAGATAAAATGTCTATTTCATGAAGATATATTATTTTATATTAAGGACATGTTAACATTACTGTATGTTGGAATATTTCTTATATAAATAAGTCTTAACCCTTAAAGGTGTTAAATGTCAATATGCTTAAATATTGAATATTTGAAAATTATGCTGTCAATACACATATACAGGTAATAAACAGGTAATATGAACTCAAAACCACACATTTGTTCCAGAACTACAAGATGTAAAGGGTTCCAATTATTTCTATTTTCTCACAGGGAATTGTGCTCCATGCCATGAATTGTCTTTGGATAGAAGAGGGACCCCCAAACACAGCAGTGGATGACGAGCCTGGGCCTAATGGATAGCCTGGAGCGGAAGAAGCCGTAATTTATGGTTGTCAAAAGGCAGGGCTTCCCAAAGTGGGGGGTCACAAGACACGGGTAAGGGGGTCGCAAGATTATTTCCAGAATGTCTCATTAGGTAAGTTTAACGTTACTTTATTACTACGAAGAGAATGAATTTATGGCTGTTAGGCTATTGTGTTTTGTGTTATCAAAGCACTGTGTCCTGTATGAATAGGCCTATTGGTGCATGTGTGCGCGAACGTTTGTATTCTTCAACCACCACCGGGGATAAGCGGGGGTCGTGAGTTTCATGGCGCCGTTATTTTGGGGGTCGTGGTCTGAAAAGTTTGTCATAAGGGAATGGGTAACTAGCTGAATCACTTACCACTTCACAAGCCTCCGTCTTTTTTTTTTTTTTTTTTTTTTTTTTACGGCTCAGTTTCTCAAATTTTCAGCAATGTGCAAAATGTATTTTTGAGTCCACTCCAGTGAAGTTATAATGAATGGGAACATACATGCACCACTGCTAAGAGGAGGCTTTATTGTATATATATATATATTTTTTTTTTTTGAAAATGATCACAAGTGCGATTAACTTCCTCTTTAACACCAAGTCCCCTTTGTATCTGCGCTAAAGTGGTCCCACCACTGAATACTGACGACTTTGGGCAAAAGATGCGCACAACATATGATATTTACTGAAACCTGCCTTTGGGTCATGTGAATACCGAGCTACATAAATCTGTTTTGGCTGCTCTCCCTTTCAGGGCAATACCTGTGGGTCTGCATGTGACATGAGTCACACATCTGTTTGCCCACAGCGCTGATCTCATACATATAGCCCCACATGATACCCCCTCCTTCAGACGCAGTACACACGCACAACATGAGCGCGCTCAGCCTGGAGGGGAAATATCAGCACAGGAAAGGGGGCCAATCAGCTCTCAGTACAGAACGGGGCCGGGGGTCGGGAGATGGGGGTACCAAACAGTATAATCAATGGGAAAGTGATGAAGTCCCCCTAAAGAGGAAAAACTACACCCCCCATGTGCATGTGCAAACTTTCCTTTACTTTCAATAGCAAAAATTTATAATAGTCAGTGTTGCATAAACATTAAAGAAATCAATAGAAACACAAAGAGTCACTCCAACTGGGATTCCAAAATTATTAAGAACTTAAATTGACTATTGATCTTTCACAAAAGTAACAAGCAACAAGCTATGCTGGGAATGGAAATAGGCAAAGGGTACGAGAAATTAAAATAATATTAACAGTAACAAATCTTAGAACACTGTAATGTGAAAAATAGAAAAAAAAAAAAAAAGGAACTCTCCACAACGCTCTCTCACTCTCTCTCAACACTCCACACTTTCACCATTAAATTAGTAACACTTGAGCACTGAGGTACTGAATACACTTAAAAAGATTAACTATGGATCCTGCTGGACTTACCAGGTGGAATGTTTCCCAACTCATTAAAACATTTTAATCACGGTTCTTTGTCTGCAGAGCCGACACACCATAAAATCCTAAATAAAAAAAAGTGTTAACTATAACACTGGGCTTTTCTTCCTGTTAATGATCTTTTTTTTTTCTTTTCTTTGTGTGGAAAATATAAGATTGTAACCAAAAAGGTTTTCAAGAGTGTGTGTGTGTGTGTGTGTGTGTGTGTGTGTGTGTGTGTGTGTGTGTGTGTGTGTGTGGGCTAGAGTGGTAAATAAATACTCTGTGTACTACCAATTGTGATAAAATATTTAATATTAAAATTATTTTAAAAATCCAACACTGTTTGTTTCTCTCTCTCTCTCTTGCGCTCAAATGAGAGAGACACATCTTGCTAGTTTTTTGCAGGGAAATCAAAGTTAGTTGTGCAGCAAAGAAATCTTATGTGGCTTACTCAGCTTATCCAATGAAGTTTCCTTAAATCTGAATATCTTTATTATAAAATCAATATTGTATAACATTTGTGACATAATCCACTTTTTGATACAATTATCATACTTGCCACAAAGGTTTCATTGGCCATTTATGTGGCTCTGTCACTTTATTGACACAGCCAAATATTTTACGAGGCACTTCTATTTGTGCACAAAATTATCAGTTCTGAATAAAACACAATTTTCCCTCAATTCTGTATGACAGATAACAACAGGAGGCTATGTAATAGCTGGACTTAAAAAAACAAATGAAAAAGTATAGGGAACTAATGTTGGTCTGCGCAGTTTTCCAAGACCGGTGACTACGTTAACCCTCAGCCAATGGCTGGCTGCATTGCTCAAGAGCTTCAGTTTCCAGCCAATAGTGAGGATTCTCCTTGTACCAGTCAACTGGGAAAAAAAAAAAAAAACATAAGAGACACAAGTTACACTAAACACACCAGCAAAGTATAAATTATTAACATAAAACACATTCAACATGGAAAGAAAAAAAATTACCCATACATATGGTTCTCACAAAAACCATTATGAAGGAGACTGATGATGAAGGAGATGATGGTCACTATTGTAAATTAACAATTATTTTCTGATTAACAACAAAAACCTACACACTACTAAGATGTGCAGGCAGATAGAGTGAAAGGCATTTAGACCAGGGGTGGCCAACCGTGGTCCAACAGAGCTAAACAATGTGCTGCTTAGGGTTGCAAACATGGCACTCTTTAACACTCTTTAATGTATTTTTTAACACAGTTTATTACACAGTTCATTCACTGGTTTGTTTGGTGTGAACTGGTTGCTGATTGTGAGGTGAACACAAAAACCAGCACACCCTGCAAGCTCTCTTGTATCAGGACTGTCTAGCCCTGGATTATTCTAAGTGTCCCGCAGGGCTTACTGGTTCTCCGGATCCCGTCCTCCCAAGAGACTCTGGGCCTCCAGCCCAATCCATGCAGCTTATGGGAGACCAGCGGGTAGCCCAGGTCCTGGCACGGCCTACAGGGGGAATGTGCCAGGTCAGACCACAACCTCTCAGAGAGCGGGAACTTATCATAGACTGGCTACATCCAGACAGCACTAGTGTCTGCCCAAGACATTCTATCTCTCAGGCAGGGAGCTCAGCCTGCATTCCTGCTGGCTGTAGCATATATATATATATTTGTTTTTGGGGTGTCTTTGCACTCCAGTGTTTCATTTAAGTAATTAACTGCCTCAGTTTCTGATTGACAGGAAACCACAGAAACCAGGAGATGCTGCGGCCCTTCAGGAATGAAGATTGAGGTCACAGCTTTAGTGTAAATAAAACAGTGACACATTGTGAGATCGGATTCCCAAATTGATTGATTCAGTAAAGTAGCCAGCATTATGTTCCAGGCCAATGGCTGACCTGTGTTGTGCATGTAGTTGGGAGATGGGAATCTAGCGCTTGGAAACAGGTCTGATGGGAGGAAAAAGGTTCTTTTAAACTGCAATGCAGGTGTTTGACATGGATTTGTGTTTTCCTCTGCTCACCTGTCCTCAACAAACTCCAGCCAGTTATCAACGTCTACATCCAGGGACAGATTCTTCATCTGCACAACAGGGACAAAAAAAAAAAAATTAAATTCAATGAGGCGTCGTTACACAACAGGACAGGACACTGAAACACTGTGTTTACAATCTAAAACAGCACCAGGCAATGGAAAAGGTAAAAATCTTTGTGATTACAATTAAAAAAAGGTAACAGGCAACAGCAAGCATGGAGGACTTGGCAAACAGCATATGCAGACTTTTGTCTCTGCCAATTACCAACAATCAATTAGCTAACAAGCAACACAGACCAGTGTCTATTCACTACAAGATCAGACCAAATTTTATGTGACACAAGAATAATCTTTGGCTGTCATTCACGACCTTATAAACAAATTCATTTAATTAACTTAGCTTAACCGGTGCACCAAATAAATATCAGCGCTAATTAAACAGAGGGCAAAAGTCCAGTTGGCACGAAACCCAGAAACAGAATGTACCCCGCCCGACCATATCACTGACGATATCATGTGCCAGCGAAGAACAAGGGAAAACATTCTGGTGATTGCACCATACAGAATCATGGGATGCCAAAACCCTGGGAGCTCAATTCACTGTGGTTATCATCTGCAGCAGCGCAGACAGCATTTACGCAATAGTGTTTCAGTTCTCTGTGGCTCCAAGTTATGCTGAAAATCTGCTAGAGGCATCTCTGACCAGGGATAAGACCAGTAACTCAAAAACATCCCAATAACCCAAATACACACGCTGGCTTTAAATTCCATGGCCACTGGCACACTCCCAGTTATCACAATACAAATGGCGAGAGTGAATCTCTTTCCAGACCCACAATCTCTGACAGACTTCCTTGGTACCTTTGCTGAACATTCTGGCCTAGACTTCTTGCATTCTAATTGGACGTGCCAAATTGCAGAGGGTGGATACAATTGGCTCAGAGTCTTTATCGATTCACACACACCACACTCTTGATGAGGGGTTTTCAGAAGTAGTTTATCATGTGCAAAAGGGAATCCTGGAAGGCGGGCAGCAGGTACTGGACATTTGGATGACAAACCGGTCAGACTCGTAGTTCTGTAGCAGAGGAGAGAGGGTACTGTAAAAAGTGACCTAAAGCATGGTTACTGACATGGTCTCCTCAGGCTCAGGAGGTCGGGGAAGGAGGCTGGGGGAGTCAGGTGACTCTACACTCAAGGGCACTCACACAGGTCACCCTGCTGACTTGGGGGGTTGTGGGTCAGCAGTTCAGCACTGAGATTGGCCCCGCCCCTAATGGCAGACGGGAAAAACTGCACTGCTCTCTCTTTGAGTCCACTGGTGCCAGAGGCATAGGAAATGGGGAGGATGGGGGAGACATGTCGCCCGCCCCCCCCAGTAAAACAGGCCTGTGGTATTTAAATTAATGTCTGTAATTGAGTTGTAGGGAGTCATGTCCCCCAACATCCAAATTTCTCCTATGCCTTGGCTGGTGCACATGTTCAAACACATACGCATATGTGGTGCTTACAGACAAAGCATATGCTACCACAAATATACGCGCACGCACACACACGCACACACACATTCATACCGCTTGTTCTGGCTTTTTTTTTTTTTTAGAAAACAAACTCATGACCTAGAAGCAAAATTAAAATGCGATCCAAGTAACTACAGGCATAAACCCTTAGTTCAGATTTTCATAAATTGTAAAATTAGATCACAGAGCACACAGACAAACAGACACTCCACTCACAAAAAAAAAAAAACAAGAGTGGCTGACTACAGAAAACTACATACAAAAGTGTGAAACCCCATTAGTACAGACAGTCCCATGAAAACACATACAAAAGCGTAAATAATCGTATTCAGTAACAATTCTAGCAAAAAAACATACACAAAACATATCGGTCTGAATACACATAATTCTGCAAAAACAAACAAAAGCACAGCTGTCTCATAAATCCAATAAAACACAAAAACATCTTTAAAAACTTTCTGAATAGGAACAATTGTGTAAAAACAAGAAAAATGATTTTCAAATCCTTTTGAAATGAATGGAATAAAACAATGTGGTCTCTATGGCCCTCTCCCTTTGATTATGCCATATTAAGCGATAAATCTAGTATTTTGGCTTTGGAACAATTTCAGAGATTTTAACAGAAAATCTCTCTAAAGACACTGGAAAAAATAAACCTTTGATTTTTTTTTATTCAATGCAAGACATTCAAAAGCTGCCGGACTACTATTTTAATACAGGCCACACTCATAGATTACAGCAGCAGTGAATTAGCTGTAATCAACATTTCACAAAGTCTTAAAAATTACTGCTTTGTGGTACCAAGATTTGATTTGCTTAAAAACCACGGCAACAGGTGTGAACACCTGTGTGTGTCACCAAAGCCCGCTTCTATCTCACATTACGGCAAACAGTCCTGCCCCAGTTTATAGCATGCTTGTGGGAGAGGCAGGAGACAAAGCACTTGTGACTAATACAGATCAAACAGGAAGTTCTCAGAATTCAATGTTTTTCTCTTTCTTTGTTGACATCATTGGATGTCATGCCTATATCACATTCAAATCACGCTTCCATACAAAGAACAGAACAGAGTCTGTAAAAGCTAACACAAATGCCCCTGAAGGAGTCCTTACAGAACCGTGCTCTACTATACCAACAGATTACATAATATTAATCAGACTAAATTCATTATTATTCACATTTTCTGACTGGGTTATTAAAATTACTCATTACTTGATCCAATACTCAAATATAACAAAAAAAATTAAGACAAACGCAGAGCTTTATTCTTTTGTATGTACATACACAAAGGAGAGATAACCTTGCAAAAATACACTAAAATATTCTCGTTCTGCCTGAAAGTGAGAGAAATTCAGAACCTCTGCACTGAGTTAGTTATTATTTGTTACATTTTAGAAGTTTCATTAACAAATAATGTGTAGGCTTCACTCAATTCATAGTGAATAGGGCATTTGAGGCAGAATATTCAGTCCTGAATTTTATATTAATAAATCATAATCAATACTAGTAAAACATCACTGTGGCATACCATCTTTATCAGCTCCCTGGCCAGCTGTGTGACTGCAAGCTCAAATGTGGTCCCGATGTTGTAGATTTCTCCCAGCATGCCTTTTTCCATCACAGTCAGGAAGGCCTCTGTGACATCATCGACATACAGGAAGTGACGACTCTGAAGACCAGAGCCCTGGATTGTGCTTTAGGAAAAGGAGAACGTTCCTCAGTTTGTTTTGTGCATTACGCACTGTAAAACATGCTTCAGCTGGATGTGCACACTAGAGGAGGTGTTTAACCTGAATAAGCCCACTGGAAAGAATGCAAACCCCAATCTGCATATTAAACAAGAATGGTTTTCAAGTCAAAATATTCAATATGACATGCACCAAAGAGAAACAAACGTTTATCAGGTTAATTGTTTAGTCATTAATAAATCAATAACACAGTTAAGTATGATGATATAGCATGCACATATGCATAACGTATAAGCACTACCGCACCTTGCTAGCTGAAACAGGGAAAGTAGAAAGACGGACTTCTAGGCAGAAAGCTTCATTTCAAAGGTTATCAAACAAGTCCTCAGATAAAACAAAGTCGATCTTTGCAGTTTGCAAAGACACTGAAGTATTATTACACTTACGGTAGTTCACAGGAGGGTTACTGTTTTTAAAAAGATTAAATTTTAACAACAGTATTTGATATGATATACTCCCTTTGCGTTGATTCTAAATTAACATTATGATTGATTAGGTTCAAATGAATTCCTTGATTTTAAAAGAAATACTGAGATAAAGTTTGAAAGTGAGATTAATCACAATTAAAGCAAATTGTAACATTAATTAGCTTACATTTTACATAGATTGAAAGCCCCAATTCTTAACCATGCTCTGGACTGTAGTATTCATGTTAAACAGAGAAAAGAGTCTTGGAAAATGTGCTCATAATTCCAGAAAATACAATAAATAATCAAGAAGGAAAGACATAAATAAATGCTCTTACCACTTCTTGTTTTGTTGAAGGAGTGATATAAATCTCGGTATGACCTTAAGAAGAGGAAAAACACACACTGCAATAAGTATGATGCGTTTCCACATGTGTGTGCCTAATGAAAATTACTTTTAAAGGTACACTGCGTATACACGCATGTATACATGCAACACACACCAAATACACCACACAAACATACACATTTTTTGTTGTTGTTGTTTGTTTCTGCAAAGTTAAAGCAACACTTTACCTTTTCAAGATACTGGTGTGGTCCATAGACATTATTGCTTCTTGTTACTATTACAGGAAGCTAGAATAGGAGAAACAAATCACAGAACACAAAATAATCATTAAAGGCCCCCTCCAGCCAAATGTGCTTCACGATTTTCTGTCAGAAACACTCGTGAAGCAGAAGCAGAGTGTGTTGATGTGGGAGATGATGGAGCTGAATGTAACGCCCCTGTATTTTCTCAGTGACTTTATGAACAGGATACCAAAGTAAAATCTTCATATACACACATCCTGTCACCTGGAAATTGCTTAAGTGGTCAGAAAATGTACAGGTGACCCTCCCACATCGCGGCTTCGATTTTTCGCGGGTCGGCAACAAACAATTAAGTTATGGGATAACTCCCTTTTAAAATGTAATTGTTGCTTGAAACTGACCACCCATTTGAGTACTACACAGCACAGAAATCCAGTCTAGGTTAAAATGCTCACAGTGCCCCCGCGAGCTCCCCAGCTGGAGATTTCCACGTTGCTACACTCGCTTTGCTCGCCTGTGGGGGCGCGAATTTTACACAGTTTTTCCACATCACAGGGGGGCTCTACCTGTACTTTCAGAGGGAAAACACTTCTACTTTCACAATAATGACAACCGTTGCACTTGGATCAGTGCACAAAACAAGATCCAAACTGCAGAATGAGATATACAGCTGAGCAGACGGGTCGGGTGGTTCTCTCAGAGTGGGCTGAGGCGGTTCCCTGCATCATGTCTTGCCGTTTGGGGCTACAGGACAAGCTGCGGCTCATTGCAGCCCATTCCAGCCTCAAAGCTCTTATCTCAGGTCACCGTGCGGCCCGACAGCCAGGCTGGTCAGCAGATGCTTCAGCTGGGAATCACTCCCGCGGCGGCCACAGAAAACAGGGAAAGACAGGGCAAAGATATTGCACTTTCGCACAGAAACAGAGCTATGATACAAAACTCTCCCACAGAAACAGAGCCATGAGACAAAACCTCACCACAGACACAGAGCCATGATACTAAACCTACTACTACACCTTCCCAGATACAACACACAGTCTACAAAGGTCTTCCTGGAAAGTCAGGTTCCAAGAAGTTACTATAATTCCCGGGTAAGTCACATGGTGTAGAATTCCTGATCCTAATCCTTGCGCAAAAACAATAAGAGAAAAACACCAGATTAAAACAGAGTGGATCTTGGTAGATTTACTACATGGAATGTTTACACCCCAAGTGGACTGACCTCTAGCATAAAGAGGTGTAGAAAGTAGAATACTTTCCAATAAAGTAAAGACTGGCTGCACAGGGCTGAGCTGTGTGTCAACCTTTGAACTGACACACTCCATCCCCAAGTGAAACCATGGCGACCCCAAGCCCCAATTTCTTTTTTTTTTAAACCCGATTTTTCCCCCATTTTTTCCCCGAACCGAACTCAACCAAACTTGTTGACTTCACCGCAGCACCTGCTCTGCTGGCTTTGGGAGGAGAGGCCAAACACGAGACTCCTCCGATTCACATGACAAAGCTCTTGTTTCTGTTCATGCTGCAGCTGCACCACTAATCGCATACTGCCAATGACACCGGAGGATCACGCAGTCAGCCAAAGCCAGTTACCAGGATTCGAACCAGAGACGGTGCTGTGCATGTGTGTGCATCACAGAATTTACAAGCCAATCTTAGTAAAAATGGCATCACCCTGGGAGTGGTTACCTGGTGCTTCTTCCAGTAGGACAGGGCCGTGCACTCTGCAGTGGCCTTGGACACAGAGTATGGGTTTGTCGGTCTTCTCGGGCACAATTCATCAAAGGCCTGGAAGAGAGACTGAACTTCTAACAAATCATATCTTACCACATATCATCATATCCGATCATCATATCTATTAAATAACAAGATGGGGCTTATCTAAGGCAAACCACAGCATGCATGTGTGACCCATGTGGTATACATTGACCAATGGACAAGCATAAACAATCCCTGAAAGTTTCAATCCGTTTGCTCCGCATCGCTGGAAGTAGACGTGTTTTCCTGATACATCGTAAAAATGGTCAGTTCGAAAATCGAGCAACACATCAATTTGAAATTTTTGGTGAAACGGCTACTGAATCTTTTGTTTTCCACAGTAAAAATTGAATTACATTAGTGAGACTAATAGTGAGACTTATTAAATTAATTAGTCTCATTATTTAACAGCCACACCTCATTTGCTTTAAAAATAAACAACAAACAACAGATCTGACTGATTAGTAAATACAGTAGTAAATTAGTAGTAAAAATCTCTGGACTTAATATTTGAAATGAGGAATCTCTGAGGCAGCAGCCAGCGGAGAAGCAGGCAGTTTTCACACCCGACAGGGTTTATCCTCAAAAGCTCCACAGTCACACCAGCTTAAGCATGCTTTCATCTGAGGTGGCCTTAAAGAGGAAACGCAAATCACAGAACTGACCCTGTCCGTGCGGTCCCCGTACACCTCATCGGTGCTGACATGGATGAACCTCTGCACCCCGGAATGGCGCGCGGCGTTCAGCAGCACAGACGTCCCGTCCACATTCACACGCGTGAACTCGGCGGGAAACAGGAAGGAGTTCTCTATAAAAAATAAAGAGCCAAGATGGCCGATCAATAGGATGAACAAAGAATGAATGACCACAGTGTGAAACTCAGCCACTCTGTCTACCCATCATGTTAGATATTCCTAAAATCAGACATGCAGAGCACTGAAGGTACATTTTCAGTGCATTTAACCACTCAAAACGTATAAACCAATCAGGCGGTCCCCATATTTTACTCATATTAACAGGAGGACACCGTTCTTATTTCAGCCAAAACAAAACATAACATCATACTGCATGATGCAGACACCATATTGGCATCCCAGTTATAATCATGCTACATTGTACAAGAATTTAGGTCACCTCACAGAACAAATACGTTTTTTGTTTTTACAGTTTGATAAAGCCCCATTGTACAAGTCCTGACAATTTCTCAGCTGGAACTCCAGGGGGGTATAACCATCTACGAGTCAGATTACAGAGAGTACACTATGTGGGTTCTGAAACATTCTGACGTCAGTAAATTCAGTTTGCAACTACGTGTTCCCCCAAAACCACAGCTCACTGATCTAGCCACAGGGCAACAATAAAGTACAAAGAACTCGAGTAAAGCAGGGTCTGCACTGTTAATAACAGATATGGCTTCAGTGAATCCCAGAAAACTAAACAGTTTGACTCTAGGGCATAATTTTGATAACGCGACTTTTAAACGGCCAAAGCAGTGTGACTGCAACTGTCCAGACCTAGAAGTCAATCCCTTTACGATGTGCATCAAACTGGACAGCATGCTTCCTCACAAAAAAAACCCTCAATGAAAAAAGACTAGGAGATTTCTGACATACATGACCTTCAGGAGTCAGTGGCCAGTGGTGCAGCTCAAGGCTGTGCACCCCAACAAAACCAAACCTCAGAAAGAGAGTGCTCATGGGAAATGGCTTAAAGACAGAGGTGGGCAAGGAGAGCCTCATGTTTTGGATTCCACACCAGTTTCCACTCTAAACTATCTCAATCATTCATTTGATCTGACATTTTCCCTACATTTCACTGTTAACCTCATGAAGGACAGCCAAAGATTATTCTAATGTCCACATACGAACTTCTACATAAGTGAATCAGTATTGGTATACGAGGCTAATAATCTAGCTGGGTCAGAGTAATTATCTGAAATAAAAAACCTGCATACACACTAGCACTCCTGGACCTAGTCTGGCCTCCCCCAGTTTAATATTAACTCCACTGTGTGTGGCACATTAAAAACAATTCCTGCACACTTTCAAACAGGATTGAAAAATATATATACAGTGGGGTGTAAAAGTATGAGACCACATTAAATTGTTTTTTTTTTTTTTTTTTTTCCCCATGTAAACCTGAAGATAAAAAAAAAAAATGTTTCAGGAATTCAAAACATTTTAAACAAAGAAAAGCTTTGGCATTTAAAATGAAGAAATATTAAGATTCTACACTATATCTAGGTAAAATTTAAGAAAATTTGTCACACTGATCATGTTAACTCCTCTGTCCAAAATGTCACACCCCATCAAACATTTATGAGGGAACTTAAAGCCCCAGAATGTTTTCGGCACTTGAAGACTATGGGATAACATGTATCACCAGGTTTTGCACAAACTTGTGGAGTCCATGCCAGCTCCAGTGCATGCTGTCATTAAAGAAAAAGGGGGACATACCAAAAACTAAAGACATTCTAAAATTCATGTACGTTTTTTACATTTCAAATTTTTAATATAATGTTTAATATAATATGTAATGAAAAATGTTGTATAAAATTATAAAAGAATACAAAATAGAAGCACTTCCACTAGTTGTCTCAGACTTTTGGACCCCACTACATATACATAAAGATATATATATATATATATAAATCTTTTTTTTTTTTTTAATGTTGAGGGGAGAGCACTCTCTGGCCATGTGCTCCTTCTGCCCAGGGGCTGGTCACAGCCCGAGTGCTCTAGAATGCCGTGGACTGGTTCCATCTGGCGGGTGAAATCTACTACAGCTCAAGAGCAGGGCTTAATGAGCAAGCAGTGAGCATGTGAGCGGTGCATGTGAGCTGACTGGAGGCGCTGGAGGAGCCCTGAGAGAGTCTCTGTGCAGGGATCTGAGGCTCTTTCTCTGGGGCCGCAAGGCGGCCTGCGTCCCTGTTAAATCACTGGGTTTGAGGCTCCATCTGCTAACATGCTGCTTCTGTTATCTAATCATGACATCATGAACATGAGCAAAAAAGTAAACAAGGACAAAACGTCAAATAAAGCCAAACAAAAGCCTCTTGCAATGACTGCACTCACCTACGTGTGTCTGAGCAGCGAAATGGAAAACGATGTCAATGTTCTGGGACGCAAAGAGATGATTGATGAAAAACGGATTGCAAACATCTCCCTACAGGCAAAATGCAAGAAGAATTTCAGAACAAGGGAATGGTGTTTTTTTAAGCAGAAACATCAGAATCTGAGACAAGGATAAATAACATTTCAATAACTACATTACAATTATGATGAGGTGGAAATAGACTATGTTTAAACATGTAAAAGGTGAATTTACTTGAGAACATTTTACTACTACTGTTTAATGTTGCAGTTGTTCTGTTAATTACCTGAACAAATGTATAATTTGCTCTGTGCTCAACAGGTGTGAGGTTTTTCAGACTTGAACAGTAGTCCAGCTGCAATAAGAAAT
The DNA here is from genome assembly GCA_022829145.1 of Albula goreensis. Classification (NCBI taxonomy): domain Eukaryota; kingdom Metazoa; phylum Chordata; class Actinopteri; order Albuliformes; family Albulidae; genus Albula; species Albula goreensis. Next base: position 3,424,490 of record CM040745.1, on the reverse strand, counting down.
TTGAAAGGAATAAGCATCACATCAAAGTATCAGAGCTCCCCTAATTAAAACATTCTACAGTATAACAACTTTACTGCTAAAGTTTGAGTTCAGAGGTACAGATGTCCCCTCTTGACTACAGGGCAGACTGAAATTTACAAGAGACAAGGGCCAAACAAAGGTAGGTTTTCCAATTAGCTAGTAAAAAGAAAAGCAAAAAAAGTCAAAACAAATTGAGATAGGCCCATGTTATCTGTTGGAGATTTTCCCATTTACAGTCACTTTGATTGGTCGAAAAAAAAGAGCTGATTTTGAACACTGCTACACGGAATCCCAAACCACTGGCACTCTGGACGAGACATGTCCGAGTTATTAGTGACCACCACCACTGCAGAGATGAGGCTGCTCTTAACTTTTCCTGACTACTTAGAATATGTTTATCATCAGTCCCTAAGTGTCTCTGGGGCTACAAGTATTTGGCTTTACTGCTGAAATTTCTCTCCTGTTAAGAGATGTCAAAAAATGCAAAACAATACTGTTTGTGTTTGTGACTTCCCTCAGCCCTGTGCCTCTGGGTGAGACTGTTACGGTCAGTATTTCCTAACCAAGAAAAATACAAATGAATGCCTGTCCCTCCACCAGTTTGGGGAGTGGAACTGTGATAATCAAAAACATGCAAGAGCTGAGACACACATAGGCCAGTGCTAGCAAAGACAGCCCGCCCCTAATAAAACAGACCCTGTGGGCAGGAGGCGACCTCACCTTGTCCAAGGCGATGACATTCCACTCAGGATATTTCTCCACCAGAGCAATGACGACATGTGATCCGCTGATGGAGGTGAACAGAAACCACCAGTTACCACGATGACAGTTACGTGAAGCAGCCTGCGAACTTACGCAATGCCCTGACTGTTCGCAGAATAGAATATCTATATTCATACGTCGTGTGCTATGCATTTCCATTGCATCTGTAAGCGTATATGGTCAGATGAGTATATTGACTGGGGATCATAACGTCTTCCTGTCAGTACACCAACCTGACCGTAGGAGATCCAAAAGATGGATTATGTTGCAACAGTTTACGTTAAGGTGTGCTAACTTGACATTACAGTAAACAGAATCAGTGAATAAGGAATAACAACAGCTATAACAAAAGCTTTCAAATACTGATTACGAAATTTCATCAGCAATAATGTCCCGTGATATCTTGCTGGCCTAGCTATCTTACAAAGTCTCAGATCCGGTCGATGAGCTGGCAGGCTAACATTAGCTAACTTCAGGATACTGTATATTATTCATCCCATTACTAATACTTACATAAATCCAGCGGCCCCGGTCACCAGAACCGTTTTGCTAAACCCCTTTTGAGGAGATGCAAAGTGCTCATTCTCACACATTTCCATCAGAATGAGAAACGTCGCTGTCTCACTGTAGGGTCCCAGATTTCAGCATTACTAAACTGCCTATGAACAAACACTCCTTTGTGTTAGCAGCATGTACGTGTCCAACCTCCACATCACGAATGCGGAAAAGGTCTCGATCCGAGCGGAGGTCTGTGGACTAAGACAGGCTGGCCCATCTGATCTGAGGCAATGACCGCCACAGAGACTTGGTTTGACCAGATTTAAACAAGTAATCGACTGCTGTGATAAATAAATCTAATTAAGACGCACAGGCTAAATGTTTCTCCTACACTACCTTCCTAGCTGGCTAACATTAGCCAGTTTGTTAGCTACCAAACACTGTTGAGCCAGGTAACTGCACACTAACAAAAGATATGACTACAGTGACCCTCACGCTTTATTTGCGACAATAACACACATAATGTTCAAATAATCAAAATACTGAAGCAGTTTAATCCAAATGAAATACGCTTTTCCACAAATGTTTGCTACATGCGTTTGGAGTCTGGAGGTACTCTCTCCATGTAAGCGTAAACTTCCGGTAAAAATTTCCCGAATGAGTTTAAAATAAAAGCACAGTTCATACATGAAAAACATACATTTGTGAACTATTATACATCACTGGAACAGACAACTTTTTTAATATTCACAGACATATACATAAAGTGATGTATTTTCGCCTTGTTAACTTAAAATATCCATTTACTAGAGTCTTATGCAAGAAAAAACGGATTCAGATCAACATTACCAGACTTATTTTTTCGAATCATGACGTTCAATAATTTGACCAACAATGCAAACGCACAGATTAAATATAATCAAAACATACGATGAGAACCTCAGTTTAAGTACCATGAATGTAGGATTCTTAAGATTAAACACAATATCTATACAAGTGAGTCGTCAGAGACTGTCTTTACCCTTTACATAAAAACAAACCCCAATCCCGGAAATACATGCACGCTGAATAAATTGAAAAGGGAAAAAATAATAGCTACTCCAAACCTATCACAAGGTGGTGCAAAAGAGCCAACTTGGGAATAAGACACGTATACAATAGATAGAGTTTCTGATGTACGCTATAAAAAACAAACTTTATCATCTAGGTATTAAACTCTCACACCATGATGAATGTGTTATTTTGTACTTTAAAGAGCATCATGAGACTATATTCAACTAAAGTAGTTCAAAATGTTATTTATACATTGGTGACAACATCCTATTCTTAAAATGATGTGCCCTGTGAATTTTGGGTGTATTGAATTATAACTGAGCAGCATTTTATCCTGCTGGATGAAGGGGAACCATATGCTATCTCAGCTAAATCACCGGTGCAGACCGCCCAGACGGTCTACAAACTGGTGGGATGTGCCTTCAGTATCACAGAGAGAGGGAAGCTATTTTGTGCCGGTGCTCAAGTGTGATGCATGTTCACTGTGTTTTTCCTCTACAATGGACAGGTTAACATTCCTGAATTAGAATATCTTACAAATGAGTTAACAAATGTTGAATGATAACTAAGGGTAGTACAGGTAATTATGACTAATAGGTTTTTAAAATCGACATATGTTATTCCAATTTCATATTTTATAGTTTTCACTCCTAAGCTAACATACACATTTTCTTCCATTGCTAAGCTGGTGTCAACATTCTTGGCAGTAATAAATGATGTTTGAACTCTTTAGGGAAAGTTTGTGGACCTCCCAGCCCATAATGTATTATTGTAGCTTTCAAGCGTATTTTTTATTTGTATTGTTAATACTTCCTGCTAATTTAAGAAAGCAACAAAGAGCCTCCTGCAAAGAATTAGCATCGCATTCTTGTGAAGGAAATATACAGGGCTACTTAAACCACAGCAGAAAGGGTATCTGCCCAGAACCACTTTCAGCCTATTCTCTTCCTCTTTTCTCTAATCATCTCTAATGTACTTTACCTCCTACACTAGATGTCATAAAGCACATTGTGCTTGTGCATCTGAAGACCGCTTTTGTGGTTGTTTTCTTCATACCACATTATTACAGATTTATTTATTATTATTATTTGGTCTTTGATTGTGCAGTAAGTGGTCCACCATAGTGAACGGTGTAATTTGAGTTCTTGTTCATTTCTGAGCTGCTAATTGCACTGGTGCGGAATATGCATGAATATACATGTGGTGCCCCCATCTTTTGTCAGTGAGACAATGTGGCCTGGTCTCCTCGCACAGGCCTCTATGCCTGCATCAGTGGCTGTTGCATTGTTTTGAAAAAACAGGAGAAATAAAGTAAAGGCAGAAGGAGAGGGCACCATCACACTGAGAGAGGAGAAACGTTTTGGCCTTTGATGAGCTGGAAATGAGAAATGTCCACTAATAGCATTTCAAAGTGGTGCTACGGATGAAGGAGGCTTAATTTGCGAATCAATCTATCTACTTGTTTGTGTGTTGATGGCGAAATGCATCCATTTGCTTAATGGCAGTGTGAATATCCTTTAAGCAGCACAGTGCCCCACAAAGACCCCTGGCCTGGATAAGGGGAGCATAATGTGTTGCGTGAAAGAATAGAGTCTTGAAAAAATGACAATTGAAAGCGCTTTTATTTCATTCACTGCCAGCAATAGCCCAATGCTCTTTATAGAAACACAGAGCTCAACCTGGTCACTAGAACCTTTTTTTCACCATAACATTTATTACATTTCAGCAATGTTCATGGAGGGCCTGTTTTACCTTGTGTGTATCTTCCAATGCTTTTTGCATTGGATATCAGCCTGCCTGTTTTAAAGCTCCCATCTATTACATGCAATTTATAGAAATACACACCTAATTTGTTACGAATTCTGTTGCTCCATATTACATGTAGTGCACCACACTTGCCCAAACTGAGGACACCCTTTTTCAGTGGGCTCTTATTCAGTACAGCTCATACAGAAGAGAATCAAATCCAAACACCAGGGATTTCATCCCCCACCTCTGTGCCAAACAGCCATTAATACACATGTGGCAGTTCTAATGTTAAACATTTATAGCTGGCTGGTTGTTATTTTATTAACCAGACATACAAGGAGGGCATGGTGCATGATTATTTCACTCTCTGGTTTTACTAAACAGTGCTACATTTAGATAGTTGCCCTTAATGCTCCAATCACATTGGTTTACCAGATCAATTCTTTTTGGAAGTTTTGGAATTTGGTGTATGAAGTAATATGAGTGAATTGTGTTTTAGGCTGGGATTAGCATGTCATGCATTCACCAAGGTAAAGAGGAAGAGCTGGGAAATAGCATATGTTCCCTTATCTACAGCATTGGGTGTTGCTGACACTGGGCCTCAGCAGAAGGTGATTTTACCTTCTGAGAAAAGTGATGGCTCAGGTGTGTTGAATTTCAGCTGAGTGGGAATAGAGGTGTGATTCTCCCATGTGGTCTCTAGAGGGCAGTCTTGCTCAGTGAGTCGTTTACTTCACGCTACTTTGCTTACTGTCTGGGAGAGCCTGCACTTAAGATTTTCTCTCCCACCCAGAAGGTCTGTCAGAGATACAGCATAACATAAAAAAGGTACGGACTAAACTGGCAGTCCAGGGGAAACTACAGATTATATGCTATTTAAATGTGGTGTCCTGAAAATGTTTAAGAAATTATTTAAAACTGCATTATACAGGATATAAAACATACTGTTGATAGTTAGTCATCATAAATCAATGGCAGCAAATGTGTCATTAAATATCATACTAATATCATATTTAACAATTATTTCCTAATAAACAAGAATATTTTAAGTGTTTACCTATGAATACTTTTATTACATCTTATTATCAGGACCATAATCTTAAGTATTAAATATCAGAAGTGTAACACATAAAAGATCAGAGGGAGACTGGGGCTGTTTGCATAGTTTAATGTGAACATCAGAGGATCAGAAGATACCCTACACCCAAGTCAAAATTATGACAGATCTATTAGCAAATATAGAAGAGAATCCAACATACAATCCAAAGATGTTCCTCACATCTAAAAGTCAAATGCATCTCGCAGTCCTAATTAGCGCACTTGTATTCAAAATTATTCCTGCTAATTACTCATAGGAAAACAAGATTAATGTTTGACTTGGGGGGGTATAAAAACAGAACTCCATGAGAAACATTTTGAAGGATGTGAGTGATATTATCTGTATATTGTAATGGGCATGCACGAGCAAAAGGCATGACTGGTACTGTGGTAAGACACTGAAGGTCGACAAGCGTTCACATTTAAACAGATTTTATCCACACTTACAACCAGAAAGGCCTGGACTTCAAATGATACTCATTTAATGCATTAATATAAAGCTGTTCATAATTATTAATGAGTCCACAGTGCCATTAGAAATGGCAATTATAAATACACTGGACCTGGGGGCACTGAGAGGTTTAAATACACCAACCTTGTGTCTGAGCAGATAAGAGCACATTGGTACATTGATGACAATCCATATGAAACTCACATGCATGGAAAGTTTAACAAAGAACTCAGTAAAGAAAACGCTCATAACAATAATGATATATCGTTTGAATTAAACACATAATAATCAACAATCTACACCTATAATAAAAACTACATCATAAGAAATAGTAATAATAATAATAATAATAATAATAGTGTAGATAGCATGTTGTTATACTGGCTTCCAAAACTAAACAAAAGTGTTCTTTCTGCACTGGAACCATGGTATTGGATAGAATGTTAGCTGTCCCGCTCTTGTTGTGTTTCCCGCCCACTTCTCTGGCAGCTTACAGATTTACATTCCAGCATAATGCCGGCATTAGAGGAAGCACAAGGCAGCCCCGATAAGTTACAAAGTGCTGCAGGGGTAAACCTCGTAAGAGAGGTTTTGCAGCTATTTACAGCGTTCAAATCCTTCAAGTACTCATAGCTTGGGGAGGGAAGAGATCCGTTTTTTTTTTTCTTTCATTTTTTTTTCCTTTTTTTTTTTGCTGTTGATGCGTTCCACACAAAACAAACACAATGTGCAGCAAGAGCTTTGCTGTATGAACGGCCAAATGGTGTTAGTCCTCACAGTCTGCTGTCATTGCCATCCACTCAAGCTTGGATTCCACTACACGGGGCCCAGAGCCGCTGAGTTTGTGTCTGGCGTTCAGTGTGGAGCAGTGGGTCTGGAAAAGAGCTCATTTCCAGGGGGTTGCCAGTTTGAATCCCAGATCATGGAACTCTGATGAGAATGGTGTTTGACCTAGATAGACTCAGTGATTTTCATGCCTCTTTGGATGGATCATATGTCAGCATAAAAGTTAAATATTACATATGTTCCAAATAAACATGTCTACTGGGCAAATAAATATTGCTCAGTTACAATATTATATCAGTCATGAGAATGCACATTTTGTCATAACTATTCTTTGTCATTGGATTCTGTCATTTGGATGAAATTATTCCAGGGTGGGCCTGATGTAGTAACAGTATGTAGGACAGGGAGACACATGTAAAAGGTGACGGTAAAAATGGCCTCAAATTGTCCCTCGCAATTCCGAAAGCTAATTATTGTCAAATAGCATTCCTAGCATGGAATCCTTAAGCTATTGGTCTCTAGCCACTGTAATAATAATAATAATAACAATAACAATAATAATAATAATAATTCAATTGTTAATCTTGGCCTCATTTCTGTCTTTGCTACATTTCTTATGAAGATGCTTTTGATTGTACAGTTCTCATTACAAAAGGTTCGAAAATAGCCAAATCCTAACAAAGGAATTTTAAAAGTAATGGCCTTTCGCTCTTATCGGGAGACGCTTTTTCTGTACAGGGTTTGCTCCGTTTGAAATGCATTTAATTGCAAATAAAGAGGAGAGTACCGAAAGCTCACAGTGTGTGGGGTTTAAAGCGATTTCTCATCTGTGGCGGAGTGAGAGTATTCAAATGTGAAGGGTGCAGAGCGAGGGAGAGCGGTCGTGCTCTGAATAACCCGCGCGTTACCTCAGAGTTCCGGGCAAATCCAGGCCCTTTTCATTGCGAACACAAAGGGGCGGGCCCTTTTTTCATTTAGCGCGCAAAAGTTCCTCGTTTTGGCTCTCCTATAATTAATAAACCAAGCGCACGGCCATCCCACAGTGTAACGCACAACTCCGAAATTTACATCATGTGACGTGCTTCTGTGTGTGTACAGGGATGAAAGAGGGGAGTGTGGTGGTGCCAGGTTTCCTCGCTGCCCATGCTGGACAAGCGCTTCATTTACAGCGCCTGAATTTCACCATGTGCCCCGTCCATGCCAGCGTAAGTTTTCTTCTTTTTTGACTAGCTAGCCCGAGCGCGCGCATTTTATTCCCTTTATCTGTTTTGTGCCGAGGAGAGACCCGCGCGAGGATTAACCAGCACAATGCAGCTCACGCCGCGGCTATTGTGGACCCAGCCTGGGGGCGCGTACCTCCAGCGCAGCAAGCCCCTGTCCGCTTGCACATCTCCCGAGCAGGGGAAGAAGTTGTCGGAAGAAAAGTGCAACCTTCAAACTTTCCAATACTGCTGGGAATTCTATTTTTCCCCTCAACAAAGATTTATACATATTTATACAAGCCCAAATGCCGATATGGGGGAAAGGGGGGGAGGCAGAAAAAATCTTGGAATTGCAGAGGTAAACTATATGTAAATGCCACAAAGTAATAGACTTGTAGTGCAAATCACACCATTTTATCTTTAATTTTGCTTTCGCCCCCCCAACCCCCTTTTCCTCTGGCTTAAAGGTGCATCAGAGATATGCATTTAAGCATATTCAGAACACGGGGCGTGAAATTAAATGTGTGGCAGAGTGAGAAAAATATACAGACGCTGGAGATGCCTTAAAAATAGGCATTTATGCAGATGGAGAGGAGCGGAATCATTTGCGGCGGGATGACCCTCTCCGCGCGCATTTCTCCCCTCACTGTTCTCCCCTAATCTCGCGCTGTATCTTCGTTTTTCATTGAACTCGCCAGTTTGCCGCTAAGCAGCCTTGTAGATAAGGCGAAGAGCTAAAAGGAGACGGCAGAAGGGGCTCACTGAGGCCGTTTCTATTGCACTTTCACCCAAGGCAATGGGCAGAATTTAACGGATTCCTTCCAACATATGTTTTTGCCAGATAAGTAAACAGTGTGTGTCGGAAATGAAAAAAAAGCATTTGCAATTTAATGACATTACAGCTCCCAGCTTAGCCCGCCGTGCTGCGAGGCGAAGAGCAGTGAAAAGGGAGAGCGGAAGAATGGTAGCGGGTGTCATCAATGTTTTTTTTTCCTTTTTCCTCCGCAAGAAGAACTACCGAATTCTCCCTATTCTTCTCATCCCTTCTTTTCTCTGTTCCATTCCTTCTTTCTATTTACCCCAATCGTCTTTAGTTTTCCTTCCCTTTTTGTCGGGATGAATTTATCTATTATTTTATTCTGAGAACTTGCCATTGTCCCGCCGTCCGATTCCTACCCACATCAGATCCTATCCCCTTATGCTAAAGATCCAGGCACGCTCAGATTCGCTTTACCAATCCCCCTTTTTCTCGCGCCCGCCTTTGTCTGCTCTCATCAAAGCACAATGGGCAGTTTGGCATAAATACACCGACTTTTAAATGTTGTTATGACATTCAGCCTCTGGGAAAAGGCGAGAAAACAAAAAGCCGTTTGCGGTTTAAATTTCAGAATAAGTAAGGGATCCGCTCTGCCTCGCGACGGTTTTCCCCCCTTTTTCTCGCGCGCTCCGACAGCTGCCTTATTATGGCAGGCTAATTGTGCAGGAAAGCAGATTATGAAAGCGTTAGGGTGTACTCCTTGACCATGCGCTAATGTGATGAGAAGTTGGGGGACCCTCTTAGCGCATGCTAGGACTCTTTTGGCACCGGTTTTAATCTGCCTTTGGTATTAACTCAGTTAACCGGTTTGTTTGAGTACGGATCAATCGCGCGCTCATTATTTTTACAAGGAAGCATTCTATTCCGCGCGCCTTCCCAGTGTTGATCTCTCATTAAACATGCTATGTAAATGCACTTCCAATCCCTCTGTAAGGGATACGCTGCCGTCGTGGGCCTGGGGCTCTGAGAAGCAGGTTATGGAGAAGGGGCTGAGAATTTGGGTCAGACACACAAGCCAGAAACAGAGAAGCCAGAACTTGAATTTCAGGTTTGCCTAAATCTAATCTCTCTCTCTCTCTCTCTCTCTCTCTCTCTCTCTCTCTCTCTCTCTCTCTCAGTGAGTTTTGTTTGATGGCGTTTATGTGTTTTGAAATGTCAAACCCCCGGAGCTGTCCAGCAATTCAGGAGAGACAATAACCCCGCAGTGTCTGTGGGGAGCTGATCCAAACTCTCCTGTTACTGCCGAAATCGCTGGTGGCTGCAGTACGCACACCCACCCAGTCACACACACCCCCTCAATCTCCCCAGGTTAAAGAGCATTCCTGCTCCAGTATGATGGAGAGCGTATGGAACTGTACGCCAGTAAATCACAGTGTGTACCTGTGCTACTTACACCTTGTTACATTTTGACACATCCGCTGGAACAATACAAAATGCCAGGAAATTTTCCTTAGCAAAACAAACAACAACTTCTTCTGAGAGGCACCCCTAAAAACCAACAAACAATTCTCTAATACGCACCAAATCTCAATATTGAAAATTAAAGTGGATGGAGGTTACATGAATATATCAGTTTTGGAAAACTACTCTCAGCATGGTGAGTGATATTACAGTAAACTTAATCTGACAACACCAGCTGTTGACTTTGCATTTCCATAGTGCCCTATATACATAAATCTATGTCTCATTAAGTTGCGCCCTTGTTGAGATGGTGTATTTTTAAACATGCCATTCTTAATACAATCTTTTTCAAATTGAGCTGTATTTTCGCACACTGGAAATCCTACTGTGCCTCTTGAAAGTTTCCACAAACACTAACCACAAACGCTAATAATAAAAAAAAGTTAAGCTACAAGTTTTGGGCCCACCCCAGAATCCTGTTATTAAAGGATAATTCAAGAGGTATTATTCAGTATGTTACTTCCGATTACAACATGCAAGCACACTTCTGTTCCTCTGTGCATCTGACTGAGTGCCTGCGAGTGATTGGCTTGCTTAATGACAAAGTAACACTTTTCATCTTGTCAAAGAGATAAGTTGTTTCAGGTCAATTTTCAAACCAGTTTTAGCAGTTTTAGCTTACTCTGTGGACTTTTTGACTGACGTGAGTTAAAAAAGCGCTAGAGGTGCCTGCATGGAGTCCCAATTGTTGCCATTAACAGTTTTTCAAACCCAGATTTATCCATTCTGAGATGACAGAAGCTGTGGTCTTGAAAAAGACCAATACATTTCTATTGTGGATCTTATGTGGAGTCTACTGTACAGCGCTATAGGAGTATTCACTTGGCAAAAATGTCCGTAACAGAGATTTATTTGTGATTATATGTCAAGATAGGGAGTGTTATGGGTGATGTACATATAAAAATGGCTGTCACATCATTTCACACGTAAACTGTAGGAAAAGAGAGAATCTCTCCATGCACCATCTCCGAGCTCCAAATGAAATCACCTGGTTACCTCAGGAGCCACAGAATCATGCAGCCACAGGGATGACCATGCATGATAGCCAATGGAGTCCAAAGACAGCGTACATCTGAATGTTAAGTCTAGGTTTAGTATTTGTCAGGCTGTAGTGTGCATGAATAAACAATACAATGAGCTGTTATATATTGCTCGTCATTCAATTTAATCAATCAAACAATCAAAATCAATAGATAGATAGATAGATAGATAGATAGATAGATAGATAGATAGATAGATAGATAGATAGATAGATAGATAGGTAGATATATGGATAGATAGATAGATAAATAAAATAGAATCGGACTCAATTAAAGGGTTCCAGCTAAAAAGAATAAGTGCATCAGAAAAATACGATGCTATTAAAAGTGCCAGTTGCAACTGCACCTTTAAAACGGTTTGGAACTGAATATTGGCAAAATTAAACAAATATGCTTCAGATTTGTTTGGTATATTTTAGCACATCAAAAACATGTCAAGCTAACACACTGATATCCCTGGATGCTGACTGTTTTCACCCTGTGGTTGTCATGACAGTACGGTGTGTTGGTAGGTTCCTCTACAATGGAGCAGATAGGTTTCGCAGAGAAATTAGCTTGTAACTATTAAACCAGGGGTGTCAAACTCCAGTCCCGGAGGGCCGCAGTGTCAGCGGGTTTTTGTTCTTTCCTTTCAATTGGTAGCCATTTTAGGCCTTGGAAACCAGGTGTGTGGACTCTTTAGCCAACCAGTGATTTTAATTAATCAATTAAGTGCTAAAACACACCAAAAACCAGCTACCACTGCGGCCCTCCAGGACTGGAGTTTTACACCCCTGTATTAAACTGAAGGCTCAGTTTCGAAGTGAAACTCAATTAGAAGTGTGTGAAACAGCAAATATGTGTGTCAAACCAGGACTCGTGTCTGCTAAGCAAATAAATGAAAATAAACAATATTATGTGTCTCCCATCACCGAAGCAAGTGTGTAAGCAAATATGATGGTGTGTCTGGGGTGATGCCCAATCCTATGAACATTTCTGTGTGTTTGTGTGAGGGTGCCTAATTGTGTGTTTGTGAGTGACATGGGTTTCTGTTTGCGCATGTGTCTGTTTGTGTAAGCGGGGGGGGGGTGTCTCAGCATTTGTGCATGTGTGTGGGCAAGTGTGTGTGCGTGTGCATGTGTGTGGGCAAGTGTGTGTATGTGTGTGCATGTGTGTGGGCAAGTGTGAGTATGTGTGTGTGAGTGTGTGCATGTGCATGTGTGTGGGCAAGTGTGAGTGTCTAACTTATGCATGCTGTGGGAGAATGTGATTGGTTTGTTTCCAGCCCTCCGTCGCCCTCTGCAGGACAATGTGGAAGCTGCTGGGGGATGGAGCGCACCTGGCTCATTGTGTGCCCGTCACTCTTTCTACTTGAAGTCTACCTTCACCTTCCAAATGAACACTGACCGCACTGCTCCTGTGTGACAATAGTGCAGTATAAGGAGCCTGGAAAAGGACACGTGGGTTCAGTGACAAAGGGGCTGAATCTGGCGAGAATAAAAGAGCTTTGTCCCTCTCACAGGGAGCTGCAACCATTTTTTGTGACTGTGTCGCAATGCCTAACGATTCAGATTAATTTCTCTTTAAGTGTAACACATAATGGCCAAACGTTGTCTACATGAGGTAAAGGCCTGGTGAAGCTGTAAAGACTAAATCTAATCATTTAAGGTTACATAAATACAATGGCTTTGTAACCTTTGAAGGTCAGGTAAGGGCTAAACACTGTGTGAACCGCACAGACTGTAATCTATAAAGCTGGTGTGTATGGCGAAGACTGGGTTAAAAGTTAAAGGTTATGCATAGCAGAAAACTCTTCATTGTTAGAGGAAAAGGCTCTGTGAACTGTGCTTAAATCTGTGTGTTTTTGTTACCATGTTTGATTTTTGTGGAATGTAAGACAAATTTACTCACTGTGGATGACAAAAATCAATAAGCCAATCGCCTGTATAAATAGTGAATAATGTGTAAACTTTAAAGGCTAAGTAAACAGCAGAGACTGTAAAATGCAAAGATTATGTCAAAGGTGAATGGTGGATGTTGTGCAAACTACAAGGCTGTGTTTACATCCCACTTCAGACAAACTCACATCGTTTGTTTACTCAAAGATACACTCCTAAAATGGAAGCAGCAGAGAGTTGTGCTGGATGAGGCCGCAGAACTAGACACAGGTGACAGATACCTACAGCTGAGGAATACTAAGGTAAGTCAAGAGGGCCTTTTCGGTTAAAGGTGGTGAAAAACATACATGATGTATGAAAGTTAAAGGCACGGGTGCATTGTGTATGGTCTGTCACAGTGAAAATCACCATAAAAGAACAGTCTCACACCTTTAAACTAGAGAGCATGAGACTGTTAAACCTCATACAAATGGGTTCATATTTTTTTTCCAACGGATGGGTGAGAAGTGACACAGAGCAAAGACTATAGCCAAAAGTCAAAGTGGCAAGGCAATCTAGTCACAATAACATCTAGCTATATATGAGATTTTCTTTTTTTTTTGGTACAGATTTTTTCTATTAAGTTTTTTTTGTAAAGTTCTCCAATGACAAACTGGGGAATATTGAATTTCTTTTGGGGCCTTGAAGAACATAAGGCTTTGGAGCTTTAAAAAAAAACCATCTTAAGCCGATCTGAGGCTGTTGTTGGCGACTGACTTCTTTATAAAAAAAAGGAAAGGAAAATATCTTTTCAAGTCAACTCAGATAATCCATAAAGACGACAGACACCGAGTCAGTGCAATCAGCAGATGGCAGGGAAGTGCCTCAGATACACCTTTTATTTAACGCTTCACGCCGCTAATGATGACACCTTCAACAGAGCCGTATAAACCTCTGTGTACCTTTACAGCGCCGAAGCCAAAGTTCTCTCAGACGGAGGCCGGGGATTAGCGCGCGGAGAGCGGGCGTATCATTTGGCAGCGATCTATTTCGCTGCTGTTGGTAATTAAAGAGCAAACTATGCATAATTTGTGTGCAGAACTAAGATACCGCGAATCCGAAATAAGGCATTTTTTGGCGTTTAATAATCCTGCAGAATTGTGAACAAACAAAGAATTTGAATATTTAAATTTTTCTCTCATTAAATACTCTTGGAGGGGTGGTGGGGGAGGGGGGTTTGGGGGCACTACAGCTCATTTGTTTCAAGTGGAGCTGCAAGTGCGCGTGATTCATCCGTCCCCATTAAGGGTTCAATCTACGGCCCTCCAGATTTCTGACGAAATAACCAGTAAAATAATCTGCTTTTATTGACAGGCTAACGTGGCATGGCGAACGCCAGCTCCCAGGTACTTATCTACTGCCCCACGTTCTGTCTTGCAGGAGGGCGTAGTGTGTGGAGGGGAGGAGGGTGTAATTCTTTGTGACTGATCTTCAGGGCATCATCTCTTCAACTTCATTATTTCTATTTTCTGATAGATATAGTTTTTGCCCCGAAAAGACGTAAGAATTTAATATGAAAGGCTCAAAATCTCACCCAGAGGATATCTGGATCTTGAACAAGAAATGAACACGGCAGACTGGAGGGGGAGCTTCTCATACAGCGATGTACCTTCATCTTCATTTTAATTTATTGACGGATTTGTGTAGTAATTCGCCGTGTTTCGCATATTTTTAGGTCGTTTTGTGGGAGAAAGGGAGGGGGAGGGGGTAGTCAGTAAGTGGTCCATGATCTTATGAATTGGTTATTTTGGCAAACTTCATAATAAAGACCATTTTCATCTTTTTTTCAGTTCTAATTATGAAATGGTGACACGCAATACGAGGCAATGTTGGTGTCTTAATTTTGTCTTTGACGTGCGGTTGGTGAAACTAAGCTTCTCTCCGTCTGAATTTAATTTCCTTATGCACAGTTATGCCTATCACATACAGAGCTATTTTGAAACCTGATTCTGTGGTTCAGATCAATCACTGCTTTACAGTAAAAAGCACAAAAGCAAATCACAACAAATTGTTCTTAATCTCTAAGAGGGATAGCAAGGAAAAAAAAGAAGAGAAAAAGGATAGAAGAAAAATCTCTATTTGTCTCAGGCAAGAATATACAACATTGATGTTTTGAAGAAAACCATATTTGTCTGTCAACAAGATTTCCATTTGCAAATCAGCAGTAAAATGACAAGATGTGGTACTGAATCCAAACAGTGCCAGCGCAGCAGTTCCAAACGGCACCATGTAATGGACTGTAGCTTTGCCCACAGAGGCAGGGTTACGGTCAACAGGGCTATCCGTGTCCCAGCACCGATAAGCGGTATCCGCTCGCCATTTCAGTTCCCGCTGTCTACATTCACAAAGCTGCACATGCAGTGGTCTTCTGGCTCTTTTCTGGCCATGTTCAGCGTGCGGACTGAAGTGTGAAAAGAAGCTGTATCTCCGAGGACAGCTCATGAAAGCCTGTGCCCATGAGTACAGCTCGAATATGGTTGGGCATCACAAAATAAAACTGTCTAACGGGTCTATAACTCATTATAATATTATAACAATCAAACTGTAAGTACAGCATTATATATATTTTCTTTTTTTATATGGTAATAAAGCAGAGTAAATAGGATGATGGTGAAAAGAGAAAAAGGGTGACGCTGACACTGAGCATGACATATAAGATGTGTATCTGAAAACCTGCATATCAAGCAGTATGTTCAAGGTTTCAGGAATATGTTACTATTATTTGTCAGCTAGGCTGCAAGGAATTTTGACAGCAGTATTGAAAAAGATTGGAACCCTCAACGAGCATCCTGGCTCCAGTGCTGCAACTCGCCCCTGGTCCCTGTCACTGCCATGTGACCCCCTGCAGCTCATTAAGAATGCTGCAGCCTGATTGGTGCTCAGCGTTCCCCTGGTTCTCGTTCATGCCTCCCTCCACTCTATTGCTGACCTGCAGAGCCAAGACCCGATCTGATCCATCCTAAGCACAGGCTATAGTAGAGTCCTACATGCCGTCTTAGCCACTCTGATTAGCATCAACTGACACATTGCGTAAATGTAAATGAATGTAAATGGGCATCCACTTTGATTTCTGAGCCGTTCTTAAGCCACTTCCCAGGGAAAGGTGATGGTTTGGGATTCTGCATACCTGACAGTTTCTCCTTTGTCTGTGTGTGTCTGTGTCTGAACTGTAGCCTGGATTCAGCCAGTAGGGATCACAAAAAAAAAACACTTTTTTGAACCATTCATCTGATAACGAGGCTTAGCACTGCAACGATTCTGTGACATGCACTTTTGAGGTGGTGACCAGCAGCAGATTATGTGTATTTTAGTCCCGGAGGATCAAGGTCCTCACACAATCCACAATCCTCGCTCTCATTCTCTGCCAGTGCACGGAAAAAAATAAAACACAGTTCAACAGGAAATGCTTTTGTCAGAAAGATTCTCAGACATAAAACTGAACTTCTTAGACTCAAGAAGTCCTCAATCACAGTGCCGAGAAATAGAGTTTAAATCACAGTAAATGTGTTTCTGGTGTATGTGTGTTTTGTGTGTGTATAGGCATGTGCACATATGTATTCATGTACATTTGTTTTTATTTTTTACATTGCATTTTCACAGTTTAAAACTATTATGTTGAGTGTCTCTTTATATGAACTGTCTTCTAGTTTTGGGTTTTTCCTAATTTGTTTTATCTGGTAGATATATTTCACACCATGGATGAACAGCACTTCATAAATAAAATTGTTGTTAGTATCGTGTTTTATCCAGGGTGTGGCCGCACATTGTACACTGCAGTCACTCCCACAATCAGCTTCTGCTGACTGTCACCCTTTACTGGACAACACAGTCAATAACAATGTATCATGTTTTTTTTGAAGAGCCAAAAACATGAAAATGATCTATGTCTGAAAAAAGAAATTCTAAAAAGACGCATGATGTCAGAGGACCAAGAGTGCATCTCACTAATGCCAGCGGCCGTTTCAAACGCGTGGGATAAATGCTGAAAGCCACATTGAAAAGCTGGGGACAAAAAAGAAGTCCGCTTCAAGTTTCCCTTCGATTCAGGTGTAACCCTACCCCGAGCGCTGTGCCGGTCCCATTGTCTGTAACCGCAAGGAAGAAGTGTGGTCATCTCTACAGCTGCAAGCCCATGGATGGAGCGTAGCTGAGAGGAAGCTGGACAGCGCGCTCGCCCCTTTGCGGTCGTCTGTGTCAGTGTTGAGTGTAAGTGGGCATCGCGGCCATCTCTATCAGCCGTAACAGGGAGGGAGTGGTGTGGTGACATGTTGTGCTGTGATAATGCAGCTTATACAAGCTATCTTAAAGGCTTGGGTAGAACCTGGGATTTCATTGGCTTTTTACTTGGTCACACTATCATTTAGATACATGCGTTTTGGAAAAATCCACAGCAAGGTTACACCAAGCCAATGTGAACACATTAACTGTCAGGTCTGATGTCATATGTTGTATCATGAACCTGTTACAAAGATGCTCTATGACATTGCCATAGTGTCTCTGCTTTGAAGTGATCATATGCTATAATTATGTATTATTTATTTTGTATTTTATGTCATTGTGTCTTTTGATGTGATGTTCCCCCCAAGCTAATGTACTCGTATGAAAATATGGAACATTTGAATGAAAAGATGTTAACAAAAAATTCTGTGCTGTGAAAATCTTGGAGGGACATTGCACCACAATCGCTAGGATCCTGAAATATTCCCATATAGCACGACTGCGCAGCTTAAACCCGACCAGCCAATCACATCCCACCACTACAGGTTCACTGGGCGAGACTCAATGAGAAACACTTGCTGTCATTCGGTCAGGACAATCAAATCAATCAAAATGCAATTTAAGTCTCTTTAAGGGCATACAATATTCTGTTTTAGACTGATGAGATTACATGCCAAGGGAAAATTTTCTTTTTCTCTCATTAAAGATAAAATATTTTAAAAAATTTGTTGTATTATAAAGTGTGTTAAAAAAAAAACACTAATGTGATAGAGAAGAACTGTCCATACTTGTGTGTGTTTCATTAACCACCTGCTTCCCTTCGATTCGACCAACACCACTGGAGACCCGGAGAGTTACTCCTGCAGTCTTTGCTCTGACCTTTGACCCCTGTGGCCTCCAAGGCCAAGCCTGGCAGTTAAGGATGCCGAAGCTTATCGCCCGTCCATCCTTTCAGTGCTGTATTATCAGCGGAATGCTGGCAATTGGAAACCTAATTCCTGCAAAGATTCTTGAAGAAATCACTTAGTCATTTCCCTACACAGGAGAAACATGCGTTGCTGGTTGACCTCATGATGGTGGAATTTCTCAGCCCAGAGGCGAACGGTGAAAAACTTGATGAGGATACAAAGAGATGAGACGATGAGAAGAAAATCAAATAAATTAAAAAAAAATAGTCTCTGTGAAATGGCTCATGTTGCCTACCACTGGCTCCTGAGGTTCACTCAGCATGACATTCCCAGGTGAGCTTGCTTTCATCAAGGCTTAGAGGAGCAGTCGTCTGTGCTTACCTGTGACGGACACCTCAGTGGTCAAAATGTGGACTCAATTTGTTCTGTGTCCTTTCTGACTCAGACGTATGACACCGCCTTAAACATTAGAACGGCCATAGCTTTGAAAGGTGTCTGCTTGTGATTGGACTCTGTATTATCAGCACTCGTTTACACCTCACACATCTAGTCTTATTAAGATTGCCTTCATTTTCAACTACTGCCTGTTTTCAAAGTCTTCTACCTCTACATTTCACCTGTGTGGTCTTTACGAGGGTTGAACGTATGCACCAGTTAAAAACAAAATGTCTACTGAAAATTATTGACATGGTAAAAACTTGGTCAGCATTTTTTTTTCTGTTGTGTACAGCATATATGCATGGGTTGAAAAATATACATATTTAGTTCACACTTCCACTTGAGCCTGGTGGGCCAGGAGCAGCTGCAAGAGAGCAATGAGAGACTCATGAACTTAACAGGCAGCCCTTATCGTCCCCAGGTGAGGTTGAGCCAAATGCAGCTTCGTCAATGCTCAGAACTGCAAATCAACATAGTGTATTAAATGTGCTATATAAATAAACTTGCCTTGTCTTGCCTATACACAGTCAAGCTCACGGACAAACCCCTCTGTTTACTGTATTTAGGGACAGACTGTTTCCTGCAGGTAAACAGTGTGCCACTCTCTGATAGATCGTCCGGAAAAACATGTATTGATTTTTTTATGGCATACTCTGTCTGAGAGCTTAATTGAGCCCTCAGAGTTCTGAACGCGGATTTGTTCGTTCGGCCCAGAATATTTTTTTTATATTTTCTACAGAAGAGGTAGGACTCTAACAGAGACCTAAGCAAGCATCGCTCCTTTAAAACGGGAGTGCTGTCGGCATAAGACGATTCGTCAGAAGTATTACCCACTCAGTAGCGAGGAGCGCGCACACAACTTTGGCGCCATTGTGCCTTAACAGATATAGTTTATCAGCCCATAGCAAGCGAAGCTAATTGTAAACTGATATACCGTCTTTTGTGCTGACAGATCACAGACTTAATGAAGATATCAGTGGTCGATCTTCAATGGCAAGGCAGGAGCGGCCAAATGAGACACGACTTCTCACATTCACATTCATTACCCAAAGGCACTTTGTCTTCATTGTTACGAAAATAAAGCAAGTATTGTGTTTTTTTTTTTCTTTTTTTCCTTTCCTTCAACATGACATCTTTCATTCAGTCCAACAACGGTAAAACTGGTTGGTAAAAACGTTAAAAAATGCAAGAATTTCTGTAATTTCTTCATTTTTTACACATAGTTGGGGACAAGGTGCTTTGGGGGTTAAGAACAAATGCCCCACTTACAGACAGAAACAGCCCCTTCCACTCTCACCCACCCCCAAACTGAATTCATCTCCTCAACATCCCTCCAAAATGAAGTGTGTAGTAAACCAAATAATATACTCCACTTCTTTCCATCACTATTCCCAAAAAAATCCCTGTTCCTTCCACGAGCTGGCCTCAGACTTCAGAGCAGGCGGGGTGTTTATTTGAACACGTATATATAGACTTTCTCATTTCTTTCGGTGACCCAGGGCAAGGAGACATATGTGGGTTTTAAAGACCCGATTTGACACGTTAGGTGTTGTGGAAAAGGTGCAATGCAAGATAATTTGAGGTATTTTTCCCCCTCCTGGGAGCATGCAGCAGTTAAAAAGTAACAGGTATCCTTCAGGAAATTACAGGTAATACAAAATGTAGCAGGCATAAACAAGTCGTGAAGCCAGTCTGCGATGGCGAGATGGCTCCAGGACGGGCTTTCCACAGTTTGATTAAACCTTAAAATGAGCTAGAGGAGCTGTTTACACACAGACACACACACACACACCTACATGAGTACCTGGCGGCACAGATCTCGCTGTCCTCCATACAGGCTACACCTGTTCAGCTGAGACACGCGCAGACTGCTACTTACAAAAACCGGCAAGAGAAGGCAGAAAAAACAAAACCTGTTCGTTTTCTGCTGACAACAATTAAAAACAACGACGTCTCAAAAATAGAATAGGCTTGCATTACGCTGTCGTCGCGAATAAAACGAAAATCCCTGAGTTCGCTAATGGTATTCAGCTATGATGATGCTTCTTACGTCCCGTATCAGCCTCCGAAGCGGGTGTTTGCGAGGGTAGCCCGCAGCCATAGCCTCAATCGTAGGAGCCTTATGCATATCCGTCAATTCAGGTCAATGCAGAGTTGAACCAGCGTAATATATGTATGTTAATTCTCTTAATCTCGCGCTTACAAATCTTACAGGCCCCTTGAAGGTTTAACACCGCGACATAATAATATCAGAGTAACGGAACTGGGTTTATGAAAATCTAATCCAGAGAGCCGGTTGGTAATCGAGTGGAGGAAATTTGTGATACCAGATACAATTTTCATAATGTTGTCATTTTTGTTGCCGAAAGCGCAAATATATAGCCTACAGTGTTTGTGTTGCTTGAAAATGCATTCAGGAATCTCTCCCATCAAAACATGTAGGCTGTAAAATATTATAAAATGAGCTTTTTTATTTTGAACAATTATACAGGATAAATGTACTGTATATTTGAGCTGTCTGTAAAATATAAATATTTATTTACATAGACTACATCTCAAAGAGAGTATATATGTGTTCCTGTGTGGATCCTCCTGTTCAGGCAAGCCTCTACTAGCCCGATATATTAGTACCGATTGTGGGAAAGCCTTGCCATGTAGTGATACCCGAAGGTCATGCAGTGGAATGCCTGACCAAACTGTAGCCAATCAGCTACCTGGTCCCCCAGTACAAGCCGCACGCGAAAAATCTTCCCCCGGTTGACTGTCGGCGCGAGCCCAAACGCCAGGGACTGGAGAGTGAAAAGAGGTGGCAGTTGATGTATGACGTTATGAAGAGGAGGTCGAGCGCGTGCCTGTCTGAAATTTACAGACGCAGCCGAAGGACTGTTGATGCATTGAATTGTCTGATCATTGTTTGGGTGGCTTTTGAGAGTAGGGGGAGGGGGGAGGACATCCTTTCAATTACTTATGCTCCAGGGAAATAATTGGAAAATCAAACTCACTGTTTCCAAATAATGACTTTAAACTTTAAAATGACATATGCAGAGTGAGTAGGAAGCTGGTCGAGCAGTACTGTAGAATTTCACAACAGACTCATTCCTCTAATTTAGGTATTACTTTGCTTTCTTTGTGTTTCCTTCAACTAAATTGCAAATCCTCCAGGCTGCCTTGTGTCTGGTATATGTGTGAGTGTGCTGTACGTTCACCTGTTGGAATACAGCTGGAGTCTCTATGAAAAGACAGGCGGTGGATGTGTCCCTTCACGCCTGGTGACAGAATTACGTCTGTGGAAGGTCACACAAATTCCGAAAGTCTCCATGGAAGCGTTTGATCTAGCTCCGGCCCCTCAGTCAAACATCCCTCTGCATCTAACCAGCTTCCCCCCCAAGGCCTCACAAACACATTTAACTGCGTGTGCTGTGCCGACACATCTCTCAGCAGAGCATCTCAGAGTCACTGACCTGAGATCAGCGTTTCCCTTACTCATATCCCAACTGTGTCCATTACGAGCTTAAAGGAAAACTGATCCAAGATCTCCTGTTCAATTAGGAGATGCTTTATGAATACTGACCTCCCAGTGCTGTCCTTTATGGATATACCACATGAAGTTCACATTCGATATGTAACACATATACTAGACAAGTTGTTTTGGAAAACTTCATCTGTGGTGATATAGCATGTGAGAATTTATAGATTGATTTTCACGTGATCTCATGTTGTCACATGCATTTTCATGATGAAATTCTCTTTCCCCATATAGTAATATTGATAATGTTTTAATGTGTGTAGCTTTATGTTATCACATGTTGTTTTCACAAGTTGTCACATTATGTTTGTGCATAGACAGGTAAGGCATTACAATCCCCAGTCATAGCACTACTAATACACTATTTAAGTTCTACTTACCTGGTTATATCTTTGCTGATTTGTCACATTTTCTTAGCCCACTAAACACAACGATGGGTTTGAGTAGCTAAATCTGACACAACTTGACAGAGGGCATCTTTCCTAATGTATAACAATTGTACAGCTTGTCCCTGCATAACGACAGTCATACTTTAGATCAGTAATCACAACCTCCAGTCCTGGAGAGTCCCAAATATCTGCAAGGGTTTTTTGTGTCTACTTGCAATTAGCATCCAGACTATGTAAGAGAAGCGTAGCATGTATATTCTTTAGCCAATCAGTGACTTCCGTTAACCACCCAAGTGCATACAGGGTATATCCTTCAGCCAATCAGTAACTTGTGTTAACCACCCTAGTGCTGACACACACTGGATTCCTGCAGACACTGCAGCCCTCTGGGAGTGGAGTCTGAAATCTAGGGTTTTAGTCAAGAGGTTTGTAATGACTGTTAATGACTTGTTGTGCCATTGACTTCCCTCTCATCTGGTCAACAGCACTGCTTACCATACAGAAAGTAACATACTTAACATGTTAGGGCAATTTATTTGAAGTAGGGAAATTAAATCTTCATGGAGGCAGCAGCTGGTGTGAACCACTATGCATGTGACTAATTAATATTCAAAGGAGTGCAGCTGGGTCCACTTATGGTGCTTTTACATTGGTGATATGTGGCTTTTGTGATATCTAAATTAAGGCTAGATTCAATCAAATGCATTTTGCCTCTTTAAGGTAACATGCAATTCAATCGAAACAGACTTTACATTGCAGCCGTTTCCTTTGAGCATTTAGCATTTTATTGGAGGCGTGCCTTTCAGAAAGCATTCTTTTCACTTTGAAATAAACTACTGTAAGCGATTAAAGAGGCTAAATTCCTTTTGATCGAATGGGACACACCCTTGGAGGGGGTAAGTGCATTTGATGGAACCTAGCCCTTAGTCATATGCACTCATATGTGTGACTTCTTGACATGGTGTGGAATTTCTTTTCTCACAGAATCTTGACTCAGTTCATGAATAATCGGCAATTGTAAATTGTAATATCTGGAATATTTCAGCAGAGTAACCAATTGTCTGTTTTTCAGACACTTTGATGCATTTAAGTTATTACTGGTGAATAAGAAGCTAAGATTCTCTGATACATTGTTTTACAGTATGAACCATCATATGTCATGTATGTTTTGTTCTTTAACTTAACATTTGGTTGCAATGTTTAAATTCTTAACGGAATTGTGCGGTGACCAAAAATTTAGATTGGACTTTGAATGAGGTATCATGGTGCTTATTTTGTGTTCCAAAATTGAGATCTTCCTGTCCAACCACAACATAATCTCCATCTTCACAAGACATCTCTTAAATATAATATAACAATGAAATTAAATATTTTAGCCAATGTATTTGTAACCAGTGTAAACAGGCTAGAAGCCAGAGGCGTGTGTCAAAACAAGATGCATTTTTTGAATGCCAGCCATGTAAACAACATGGGGTGATTGTGGCTGAATTCATTGACTACAGTAGAGGGTCCCACAGTTTAGATTCACATAATATATATGCCTCTTTGCTCTATTTACATCTGAAGACTTGCTGTATTTCCTCATAATCAGAAAAAAAACATATTTTCTTTGCAATTATTTATTTCTGTGCAATCAAGACTAGATGTCTTGATTGCACAGATGGACTGAATGAATGAGTGTGTATAGGTGTGTAACATAACTTTGTATTGCTCTATCTTGAGTTGTACATTCTGTACATCTTTGGTTGGTATGGAAATAAAGTACTGGATGGAAAAACGCAATTCCCAAACATTTGAAATGATAGGGACAGTGAACTTCAATATGCCAACAGCAGTGACTAGGGGACAGAAAAGGTGGACTGGTTCCTCTGGGCTGCTAGTTCCTCACCATGTTTTTTCTACAGTACTGGCAGAGACACATGGCTGAGATTGGCTGTGGTTGGCTGAGACACACTGATACATGACTGAGATTGGCTGAGACACACTGATACATGGCTTTGATTGGCTGATCTTCATGGATGGCATATGTGATATCAGCTCATGGAGGGTGTGTCCGCAAAGGGGCTGGCAGAGCTCCCTTTTGTCTGAGGCATGTAGACCACTTCACTGTGTTGGATTCAATAAAAGGTCAAATGAGGTCTGGGCTTAAAACCGCTCTGTAAAATGAATCAAAGGTCGTGTGTTCTCCAAGTTTCACCTTAAAATAGGAATTTAAAAAAATGTTTAAACATTTGTCAAAAACCTGGTTTTAAAAGCCCACATTACTCTTAGGCCAAGGGGAAACAGCTGTGCAGTTTGCTTCAAGTTTCAGTTTTGAACTGAAAGGCAAGCAGGGTGTCAATAGGGACTGTCATTGTGCTAGAAAGTTTTATGACATCACTGCCATTTATCAAATATTTCAGTTGTTTCTTCCAAATAAACAGCAATGGGCTGTAAAAGAAGCAGTTCAGTTAACTAAATACAAACATAGGAGCACCTGTGGGAAAAGATTACCTGTAGCACTGGGAGTACCTTACCTGTAGTAGTTTACACTAATATTCTTTGCTGTTAAAACTCATTAAGAAGCAGATGGGCCCCCCCTCTGAGCTGGGTTCTGCTCAAGCTCTTCCATTTAGCTTGGAAGTTTTTCCTTTGCCACTGTCACCTTAAGCTTGCTCTGGGGTTGGGGGGGGATCTCCCGGGATCTATGGGAAGCTGCTATGCAATGATGCTATTACAAAAAGCACATTACAGATAAAATTGAATTGAACTGAGCGGTTGGAACAGTTCACTTTTAGGAGAGGGAACAGTTCACTTATAATGACAGGAACAGCCAGGGTCAGGTACACCGAAGAGCGATGAAATGCACACCTACGGCTTGTGTGACATAGACTGGTCTTTGAAATAACAGCAGGATATTGTTCCTGTAGAATATGGGGGTCTTACTTTTAAAGTTACATTTAGTCTAAGCTGACTGGACTATGATTTTTCTGTGTGTAAATGTGTGCATGTGTACTATACAAAATAAACATTCTCAATCCTGTAACATATTCATCGTGAAAACATAATATGACTCTAGTCAGAGCCCTTAACCAACGGCAGATTAATATTTCAGAATGCCTTCTGTCTGATTTTAATCGTTTTGCTGGGACTGGAAGAATCCATTCTCCCCGAAAAAAGGTTATTTGTGCAAGAAAAAAAAAAAAGAAACCAGATTGTCGCTGAATTGAACAGCCCCTCCCCTACCTGCTATGAAGCGGCACTTCCAGATAGGAGCTATTCACAAGGAGTCCCATTATTCCAACCCCATACAGAAAGCATCGGCCTCATTCCCTGCTATGGTATTACCGAACCAAGAGCAAGAAGGAAATCTCTACACAGAAAAAAAAATGTTGCATTGAATTCAGAGTGTCAAATAAGCTGAATCTTCTCTGCTTATCTCATGTGTAAAAGATCACACTGGCCAACTGTGTCTCCAACACTAAGAAATCAGTAGTCTCCTTAACTGAGACCATAAATAACCCCCTCCACCCCCCACCCTGTTTCAGTGCTAAGAGTGTCAAAGGAAGCGTGCATCTGCACTGAGAACCTCCTTCCCTCCTTCATTCATCGTATTCTTCTTTTGCTGATCTTCCACATTTCCTTTGTGCTGGTCCTTACCCAGGCTGAGAGACACAGCAAGTGTTTTCAGCCACAGTTTGGGTTATACAGTATGATCTTTGCAGGAGTAATCTTGGTTACTGTAACTACTTTGCCCAAAGACACTTCGGAAATGCCACCACCCACAGGATTTAAACCTGCAACCCCTTTGGAGCTTATCACCCCCAGTCCTCCCTTTTTGGTAATACTGTGAAAGTGTTCACAAAAACGATTTCTCTTACCAGAAGTTTTGGGATATTGATATAGATATATGGCAAATAATAAGTATCATTTGAATGGGGGAGAGTTAATAATATGTATATCAAACAGGTTCATCTTTTTTGGGAAGGAGTATAGACAAATATATGTAAAATTGGGAGATCTGATTGGGGGAGACATGCTGATGTAGATTGTGAGTAGGAGCATCTGATTGGGTGAGGAGTAATGATGTGGATAGCAATCTGATTGACGAGAGGTGTTAATTTGGAAAGCACATGGGTACATCAGATTTAAACTGTACATGTGTGTCTGGCTTGAGTGGAAGACAGTTAAGAAACAGAACGTTTTACAGGCTAGTGGATGGGGGGGGGGGGTAGTTTTGACCTCCGTAACACTGGATGACCTCCCCTTCTCTATGTATATTATCTATCTATTTCAGTCTTTAATAAAGTGATTGAAAATGTTTTTGACCATTCTATCAGACACAAAATCTCAGGTTAAGATTGTTTAAATCCATATACAGGCAGCTAGAGATTGTCCTATACAGGAGTACTTATGCAGTTTACATTTCTACACACTGCGCATTTATGCCGGTAAATATTAACAGATGTGATTTGGATAAAGCACCTTGCCCAAGAGTACTAGGGCAAAGCCCTTTTCTGAGAATTGAACCCACAGCCTCTAGGTTACAGGCCCAGCTGTTAGCCATTACATTACCGTACTGCTCATTGCTTCATACTGTACCAACATCACATAGTTCCTGCCATTACCATGGTTTCCACAGGGGGAAAAGATTGATGTGAAAATCAAATTACTTCAAAATGTAGTACCTAAAAAAAAACATAAAACTGCCCACAGATAGCTGGTGCACTGCCTGTGATCTGCTATCCTAACTCACAATTAATCCCTGCAAATGCATATACACATGTGAAAGACTAATCACTTTTACCAGTGAGGTACCATGTGAAGCAATACAACCATGCTTCTATGGCAACTATAAAAAAAATGCACATGCAAACACATACACTGCTTGTACAACAGAAGATGCGTGAGCAACACTGTGGCCTCCCAGCCTTATTCAGGAGGAATGGGTGTGGGCTCTGGCTTTTGTTCTGGCCCAGCACCTGTACACCTGATTTCGAAAATCACTGTCTTAAATTAATAATGATATCAGGTGATTTTGTGCTGGACTAGAACTAAAGCTTACACCCACACAACCCTTTCAATGAACATATTTTATTATTTAGCATTATATATGGCATATTTTCTTATATTAGTGGGTAAAGAATTCCTGTAGTAAAAGGGTATTTGACTCTGGGTAAAATAAATGAGCAAAATAATAAAATATAGTCCTATACAGTCCTACCAAAAATAAAAACTTCTTGATATACATTGAGCTGCATTATTCTTTGTTAAATTAAGCATTCTCACAAGATTAGTGAGAATTTCTTACCGATATTTCTTAAATTACAGAATTTAGATAATCTATGCGCATATCTTAGTTCACATTTTCAAAAAGAAACATATCTACCACGCTTGACACGTAACAGGTAAAGGTTTATATAAGCTTGTTTCCATTAAAAATGAACTCTGCTCCTATAAATACTATTTACCTTTATTTTCACATATCATCCTGTGGCTGTATTTTTTAAATGGTGTGGAAATCTATTCTGTGTTTTTATAAATATCATACCAATAAAAAATTTTAATCTAGAAAATAATTTGCAAAAAGATTCTTATTTTTCATTATTAATGATAAGAAAATGAAGCCAAGATATCCAGTGTCAAATGAAAAATAACTTTCCACTCAGAGGCGCAAATTACTGAGCTTAAGATACACATGCATCTTTAAAATGTCTATTCATAAATTAATATTTGATATACTGAAATAATTACGCGTTCATCCTCACCACTATTGGACGAGGCGTTTTTTAGGAAAGCACGTGACAGACCCTTCCACCTTAATTGTTGAATACAAAAACAAAACAAAAAAAATTAGAAATAAAAAATAAAATGGTGTTGCTGTTTGTTGTTGGCCTCTACCTCAATACCGTCAGATCTTTGACCTCCAATTCAAGTTCATTATGAATGTTCTGAGCAGCCCTTTCAGTTATTTTTGTCTATCTATATAAAAAAAGTTTTCTTACACAGTAATTTGCATAGTTGCGTCTCCACCTTTCCCATTCACTTCCCATTCTGCAAGAGGAGAAAAAAGCATATCTATTCAAAAGCCATTTAGTCCATTTCTTTCTTGGCCGGTAAACCTATTCATCAATTGTTCTGCCTTGTAGATCTCATTCTAATGCTAATATAGCGTGTTAAATATCTTTTTGTTCCCCTTTCGCCGTTTTGTCATTCAGTTTATCCAGTTTTGGTCACCCTTTTTATTTATTTATGCGCCTGCTTCTATTCATGTCCTCATGTATTTTTTATTATGTTGTTTCACTGTCATGCAGTGTCAACTCACTCCATTCAGCGTGGGCTACTCGAAGGACTCGGAGGGACAAAGCGTGTACACATTGCGGAGCTTTTCAGTCTGGCCAGCTGGATCGGCTGAAAAAAAAAACCCGTGAAAAGGAGTCCTCCACAATGGACACAGAAGAAGCGAACAATGCTAACAGTTTTCCAAATACCACTGATTGCTTCCATCACAATGAAGGAAAGCGCCCGCCTTTCGCGGAGCTCCACTTCAACAAACAACGCGCTCACAAAACCTCCCAACCCACGTTTTGTTCCCGGACAAAACCTCCTCGACTGTCTAAACGCTCCCACTGAAAGAAAAAAAAGTTCCTTTCAGTTTTCTTTTCCCCTTCCCTTAAATGAAAAGGGAAAAATAGAAAGAGTGGGAAATGGTCACTGAACTACTGATATGTGTCCTTTTATAAACCTGACGAGCTTTTGAGGCGTTTTAATCGCTAACTATAGATAACCTCTTCCTTAATCTCGTGCGACTTTCGTCTTTGGAAATGTCAAATAACAAATTCACTGATGCGAACAAAACTACTAAAGGTATGCAAGTCTTCGGGTATTTAAATTATTCAATGTTCTTTTCATACACTACAGATCAAATACGGAAACTCAGATAGGTTTGAGTTCTGGGGACCAATTTTTGGCATCTCAGATTAAACTATTTCATGCACAATATCCACGTACTGTATGCTATTTCAAAATACGTATTTCAACTGGACTTCACGAGTTTCGGGCGTCATGGCGTGACATGTGTTGGAATGTGGTATACAAATGAATGGACACTGAATAACGCTTTTGAGATCCAGACTGACCCGTATGAACCCCGGTCATTCCTGATTTCACTTGCGCGTTATTTCCAAGGCGAAGCAGGAAGTTCCGTGGAGAGCTGGGATCGGGCAGTAACCAGAGAGAATGCGGAGCGGTGAAAAGGTTTAATTAACCGTGTCGAGGATAATTATCCCTGGACAGTCGAAATTAGTTTTGCATAATCGCTCTGATCCATATGAATTAACTTCTTAATATCATTTAGCAAGAGAAGTATGATTAATTAACTTGTCCTGTTTATCTTTCAAAATAATTAAATTAAAATGTGATCCATATTTGTTTGTGAAATATATTTATCATAAAATGTTTTAACTACACATATTTAAGAAGTATAATGCATGTATGGTTTTCTTGTTTGGCTTTGTTTTTCCCCTAATAGAGATGGCCTTATTTTATCACTATGCTACACTCATTTACATAGTTTAATCAGTTTGTCATAACATATTGACATTAATGCACAAAATAATGCACAATGGGTGGTCTATTCGCGTCCGGTTTAACATGTAAGCGAAAACGAATGCAATACCTGTCCCAAAGGCCAGCATCGGCGTAGTCAAAGAGCCCCCTTTTACCGTTCCCTGAATTTCTACAAATGAAAACGACTTTTTAAAAATCTTACTTCCTATTCACGATTAAAAATGTGATAAATCGGGGTTTGCCTCCTTAGTACAATGGACTGATTTAGATTTCCAAGTAATTCTATTCAAAGCCAGAACAAAAGCGGTCTTTGCCGGATACCTTACACTTCACCTGAGCTAAGGACGCAAGGGCAATTCAGATAAAAATCTTGTTAGTAATTCAGCAAGAACTACAGAGCGTTTTTTTTCTCCTCTATTTGTCCGCATACACTTTATTATTACGCTTTTGTTCAACAAATGAACATAGTAGCATTTATATTTCTAATTTACATGAAAGTAAGTGTTGTTAAATAAAACACAAAACACACAACTTCATGAGGAGTTAGTAAAAACGAGCACATAAACGCCAGTCAGTCATCATAGAGAATACAATTGTCGGTGATACTAAGTAGTTGTACGCTTCTGCACTCAATGTAGGCCTGCACAAGTATGCAGACTTGATCGTGTTACAGAATGCGATTCATTGAATGTAAAGATTTAATGTTACCCCCTACCAGCACTTCAAGTTTTACTGTGCAAATGCTAAGGGAAAAACTGTCCTCTGGTCAACGGAGTTTTTGCACTAAACAATAAATATGACACATCTATAAAACAGTATTTAAAAGCTCAGAATATACACTGGATTTCTAGTCAAACAAACCCCAGAAAATTCCAGGTTAAACCATCAACTTCATTAATCTGTACACATTTACATCTTTTTGCAATACCGGCTGAATAGAGGAGAACACTGAGGTTGGGCGGACTCAGTTGCTTCTCAGCCATCCTAAATAATCCAGTGTTATTTGTATAAGCCTAAATTAATGTCTAGGGTTACCGCACAGTTTGTTTATCACAACTGAATAAATATGGATGAACCTGTCTGCTCTGCGCAATCCTCTGTGGCACCGTCAGCAATTCCGATAGATATATCCAGCAGGTACTTTTTGCAACAGGTTGAATCCTACTGTGGTACTATTTCAGATTGGTGTTCACGTTTTGGACTGCACACTTACTGCAGACCCTCTCGTTTTCCCCAAAGTAACAGCCTAATAGAAATTAAATAAAAACATTTAAAAAGTCTACATGATGAATGCACAAAAGGTTAAGCGCTTCAGCCATCACTTGCTAATTCCCTCCAGGATTTGTAGTGTTGATGGCGGTAAATATAGTTTTAGAGAGTTCTCTAAACAACAACGAAAACATTACCTTATAAAAAGGCGTTAATTTATATACATAACACATGTGATATATCTGAGACGACGTGAACTGTATCACATGTAAACATCTGCGCATGCGCTTAATAAAACCCGCACATAAATTGTCTTTACACATTAAAACATAGGTTCAAGTCCTTGGTATCATAACGCGGCAGCGTAGGCAGGGTAAGGTTCAAGCGGGGGTTTACCCATCCCTGGTAGCAGGATATAGGCCAGTGGTGGCTGGACTCCTGCTGAAGGCCAGCCGGCACAGTTACACGGTATCATGTAGCCAGGATTTCCCGGTGAAGGGTGCGAATGAGTGTGCGTGTGTGTCCCGCTCCCGACAGTCCCAGTCCCAGAGAAGGCAGTCGCGCCACTCGGGTACCCCAGTGGGGACGCGTAGGGAAACGACGGTGATGAGATTTCAGCCATCTTCGACCCCAGGTCAAAAAAAGAATAAGGGTTCGTGGATACAGATGGGTTGAAGAAGACTCTGGCCGCTGCGGCCGCGGCCGCGGCAGCTGCTTTGTCGGGGTTGTTGATTAGGGACTCGGAGAGCGCTCCGCTTGGCAAACCGCTGGCTTTTAGCGACTCGTGATCTCCTAAACTGTAGGGCACCGGGAAAGCAAATTTGTCTTTTTTCATTAACGTCTTTGGCTTCCGCCGTGGTCTGTATTTGTAATCAGGGTGCTCTTTCATGTGCATGGCTCTCAGCCGTTTCGCCTCGTCAATGAACGGCCTTTTCTCCGACTCGGTGAGAAGTTTCCACTCCGCGCCCAGTCGTTTGCTGATCTCAGAGTTGTGCATTTTAGGGTTCTCTTGAGCCATTTTCCGGCGCTGCGCCCTGGACCACACCATAAATGCATTCATAGGACGCTTTACGTGATCCATCGGTTTGGACATTTTTGGTTCAAGGCACTTTCAGACCTGACAAGGTAAAAACATATATATGTATGTATATCTTTCAAATCCGATACTTTTTTCCCGTTCCCTCAACTTAATCTCTTTACAGACTACATTCAAATACAGTTTTTACTTAGAATATCACTGTTAAGTGTACAAGTTTGTCATATGGCATTTAACTATTTAAAGAAAGACAAGTATCATTCAGAAACGGTACAGATTCTAGTCAGATGTGTTTTATCCACTTACTTCGAGCTCAGATTTCCATCGCACGGCTGGGAATGTATCCTTTTAGCAAACGAGAACAGCAAATGGTTCCGTCTTGTTTGGAATTACTTCACAAAAGTTAGGCAGCTGGATTAATCGCTGAAATCCGACCGAAGCACCGTTACAGTGGGGATAACGAGCGGATGATTCTCTTTGTCTCCCTTTAACGCAGATGTTTCTTAACTTGTGCTTTCGCCAGTTGCCTGTCAGATGCCTCGCTCTTGTATCCACCGTTGACGCAAGTAGCTCATATCTCGAGGCTGCCCCATGTGAAATAAGACTCACATCAAAAGCAGGTAGCGTAAGGCCCCCCCTTGAGCATGCGCGGTACGGCTCACGCAAACTGACAAGATCACATTTGGTTGCCAGTAGCTAAGTCTTCATTCAGGAGCGTGCGGTGACCCGAAGATACGAGCAGAGACGCTCGCACACACTGTAAACTGCGGTGTTTCCCTTGAAATACGAGTGCGTGATAATCACACAAAGTTAATATGGGTGCCGGGGGTGGGGGTTGGGGGTGGGATGGACGAAGGGGGAATGGGGTCCGTATGTCATATTCAATAACCCTAATGTCTTTACTAAGCAAAACATGCATTTCATTTTCCTCTTATCAAAAGGACATTGGCCAGGATTCAATGAACATTTGACCTTAACTTTTACTTACAAGTGAATGAGAGTGTTATGCTTTTGCTTAGCAAGAACAGTCTGGCGAATTAATTTTCATGATGGCTGAAGTTTTCATGAGGATAAAAATGAGCACTTGAATTTATTTGTGAGTTAGAATTAAGGACAACTGTTGACTGAATGCCAGCCTTTCTTTTGATTTTTTTCCCCATTAATTTAATAAGAGCAACTGTGTTCATTTAAAAAAGTGTACCTACTAGAAACTTCTAAAAAAGTTCTGGTTGCCCTTAATGATATTTTTTTAATAAAAATGTCAAAATGTAAATTACAGTAATATGGATTGCAGCTTAGATATGCATCTTTGCTATTGATTGCAGTGTGGATATGTGTAGGGGGTAAGTATTGGGCAATATGGCTGTATAATAACCGTACACTATAACTTATTGCACTACGACTGTACAATAGTCTGTATGATTACCAACCTTAATTAAAAGCCAATACGGTCGAAGTATCTGATACTCTGTGTGTAAAACCACCACGACAATGCACTGTGTATGGGGGAAAAGAGGGGGCAATAGTTTTTCACTGCAAAAAAAACAGCAACATAATGTGAAAACAGTTGTGACACAACTGCTATTCAAAATCGTTGGCGGAAGGATTTAGAAAAGAAACCTGTGCAGTGTGTTTTGTGGGGTTAGCCTCGTTTAAAGCAGGGCTGGAGCCGTGGTCTGCATGCGGTTGGGCTAGGCCCACATGGCTGCAAGGAAACATTCCACTCACCTTCTATTGTATGACGAGCGCTGATGTCTTCTTTTCAAAAATATTATTTGAAATGTATCAATAGAGATTGCTTATCCATAAATGTCATGTTTTGTGTGTATCTTAGATAGGGTCATGCTCTAACTGGAGTTAACTATAGTTGCAATTCTTTGCATTGAAATCTAGAACCCATTTAAATAACTTTCTCGGTTCTACTTCTTTTAACATACAGCGTACTAAGTTGTATGATGTAATCTATAATACGCAAACATTGAAAAACAGTGCAGCGTAGAGGCGACATACACAGAGATTTCTCCTGCTAATTAGGTTGTCCTGGGCAAATAAATCACAATTTTATAAAATCGTACAGTAGTTATTCTTATCTTTACTTATTATGATAATGTTATGGAATATGTTCTTTGTTCTTATATACATACATGTATATATGTGAATGAGCCTCAATATATTAAAAATAATTCCTGAACTCTTTAAACTTCTTTCGGTTTTCATTAATTTGACACTTGCAATTTACCTAATTTACCTAATTTAATTTACCTCTCCCTCTCTCACGTCTTCTTTCAAATTGAGCTCTTAATAACTCAAATTAATATAAAAACGGTCTCTTTTCCTCTATTTAACACGTGTGTACAGTCAATTAGAAACATTTTTAACTGCAAATTCACGAGCAATGAATTTGGAAAAGGTAAAATATAACAGAACGTTAAATCACTGCAGTTTTTTTCTGTTCCAGTTTTGCGTGCACAGCTGATACGTCGACCCGCTCTTCACCTATATACTACCTAATGTAAGTCACACTGACAGATCCACTCCTGGTGTTAACCAAGGTACATGTTAAATGATCGATCGCCTGCGCGAAGAGAACGACATCCCTCATGTGGAAGAAAGAGACATAAAGACAAATTAAATTCTCATCAACATCTAAAAAAACATGAATACAGATTATTATATCTCAGTGGTTTAACATATTCTCACGAATTCCAACCTTTGTCTTAATTTTCTCTTCACTTCCTCAATGGCTGACAGCTAACAACTGAGATTAGGCTGTATCGTACGAGTTTTTTTGAATATTAGGCGAGACCTTTCTCGTGAATGAGTTACGCAAATTGAGATAAAGTTGGTAGTGTTTGCTTTTCAAATGTGCATTACTCATGATATTTAACGTTATAACTAGACCACTCATGCAGCAACAAACATGCAATTATTGCAGGTAAAATCGTTCTGTATAAATGCGTGTCACAGTGACGATAAAGACAGTTTCTCAATTAAGTAAAAGTAAAAACGCAGGCTCAATTCCAAAGATATCAACGTGTGTGGTCAGTTGGAAGATATGTTGGAGAAAACTGGGCAAATGTGAATTTCTGCTATTGACACAAAAGAATATCTTTGGTAAAAAGTACAAAAACTGTATTATTATTATTATTAGTATTATTATTATTAGTATTATTATTATTATTATTATTATTATTATTATTATTATTATTAATGATAATAACAACAACAATACTACAATATAATAGTATTTCTGGTGTATAATAATAATAACAATAATAATAATAATATTGAGGACAAAAAAATCACCGCCCTGTTTGTCCGGAACAAATTTCAATTAATTCCTCCCACAAACGTCTTATCAATACGTCATCAAAAGCTATTATGGTGCTAAAATGAACAATTATACTACCAATGGAGGGAGAAATCCACAAGAGGACAGTGAAAAAGCTTCAGATAACACGATATGTATAAATCATTCATTAAAACAATTCATGTAAGAAAAGTTATCTGTGTTTTCAATGACATTGGAGGAACCGAATAGGATTCGCTGTGTGGCGGAGACATTCTGCCTCATTGTCTGCTACGGCTTCCTTTCCTTTATTTGGTGCAATATACATTTTCAAAAATTAATTAAGTCTAAAGAGCAAGATTAATGTTGTATCATTGTGCTGTGGAAACAGTGTCCTCGGCGTTGAAAGATCGCTCTATTGTTTCCGGTAAGGAACGTTAGAAGAAACCCGCTGATAAGGTGGAAGTGATGCACCTCGGAAAGCCTGGCCGCTGATTGACACGTGCACGTTAATCCCGCTCAGAACCTTCGGCAGAGACTGGCGCTCGTGTCTCTCAGCACCGCGGGCGCGCTCCCGCGCTGCCACTTCTCACTGTGACGGGCGTTGGAATAGCGACGCACTAGAATCCGTCCAGGTGTAAGCCTCGACTAAAGCGAACACTTCAATTTAGGCACAATAATATCACCCGGCATTGTTATAAATCAATCAATAAAACCTTTTTTTTACACCCAGAAAAAACAGCCAACGGTTTACAGCTGTCTGCTCTAAATATAAAGCAAGTGCAAAAATGTATTTAAATACGAAATCATATCAACACAATAAAGCCATTGTCATTAGGGGAGAAAAGCAATTTTAATGTCATTATCATATTTATCATTGAAGCAGGCGATTTATTTTTATTTTTTCGAAACTCTATTGTATTTCACAAAAATGAATTTCACAGTTTGTTGAAAAGCATTTTAATACACATTAAAGGGAAAGCCAGAAGCACATTATATAATATATAATTACTTGACCAGTTCATAATGGCATGTTGCCGAACCATGACCAATTTATACTGAGTGTACACTGTAAAACCAGCTTACCTATAAATGCTCAATTTTCAAGGCAAAAAAAAAAATTAAGAAAGGAATGCTAAATGAGTCTTTAATTCAATTATTATTTTATTGACTCTAACAACTCCCTGTTTAATTATGTCACCCATGCTACCCATTACATTATTGTTATAGATATATTATTTGCATTATTTGTTTTCATGTTTTAGTGGAATAAATATAACACCTGGATCAGCTCCTCAAAGGGAGTTTGTTGCATGAGAATGGCATTAGGGGTTTACTGTGGGCCTGTTAGTATCGTGACTCTGTGTTGAACAGATTAGAATGATGCCCGAAAAAAAACCAACCAAATGAGACATAATTATAAAAAAACAAATACTGTGAAAGAAAATTAAAATATAGAATGGTCATCTAACTGAACATTTTTTTTCCAGTCCAGCGTAGATGGCCCGTAGGCGTAGAAGTGGGGCATTAAACAGCATTGACCAGTGATGCAGGCCAGTGGCTGCCACATTCTGAGGTAAAAGGAGGTGCAAAACCCAAAAGTAAGGAGGGGATGCAAGAGATCCAATCATTCTCCAACAGGAAGCGGTTTTCACACAATCAGAGGGTGTTTTTCCTGCCTGCACTTTATTTTTCCTTTTTATCTAAGAAATCTCAAAATCGCTGGCATCCTTTTTTTTTTTTTTTTTTTTTTTTTTTGGTGGAGTGGAGAAAACAACGTCACCGGGGTGGGGATGGAGGGGGGAGGTGGGGGGAAGCTCTTCAAACCTCAAAGACCAGGGTGAATGTGCCCCGAGATGAGATGGCTGTGTGTTATTATTAAACTGAAGTGTCTGTAGGGGGAAAAGGAAAGGCAAGCACACCTGATGGGTCCTTCCCCTTCTACTGCTCATATGACCATAGAATGACCCCAAGTCTTCCATTACATCGATGTAGGTAAGGCAGTGTAGTTTCTTTGTTCTATGCTTTTTGTTTGATACATAGATACACACAAGTGTGTATAAGACTAAGTTGAGAGAGACGGGGGCGTAGTGGATGGACAGCGAAAAAACATGAGACAGAATGAAAGACAGAGAATGAGAGGGGAAGAAAGAAAAAAAACCCAAGACAGAGTTTGGGGAACGAGACCAAAAAAGAGGTAGAGGTGGGAGAAAGAAAGAAGTGATAAAGAAAGAGAGAGAGTGTACACATGTCAACTAAATATAAACCTGTACATGTTTAACATCAACTGACAGTAAGCCCATTCTCCACCCTCATTACACTATTTAAACATGCTGTGCTCAAAACGTGGGTCTGCTTTTTTTAACATTCATGCTTACATTATGCAACGGCGTTACAAATTCCCCCGATGCACCTTAATTTCATATTTCATATCGCGCACATTTTAAACATCAGCACCCATACGATATCGTGTTTCTACAGCCTCAGTCAACGATCATATCCCGCAAACAAACAGACAGGAACATCTGGCAATAAACGGAACCACTTAAATGTGGGACTGTGACAAACCTGAGGCAGAGGAAGAAGAAAAAAAACATCAGTGATGACAGCACTGAAAACAGCAGGGTGTCACTGCTCTAATGCACCTGTGCATTATTTTCACATTGTGTTTCAGCTACAGTAAAAGTAAGAATTATATGGCATCAAAAAGGGTTCTTTATTTGTGATCAAAGGTGAATCTTTTTTTTTTTTGGTGAAATACAGAACCATTACCTATCCAATAACTGAACCAATACAGAAC
Organism: Albula goreensis; assembly: GCA_022829145.1. NCBI lineage: Eukaryota > Metazoa > Chordata > Actinopteri > Albuliformes > Albulidae > Albula > Albula goreensis. The sequence goes on along the minus strand of CM040745.1, from coordinate 3,386,275 downwards.
CATTCATAGTCCCCTGTACTACAAAACCATTTACAGTTCCATAGTACAAAATTGTTACTGGTTCTTTATGGGTCCATATAATACCAAAAAAAAGTTCTCCTCAGAGTACAGAACCACTGTAGAACCTTCTTCATATAAATGAAGAACTGATAATTTTACAAGCTGATAACAAAACACCACACCTGGCCTCATATCCTGATGTAAGCTACCAAAAGTTAAGTCCGACTCCAAATTTTTCCATATGTTTGAAATAATCTGAAAGTATTTCAGCAAATAATAATACTCAAGGTGTGGGTATTAACGAGACTGGGTTTATCGAAACCGAACCACAGCAACCACTTGGTATACATTGACCAATGGGCAAGCATAAACAACCCGGAAAGTTTCAATCGCTTGCGTCGTCAGTCGCGGCTACACTTAAAGTAGAAGTGTTTCACTGACATGTCATAAAAATGGTTTAAAATCAAAAATCAAGCAACGCATCGATTTGAAATTTTTGGTGAAACTGAACAAAACAGCTACCGAATCTTGTTTTGTTCATTAAAAATCAATTACAGCATTAGTCTCATTATTTAATAGCCACACTTTGTATATTCTGTTTTTCAATATAGTCTGATAGAGTACTTTTCCTGCCTTTTCACCACTGAAATTTTATCCTGTTGACTGCTTCACGTAGTCAATACCAGATTCAATGAATGGCATGGTTTCTAACTAAAACTAAGTTAATCAGACGGGCAAAAAAAATCAACCACAATACAAATCACGTCCTTCGGTTTCTTGGGAGAACAGAATGTCGATCAGACACACATTAGCAACCGCTGTCTCACACATCTTATCTGACTGCATTCAAATACATATTCAGTTCTTGATAAAATGCAACAGATCTAAATAGTATGGATTAATGTAAAACCCAACTGACTGCCATTTGAAGATGTTTGTATTTAGATTAAAGGCTATTTACTGGAATGTCAAATGAGCTCACACAATGGTTTTTCTAGGAACCTCAGCTGCAGTTGAGTACTTTTTAATGGGTTTTGCAAATTAACACACACGAAAGGCGTCTCATGTATGCAAACACTGAGTCACCCTGGAGTTTTATCAAATGAAACCGAATGAAGGCTAAATAAACACTTTGGTTTGAACCCGCAGATAATGCTGTGAGATCTGTTTAGCGCAGTGTGCGGTTAGCATTTAACAATAAGTGCCAAATTATTTCTCCATCGCAGTAATTATCCTCATTACACGATCTGAGATTCGCCCCAGGGTTCCCTCCGGTGTATTTTTGGTTCAGAAGCAGTGGAGGGTAAGCCATCATGTTCACCGCAGATCACAGGGGTTGCCACATATGACTGAATGTGTCAGTGCATGTCTAATCATATGAATTGTTTGTTTTTGGACAGCCTGGAGCCCTGAAAACCTTTAAGCTCCTGGAAAAAAATGCTGGTCTGGTAGATTCACTGCAACAACAGCACACCCATGAACTCTACCCATGAGCTTTGCTCGCAATACAAAAAGAAATATAAAAAAAAATTAAAAAATAAATAGTTAATTAACATTCCTGAGAACAGATCATTGTCGAGATCCAACTGCCTTCTGATTCGTCTTATTTAAGATGTGGTAGATATGCTTGTTTGTGGAGAGTACCTAGAACCAAAGGCCAAAACAGAATCTGGGACGCAAAAATCCTTCCTGTAGATTCCCTGCTGTATTCAGAAGGCCAGAGCAGAGACACAGTACCCTGTCCAAGGCCTCGCCACTACAAACAAAAATGAAAGACAACACGTAATAACTCTTCCAGACAATTTGGTTTTGTGGAGTCTCTCGGTTGGCAGGCATTGTGAGTGGTACACTGGCCACCTTTCAAACTGCACTGAGGGGACGGGGGGGGGAAGGAGATGGGGGGGTACGGCACAAATAAACCCCCAAGTCCCACAAGACCCCCATCTTTAAAACGGGCTCAAACAAGATGTGCCAGGCCATCACCGGCTACATCAAAGCCACATCCTCACGCCTCTGGGCAAGTACAAAAAAAAATAATAATAACGGTATCAGTTAAGCCTTCTGAATGTATGATTGTGGGACGACTTTCGAGGCCGTTTGTCAAAAGTCCACATCCTTTTTTTTTTTTTTTTTTTTTTTACAAATGTATTTACTGTGATTCGATTTTCACCCTCTTTTAGAAGATATGCATTCTGCTCCCCCAAAAGGAAGATGCTTCTCCCCCACCCCCCTTCCTTCTCCCCCGGTAGTCTACGTACTGTGGCTGGAAAGCAAAGCAGACGGCTGCGTCCCTTCAGGCCCTGGGCAAGTCTTTAGGCTATGATACGCCATTTTCAGCCGTTTAGCCGTCGCTTTATCGCGCCTCTTTCCCTTCATTATTCGCGTCCTTATCCCCCTCACATCGCCGCCGAGTCCAAATAGAGAGTTGTAATTACCCATCTGCCACCTGATAGCAGCCGCCCCTCGTATCAGCTTTATCGCGCGAGCTCTCGCGGTCCCATCACGGAGGGACAGGGGGAGTAAAATGCCTTTGCTTATGGCACAGACCCCCCCCCCCACCCACCCAGCCCCCCACGCTCATTCATCTCAGAGATCCGTGTGCGCATCTGAGGTTCAGGAAAAGAGAGAGAGAAAGAGAGAGAGAGAGAAGAGAGAGAGAGAGAGAGGGAATCGACAAGGCAAGCACCCCAGCTATTTATTTCTCCCGCCCTCCTTTCACGGCCCCACAAAGGTCCGCTCTCATCCGCTCCTCTCAAAGGGTCTCGCCTCCATTGTGGGCGCGAGAACCGGGGCCAGTTTTCGGGGCACGGCGCAGGAGATCCGATCTCACCCCATGCACCCCTGACATTACCAGAGCGAATCGGCCTGTGGCCGCTGTCTAAAGATTTTCCCATCATTCCTCAGGCTGTTGGGAGCAACATGTTCTCCCGTAACTTGTCACAGACCCTCAGCTTTACAGAGAGGGGCCATGAGAGTGACGGTTTTGGGAGGTGGCTGCGTAATGCGTGTGGAGAAATAAAGGGCACATGGTGGACAATTCACACTGACCACAGCTGCCCAAGCACAAAATGCACTTTTTAACAGGCCCAAAACCAGGCCTGGTGCATACTTAAATAGGTTACACAAAAGTTGCAGACAAAGAGCATTAGCAGTCGGATATAAAGTCTGGACAACTTGCAGCAGTGGCACAGTCTGTCCACTAAAAGATTTTTAAAAAGACGTGTGTCAATGTGAAAAAAATACAACTGGACAATGTCCCACACCTGAGCTTGTGCTACCAGCCCCATCTTCTACAAGGGTCTGATGATAAACCTATTTAGAGCATCTGCATGCATTAAACATAGACAATTCATATTTTATCACCCTCACGTTTCTTATAAAGATTGACAGATATTTACCTGGATTTGGTTATAAAGCCCGTGGATGACCTGAATTTGTCTCCAGTCCCTTGAGAACAGGTATGTACACAGGTAGGTTCTACCAGTGCCCAAGCACCTGCCCAATTACCTTCCCACAGAGAAAGTGCCCTTTTGATGTTGATAATGTTTTTCTTTTTTCTGTAATCTCAGTACCCACATCTCAGCCACACCACTCTCCCTTCTGGCTTTCCTTGCCAAAAAAACTGCATTTGAATTTAGCACAAAAAGACTGTTTTTTCTCTTTTATTACATGAAGCATCTTCGGCTCTATGAATCTGGTTTTTTACCTGCTTAACCAGCCCAGCCGTCCTTTACTTATTAACTTATTCTGTTAAAGAAAGATACAGAAATCAGTGGAGGGGTCATTTAATGGAACGGCCTTAGAGGAAAATGTTTATATTTTACATTTTTTAATATGATGTCCATCATCCTTTATTGTACAACAAATACAACAGTGCATACGTATGTTTTAGCAGATATAAGAACTATAGAAGTTAAAATGAACAAAAAAAAAACATTTTTGTGACAAACTCATTACAAATGCATGAAACAGAATACAAATGCAGCTTTACATGTGTTTTCATATCTCCCCCCTGACCTGCTTTCCCAAATGACATCACCTCTGATAGATGCACTTAATCCGCAGAACGAAATCTTGCCTGCCGCAAAATTAAGTGCTGTGATTCTTTTGTCAGAAGTAGATTGTGGAAAGATGGACATTTTTTTTAAAAAATACCTTTTTTTAATTATTTATTTTTTTATGTGCAGTTGGCATTTAACTTTCAGTAAAAAAAGGAAGGGAAGTGTTGCATTTTCTTTCTCCATTTTGCACACATCAGCACAATGACAGTGCTGCATCTCATAGCAACCAAAATACAAGTGAGAATTTAAAAGTACGAACTGCTTTTTGCCGAGGTGAGATTTGTAATGTCCTGTTTGACAGAACTCTGCATTTGTAGGAAATGTCTCCCTCACAGTCTGGTGTCTGAGAGCACTGCTTTATTACATCATAATGACCTGTCCATGACAACATGCTATGGCCAATCAACACTGCTCCACACAAAACATGTGCTTTCAATCGGGGTTAAGCAAAAACGTTCATTCACGTCAAACCTGTGGTCGCACATAGCCCTTATGAGAGGGGACAACGTGTCCAGGATAACAACCATGTCATCGAAAGAGAGAAAAAAAGGAAATAGCATTCATGCGGATCAATGCTGCAGATACGCATTGCACTTCTTAAGAAAAACCCCATTATTGTTATAGCTGACTCACATAAGGTAAATAAATGACTAACACTTATGAAGAGGTTTTTTGTCCCCATGGTTATCATAAGCAGAATATGAACATCACTGCAGTACACACTGCTCTTGTGCGAGCCCCTTCACAGCACAGAATTCATGTGCTGTTGTTCAATACTTGCAAAACAGAAGTCATTATTGGCCATTTAAGACAAATGAGCACATCAACTCAAGCAATGTCCTTGTAAACATTCGTGACAATATGCAGTTAGTTTAAGCATACCTCGGAAACACTTTTAGTGAGGAATGTCATATTGATGTTACGTCACTGGTTTTTACATAAGGCCAGATAAAAGTTGCAGGTAACTGAAAATGTCAGACCACAGGGTGATGCCACTGCACACAAGTCAATGTGGCCGCGCATGCGGTCTCCTCCAGGTCATGTGGCCACGAGTCTTTCAGGTTTTTCACACTGCAGATGTGCCACAAATCACATGTGGCCTACAACTGATGGAACACAAAGTCAACATCTGTTCAGTTCACAGACCTGCAGGTACCCAACTGGCCCGGAGAGGTCACTAGAGAGCAACATGACTGATCATTTTGACTGGCTGACACCCTCTGACCATAGCCAGTATCCAGTAGTTGGGACTGGCTGGGACTTTACTCACAGGTTGAACATGTACCGTTCCACGGCCTAAAATCACCTTTCTTAAAGAATCATTTAGGATGGAGTACCAAAGACTTTTAACATATGCTGAGAGAAACTCACATGACCCGACAATCCTCACATTCCCCTAAAGATAAAGCGCTTACATTTATGAAAAAACCACCCAAAAAGCTGTCTATTCTTCTGTCAGGTCTTAACTGCTGTTAAAGACGCCTCCACAAAAATGTGTCGTCTTTGTTCACTTCCGCAACGAAAGTTATTCACATGGGTTTTCCTACAAAGCACCTGTTAAGCCTTCAGTGGCTGAAATTCCTGTCATACATTGCTCTAATTTTCCACAAAAAATGCTTTCATTTTCATTCAAGGAATGCAACTGAGAGAGTGGATAGCCTTCCGACTAACTCAGCTGCAAAGCTAGAATCAATGGCACTTGCTTTTTTTTTTTCCTCCTTCAGTAATGTAAAAATCACACTGTGCTGGCACCTTGCTCTTCTGGGTTTTGCTTATTTTTTTCCGAACTCTCACCTCACACACCTGAACCCCACTCCTGTGAGTTGTTGGCTTGATGTAATAGATGCATTCCACTTATAGCCTTCTGACCAGAACATCATAGCAAAATGAGAGGTGTGCCAAAGTGAGATTTTACCCAGTGGAATAAAAGATAAATAAAACACAATTTTTTATGACTGTTTGGTGAACTGTACGCTCACAACACATTTTCTGCATTGGTGCTCATTTACACTGTTTATGTCGATCGGAGTTGATTATTCCGTGAATGTCTTTGCTTTACTGTCAATCAAGGTGGAAAAATGGGAACAGGTTTGAAGTAAAAACAGATTTAAAGATGAAGTTAGTTTCTCTGTTTCTAGCTCACCAGCTGCAAATGGTCACTGTACCTCACATTAACCCTCAGCTAACAAGTGAATGAAAATCTCAAACATCAGAACCGCCGTGTGAAAAATCTGTACCATGAACACGTCCTTTTTTTTTCCGTCTGCCACTTGCAGCTTGTTTCAGAGTGTTTATGTATTTATTTATTAATTTAAACACTTGTGTCAAGAGTTGCGCATGAACACGTTCACGTTCACGGCCAATGAGACCATCTTAAATGCACACCTTATGGAGCTGAGCGTCAGGTTTTCCCCCTCCTGTCCCAGGGCTTGGGTTAAATCGATAGACTAATCCATAAATCGCCCCTAAACAATCACAACTCCAAGGTTTAATTACCGAGAGCATTCATTTACTTCCCAGATTTGGGCCAGTCAGGGTGTTTTGACACGCTCCAGATTCATTAACGGACAAATGGTCTCAAGGGAGAAAGACGGAGGGAGGAGCCGAGTTTCTCTGACGAACAGAAGCTCGAAAGGGTCAAACGTCCATCACAAAACTATTTTAAATTAGTTCACAAAAACCAATCCACCTACGTCTGTTTCCTGAGCTCACAGACCATGCGGCATTTACTGTTTAAAAATGATGACACTGTTCGATGGTTTCACATGTAAATTGTTTGGGGAACGAGATTCCTAATTAGGAACGACAGCGAAAACAAATCCAAGGGGATCTCAGTAGAGGGAGGGGAGCTGAGAAAAGTAATGGTTGTGGCTTTATCACTTAGAAACAACAGCTTTCGATCATATCTCCCGTTAACTGTTCCTCGAAGTGATGATATAAACCTAAGAACGAACAAGAAGAACAACAAGAGCAGCTAATATACAGAAATAAGTTTGAGGGGGGGGGTGGGGAGGGGCATAACAAGATTTTTTAAAAACACCCGTGAGGCACCCCCCCCTAATCGGGAGAGACAATGAGCCTTTTATCCAGCTGCCATATTGCTTTTGCACAGAGACAACCTGTGTGTGCTCTGGCCTTTATCCTTCTCCCGGCCACTTTGTGGGGTGCCCCAATCCGTGTAGGGGTGTCCCTCCTCCTGGGGTCACCCCCCCTGCCCACCCCACCCCACCCCTGCCTGCAGCTGGTCAGGGTCTCACTGTGTGCTGCCAAGTACTGGGATTGGGACCCCCTTCTCTGTCAGAATGGAGCAAATCTGGGCTAATGTGTCTGGGGTAACAGGGGGTGGCAGGGAGCTGTGGTTTCCTTGGATCTTTAGCCACCCCCCCCCCCTCACCCAGCACCACCACCCCAGCAATCGAACCCCCCCCCTTCCCCCCAGCCCCCCACCCAACCACTACCTCTTTTCTCCGCTCTTGCACTTGGGATAATTGCAGTTTAATTGGGTGACAAGAACTGAAAACTGTGTCCACATTATCTGGGATTATCTCTTTTTCCTCTAGCTGCCATCAATTCAAAGCAACCCATTTATCAGGGAGGGGGGGGGGGGGTGTAGGGCGGTGTTGGGGGGTGCTTGGTCAGCGCCCGGAATGCTTTGAGAACCCAGGATGGGGGAAAAAAGAAGTGAGAGAAAAGGGGAGGAAAAAGAGAGAGAAAGAGAGGCAGAGAGAGAGAGGGAGGGAGGGAAAGCTGACAGCTAAGAAAAATGTTTTTCGGTGCCTTATCACGAACGCACATTCATCTCCAAGATTCATATCTTTTCTAAGGCCTGCTAATCAATAACGATCATATTTATGCTAAATACAAAAGTGCAAACTTTCAGAAGAAAAAAAGAAAGAATTTTTTTTTTTACTCCTGCCATTGTCAGCTCAATTCACATTAGGGATATAAATAACATAAATAAACATGCAAATAACTATACGATTTACATGCATCACAATGATAAATGTCTCAGTAATTATTACAGTATGGCTATGACTTCTGCACATTTTATGGAGAAGTGTAAAGGAATTACAAACAACTGCAAAGCATCAAGCCTTTTGTCAGAACATGTTTGAGAAAATGTGCAGGGTTAAAAACCACAATGATCAGCAAAAAATAAAGGCATTTTGAATGAGAAATATAGATGCAAAATATGCAAGCTACATTTGCCCTTAGAAAAGGATTTAATAGACATCATAATAGAATGCAGAGGGCATGCAGGAACTACTGGGCTTGCGTGAATGTAAGAGCCATGAAAAGGAAGACAAAACAAAAAAAAAAATGTCTTTCAGAGTCTGTCACAGAGAAATCCAGACTCGGCGGAGGAGGAAGCATCGGGGCCGGATTCCACAGACGGAGATGAAGTGTCCGTTATATGTCCATACTCCTCCTCTTCCTCCTCCCTCTCCCTCTCTCTCTTTTAAAAATTATTTATTAGACCAAAAGATCAGTCTTGATTTTCCCCCGAGCTGTGGACAGGAGGGTACACTCAGTGATGGGCTGCAGCTTCTCCTGTCTCGGGCAATAAACATTGAGTCATTCTCAGGGCCTCCGCTAGCCGAGCCTCCTCTTTTGTGCGCTCCGTACTCAACTTTAAAAGCCCCTTTCAGGGAGCATGAATGCACTTCATTTTCTCTCAAAGAACTTTGCATTGATAGCTGGAAAAAGGAAGGTT
>CM040745.1:3300000-3372500 GCA_022829145.1 Albula goreensis | reverse complement strand
TCATTGACCTGTGTCACCAACTGAAAACCCAACACCTGTATTGTATGATGCATGTCAGATTCCTTGAGTTTATGATAGAGTTGATAGGAACAGCATCATTTCTCATGGTCATTTCACACAGGCGAAAGGCCTTCGTCTTCCATCGGTGAGGTGATTTCAGCGCTCAAACTTTTCAAACACAGGTAAATGTCGACATATGACGACTGTGACTTTCATAAAGACATTTTAATTTTAGTTTGCCTTTTACTAACATTTTTCTGCTTAATATTTCTGTTTAATATTACAGTTTCATTTTAAAGGTAGCATCTGTATTTACTGTACTTTAAGTGCAAGCATGGGGACAACTGTTGCCTTTCCTTCTGTTACTCTGAACATGCAGAACCAAAACCCCAATATGCTGCACACGCTGGTACATTTCAGGAATTCTATGTTTAGTACTCACTGAATAAATTATCTTGCTACAATTGCAATTTGGAATGACACCAAAGGTGCAGTGAACTGAATGCATGTCAACCACATCTTAAAAAAAAAAAGAAAACTGACGTATCATTTTATAATTTCAGGGGATCCCATAAAATCCTCTTTCAGCCTCAGGGCCAAATATTTAACATCGGCGCAAACATTTCACATGGTGCTAACGTTGTTGCCTGTACAGTGGGTGGAATACAAAGACATTTCTTTCTGTAAAGTGTTGATTCAGCATATAATCCACATATAACCCACTGTCTCTCTCTCTATTCTCTCTTTCTCTCCCTCTCTCTTTTCTTTTTTTGACATCCTTTAAATGGACTACTCTTGTTTTTCATTACACGCCCCCAACACACACACACACACACACACACAGCACCATTTTGATTTGAAAAGCAAATTAATTAATGTGATACAGAGAAAGGTAGAATGCAAACGGCTGGACCCCTCACTTTAAACTCTCATATTCTTTTGTCCTCTTTTATTGTACCAAATTATTTAATTGGGTACCCTCCGATTGTGCCCAGGCACACACGGGAAGGAGCACCAGCTTTTGTGCCTGCCCCCATCCACCCCAATAAGCCATAATGCAGGATCAAATTCAATCAGAATAAAAAAAAAAAAAAAACACAGAGGATGCTGGGAAGGCACAGGCTAGGCCTAGAGATTAATGAAGATCTTGTGCTAAGCCAGGGTTATTTGGGTTGTGATGCGAGGAACTCCTGCAACCGCCACCCCCCACCCTCACACCCTCTCCCCCAAAAAAAAGCTCCGTTGATGGAGAACAATGGGAGCCTCCACAACTTGAAAGGGAAACATTGAGGGGCTGAAATAAATCAAAAATGAAAAAAAGTATATTGGAGGAAGAAGGAGAGAGGAACAAAACTAAATTAACTGGAGATGGTAATGAAATGAACACAATTAAATTTTAATTTGTATTTTTTTTATCTCCAGTTCATGTATTTGGAAATGGGAAACTCAACAGGTTAATGTGGAAAAATATTATTGCCGTGTGTGGTAAAAACAAAACCTTCTATCTCCTAAGTTATGTTTTTTACCATTACATTAAACAGGAACATTTTCCCAAGGTTGTGTTTTAAATAAACATTATCTGTCACAGTTTTTGATTGCTGCCTGCTGATACATTATTGAAATATGGCATTGAATTGATCTTCTTTTGATTGGATACCATTTTCAATACCACTGTTAAGATAATTTGGAAGTTTTATTGAGTGCAGGACAACCTAGGAATACATAAGAAAGTTTATGATATTTGAACATTTTAGAACACAATTAGGAATGTGATCATTTCCTGAATGGATGACGATTGCATATTGCCTTTGTCAGTGAGAGAGAGACGCTTTTGGGGCATTGCTGTATTGTGATTTGTTGCTTTAGTTGTGACTCCTTATGCCTTTGCTGTAAAGCTGCCAGGTCTGCCTTAAAAAGAGAACACTGATCTCAACGAACTTCCAGGTGAAATGAGATGAAATATTAACTCACAACCTGACATGACAGATTACAGTGAAACGAGAACTAATTTGTGCAGAAACACAAGAACACACACTCACACACATACACAGACACACACTCACACTCACACACACACACACACACACACACACACACACACACACACACACTCACACTCACACACACACACACTCACACACACACACACACACACACACAATCTCACACACACACAAAGAGGCAGAAAGGAATATTTTTCACCACCTTGGTATTGTGTACTCTTTTAAACAACCTGTTCTGTCCTTGCTCTTACAAAATTCCTAAGACTGTGTCGAGAGCCTCCTTTAACCGCCTTCACATCCAAAGAATTTTTCTTTTGTCTTCTGTCTTTTGCGTTTATCTCACCTTTCTTCACTTTTGTTGCACTGTTTGACTTGTAAGCCGGTTTAGCAGCAGCTGTATTTTTCCAGCTCCTTTGTCTTAGGCCTTTTCTTCCACGTGGAACAGATTCATTTCCAAACCACGGCTTTTTAAAAAAAAAAAATTTAAAAACCATGCTCATAGAACAGCGATTTATTTTATTCAAGTGCTGTTTTAGAGCTGAGAGCTTCACCGCAATGTGTTTTTTATCACCCTTTGTTTCAAACACACTGACGATGATGACAATTCACCCTAATTGTCTGCTTCAGCTGCCTTCTGCTCTCCCCCCCCCCCCCACTACCTTTTTTTTCAGGAAAAAAAAATTAATCTCTGTGAAAACCGTGTTTGATTCCAAACTTTTCAGGATAATAGCCAAACCCGATCACGCCATGTTCCTGCTCTTTTCCATTCTCAGCAAGGCCTCTCGTTCCTGCAGTATTTTCTTAATTTCCCCCGATTCGTAGATGCTGCTCACTGAACCAGAGCATCACAGCTGCCACCTGAAACATCTCATTATTTTCTGAAATATCAAGCTTGTATCTTCTTGATAAATAATTCCTACCGGTATAATGTATCAGACTAAAACATATTTTCAGGGGCCACTGAGGTTAAAGTGCCAATCTCACCTTTTTTAATTTTTTCGCCCCGAAGACAGTTATTTCCATATATAGAGTGACCAGGGTTTGTGTTGAACACGAGGAAATCGGGACGAACTGCCCGGCGACACATATTGCTGTCAGAGATTGGAAATGAGGCCCGCTAACCTGTAGGCAGCCTCTGCGGACCAATCAGAGCCCAGCGTCTCTGAGCCGTTATCCCGCCACTAAAAAAGAAATTGTGACTGTGAAGTTTTTATCTGCGTCGTTGACAAACATTCCTCTTTAATGCAGTTTTTTTTTATAGAAATGTATTCTTATCCCACTTTCCAAGGCATTTATCTACTTGAAAACCTGCAGAACGATTGCCACAGGGGGGAGGAACTCCTTTTCACACGGCGAAACAGGCTCTGTTTGGGACACAGCCTGATCTGAGTCGCGATAGCGTCCCTCCTACAAATTCACCACAAATTGTTTGTCCTCCGACTGGAGTAATATAAACATTAAGGAGTCCTTTTTAAGCATTGTGTGTGTGTGTGTGTGTGTGTGTGTGTGTGTGTGTGTGTGTGTGTGTGTGTGTGTGTGTGTGTGTGTGTGTGTGTGTGTGTGTGTGCGTGCGTGTGAGTGTGTGTGTGTGTGCGTGTGTGTGAGTGTGCGTGTGTGTGAGTGTGTGTGTGCGTGTGTGTGTGTGTGCGTGCGTGCGTGCGTGCGTGTGTGTGTGTTGTGTAAGTTTGCATGTGTTTTTTGGAAGGTCTTTTTTATATACTAGTTTCATTTTGTAACACCCCTTTGCAGCTGTTTGATGTCAATGCTTTCAAAATCATGTGGCCTTCTGCAAAGGGACACTCTGTTACATGCATTACACAAGCAAGAAAGATCAAATTCAGTTTTTTCCAGAAAATCACAATTAAAAGCATTGCATGCTAAAACATATTATACTGTCTTACACAATCTATTCAGTAGCAAACAGACATAATCACTATTTAATTCAATTCAGCTGCAGCACAACATTTTCCATGAACACAGTTCAGTGAGTTGAACCATCATTAAAATTGCTAAAAACAATAGCTTTTGTATTTCGCTCATGCAACGTGCATACTACTCCTTTTTTAATTAGATAAGAAACATAATAATAACACATACTAATGAGGGCTGGCCATTCAGCCCAATCTAGAATGGAGATTTACTGACAGGGTGGAGATTAGTCTGCATGGAAATTTACTGACAGGGTGGAGATTAGTCTGCATGGAGATTTCTGACAGGGTGGAGATTAGTCTGCATGGAGATTTACTGACAGGGTGGAGATTAGTCTGCATGGAGGTTGACTGACAGGGTGGAGATTAGTCTGCATGGAGGTTGACTGACAGGGTGGAGATTAGTCTGCATGGAGGTTGACTGACAGGGTGGAGATTAGTCTGCATGGAAATTGACTGACAGGGTGGAGATTAGTCTGCATGGAGATTTACTGACAGGGTGGAGATTAGTCTGCATGGAGGTTGACTGACAGGGTGGAGATTAGTCTGCATGGAGATTTACTGACAGGGTGGGGATTAGTCTGCATGGAGATTTACTGACAGGGTGGAGATTAGTCTGCATGGAGATTTACTGACAGGGTGGGGATTAGTCTGCACCGCTTCAAGCCTGGACTTCAACACTCCCAAAGGTTTCTGCCCCCATTAAATTACCTGGCAAAGCTGCTCCACACATCAACAATTATCAGTGTAGAAATCGCCACTCCCTGATATCGGTATAAGATATTATATTACACTGGACACTTATGAACTGCAGGTTCTTGGCTTGGTGTCTGTTTATTTTGCTACTTGCCCCCTCTCCCTTTGTCTGGCTTCTCTGCTTGCTGCCCTGCTGTGATTATGTCTGTTATTGTTTTGTTCTTGTATGAATGTATGATTCACCTCTGTTGTTTCGCATGCCTTGCCCTTGCCTTGCCAACCCTTTACATGTACCATGTTCTGTTTGCATGTAACTGTTTATACTGTGCGGCCTTGTGTTTATGTTCTGCGGATCTTGATTTCGTGATTGTGGCACCTTGGGTTTTATTAATAAAATTCATCATTATCATTATGATTGAGACAGAAGGAACAGAACTGTTCTGTGAGGCAGACAGACCTCTTACAGACATCGCCTCAGAAGCAGAAGATGTTACATCACCACCTTTCAATGCCCAGCTCATCCATCTGTCTGTCTGTCTGTCAGTCTGTCTGGCCCTGTAGTAGGGAGGGGGTGGGTTTTGTTCTTTTTCTAAGCATCGCCAACAAGGCAGGTTTCAAGAAGGGCTGCAATTCGCTTTCGCCCACGTCGCACTCAAAGCCAAGGGGACTGAAACCGACAGGTATAAGAAGAAACCTTGATAGCTCCAAGGCGATGAGTTAACATGGTGTTCCGTTTCCACAATGACTGCCATTGTTGCATTCGGCTTCGTTGGAAGCCATTCAAGACCCAACGGGAGAACAACAACAACAGTGTGTTTTGTTTCAAGTGATACTGTGCGAAGACCATTGCTGTACCAATGCCTCAGGCCTAGCTCATTCTCAACCAGCTTCACCTTTGGAAAAGCACATTGTCAGCTTCGCAGGCAGCGTCCCAAACCTTGGGCCACCAGTTTCTCAACGGGTTTGACACCCAACTAAATGTGCCTTGTGCAGTTTTTCAAAGAATAAATATGGTTCATTTTTTAAAAGTTGGATTCATTTCAATCCCAAAGCTGCAACTGGATTTATAAAATATATGTTACATTCCACTACTGTAGCACATCATTTCAAATAATGCCTTCGGTCACATTTTGAAAATGAAGCTAATTGGAAAAGTGATATAATAGCAATCTAAGTGCTTGTGCTGTAATAGCAATTTAAGTGCTAGGCTAATTGGACTAGAGAGGCACAGGAATTCCCATTCATTTGGAAGCATGGATACATTTTCTTACCATCAATACTTGATCTAAGTTTAGGTTTCAAGCTAAGAATAAGTGCTGCTTATTTTAAGATTAGAGTGCAGTGTGATGCTTTGGTGAGTTCATAGAGGAAATTGGTGTGCTGTCAGATTTCATACTTCATAAAAAGTGTACCTCTGCTTGGAAGAGGATGAGAAAAGTCACCTTAGGCAACAAGTTAAGGGTGCATTACCTGTCCTTTAAAGTGATTTTGTTCAGTAGCAAAATGCCATGGGTACAAAAAAAACAAGGACATGAAGGACATAGCCAATACAAAGAACAGACACACAACCTGTCCACTCTCAAACTCCCAAAAACTACTACGAACTTCTGCCATCAGGACCAGCGCCCGCGTTTTAAAAACAGTCTTCTGTGACATTGATAAGGCTTTTAAGAGCATTTGGTTCGCAAATGACCCAGGTTTCATTATCAGAAAAGGACTGGGACATTTTTCATGTTGTCATTTTAGTTTAATAGCCACGTGTTTATCGACTGGTTTGATCAACCGTGCTGCGTATTGCGTCCATTTACTTTTCAAACTACAATGTTTTGAATTTATATTCATTATGCAGATGGTACACTTGAGTTTTCTTTTGGGGAAAAATATATAAGTATATATATGTACTATAGTCTGATCTAAAATAAATGCTATTACCTGCAGCTTACCTGAAACCTTTGTGCTGAAATCCCGCCAAAAGGGATGGTGCCCCCAGAGTCCTGGTTGGCTGGTGGAGAAGGGGAGGGTATCATAGCCTGTTTGTTTTGGTTAAATATGTTAAAACGTTTTCTAGTTGACAATTGTCTTGTATTGGTCCCCACTTTGATAGATGGCGCATCATTACGGAATACGGTGTTTGTCTTCACTGTTATTCCCTTATGTGTCAAAGTTACTGCACGACTAGGTTAAAGACTCCAGAATAATAACATATCCTTATAGGTAAAAAAACCAAAGAACAAACATGGTAGCTAGCAACATTATATCCAGCTGTGTATCTCTGAATGTCTGCTTTTGTAGCATCACAACAACTCATGGTAAACACATTTTTACCTCAGTTTTTATCAGACGATGTGACGTGCATTCCACTGAAATTGGTATGGTTGATGATAATTGGCGAAGCCACGAATATTAGCGAGGCTAGCCGTTTGTTACTAGTTCTGAGGATGAATTTACTCAGCTACGGGGAGTACGCAGCTATAAAACCACAGACTTTAGTGTCTTTTGTTATTTAGCTTAAACACATTTTGTTTTTCTATGCTACCGAGAAAAGTGTCTCTCATTTCCTCCCGTCAAGTGCATGCATACCTGTGTGACGTAATTCCCAGAACGCACCACCTGCACGTAACCGTGACGCAGAATAATTCAGATTTAACTCGGAAAGAAAGTGGAAACCAAAGGGTATGGTAAGATATTTGTACAATTTGAGATTGTGCAAACGTATTAGACTCGCAACAAACCATCCTTTGCCAAAAATAGCAAAAGAATGGCTCAGCCTTTTTATATTTTGCGGGAGAAATCACTATCACCATAAAAATCACAAAAAAGTGCTGAGTGTATGACGTCATACATTTGTCAAGCATTGTACTCCATAATACAGTATATTAAACAGTACTACTCTTTAGAAAGCAACACTGTGCTGTCATTATTATGTATATTTGATTAATAATAATAACAATAATAATAATAATAATAATACAACTGCTTCTTTTCTTACATGGTTCACAAGTCATTCTCACAATGAAGAGACAGTGAAATAAAGCAATAAAAATGAAAATAAAGCAGACAGAATGCAGAGCTTTCAACAACAAAAAAAAAGACCACATCACATTAGCACTCCATAGTAAAACACATTATTATTATATTCTTCACATAGAAATCGATACGATCCCTATGTTACGGTACTTTAAACTGTACTATACACTGCACGGAACCACATACCTGTATTTCTCCAGGTAATACAGAGAAGCGCTTCTGTATCACTCTGGTCCTCATTAGGTTAGTCATCTACGCCTCAACCCTGCAAGTTCAATTAACGCATCTATCAAGGGCTTGGGATGTTTAAAAAAAAGAGAGAGAGAGAGAGACTATTTATTTATTTAAAAAGAAGAAAATTAGTTGTAGCTCTTTATCAAGACACTGCATGTCTCAGTGAGGTGGAATGTTGCGACGTATTTTGCGAGGCAGAACTAATGCTCCGTAAATCAGGGCGCAGTGAGCAGACCCCAGGGGCCTTCCCTCCAAATGAAGATTTTACAGCCATTTGAACTTGCTGGTAATTCGATTTCAGCCCTCGCGTATGTCTGTTTAAAAGGCGGTCTCCTTCGCGATGCAAACATTTCCCTGAAAAAAAAAAAATATATATATATATATATATATATATATATATATATATATATATATATATATATATATATATATATCATCCTTCTATTTATTTATATAATCTTTATTTCTTTATTAATCTTCCAATTGTGACAGAGGGAGGCTGGGGTTGGGGACGGGGCTGGGGGGGGCAGGTTTACAAACACTGATCAAAGGCTCTGAGAAAGGGGGCGGGGCTGTGTCCCCTTTCACCCAAATGCCTTTTTTTTTTTTAGCTCAATTTGCAAAATTAATGATTTACCCCCACCCCCCCACCTTGTCTGGCCCTCCACATATACAGTCACACACGTGCATAAGCACACATATAAACATATAAACACACACACACACACACACAATCTGTTTGGGGTCTGCTCTTGTGTGTTTCAGTTCCGCTTGCCTATTAGCGTCACTGAAAGACACAGGCCTGTCAGGGTGGCTCACCCCTCAGTCAGCAATAGGCACCTACTTTTAATTTCCCCATAGGCTTTGGGCGGGTGCAGACTCAAGCCCAAATCACAAGCTGTTTTGTTGGCAATCCTTTGTGGCCAATAATGAGTTTAATGAATAAAAAAGGAGGGGTGGGGGGGTACGGCAGGGGTGATTGCATTTTGACCATGCTGCGCAGGTTTAGCCTGACAATTTGTGACCAACCCTCAAACAATGGGACAATGGTTTGTGAATCCTTTAATTTGTCATAATGTTTTAGATTAATCATTCGAAGCCGCCTTGCGGAGAATGAACTGCTGATAGCACTGTCCATCAGTCAAAAGGGAGGTGTCATTTGGACGAACCGTGCCCCCAACCCCCCCAAACCTAGCAACCCCCCACCATTACAACTACAAGGAGGAGAAGAGGGCAAATGCACAAACAAAACAAAACAAAGTCCATAGCAGTTCAGTTCACTAACTCTTTAATTTTAGTTCAAACACTGGGCAATAGGGTTATAACTGTAAAAAAAAAACAAAAAAAAAACAATTAAACGAAAATCACAGGAACATGGTAAAGAACAAAATACAAATTCACAGCATTCAAATACAGTACATAAAATAAAAACCTCTAAATCATGTTAAATATAGCAGCAAATGATAATAGTCCACAGTCACAGTATATAATTGGGGTACAGGCAAACAGAATAGGTCTTGGATGCTGCCCCTTGTTTGAATTAACGGTGAGAGCCGCTCCGTTGCTCACTGTGAGGGGCTTCATACGGCTGCAGTAGCGGACTCAGCGGATCCTGCCACTTCCAAATCATCACTTCTACAAGGACATCGTGTGACCGCTAAAGGGGTGTTAGCGGGCGTTTATCGCCATGGGTGAAGTGTAAAGTTTGAGTGGGCGTTCGCGGTGGGGCCCTCCGACATCCCGGTGTAGGTGGAAGAGGCGTGGCAGACAAACCCCCGGAGGAGCTGACGAGGTGCCGGAGTCAAGCCATGCCGGCCCAACCGCGGCCATTTCACAGGCCCTTCAGGTGGCCTGACCGAATTAACAGGTCCATTGTCCCGCTCCACAGAGAATATTCAGGTCACTAACAAGTGTTTACGTCTTAGGGGGTGGTGGGGAAAACAGGGGAGGGGGTGCGAAATGAAAAAAAAAAACTAATTTAGCCCAAAACTGAACTAAACCTTGCTCAGTTTTCCGCTGACTATCACTTTCCAAGGCCTCAAAATACAGTGAAAATCACGTTAAGGCATTTTTGAGTTTTTGAGTATGTTCTGCTTTCATCCTGTAGGAGTTTTAGCTGTAATAAAAGTGGCAGTATTAGTTTCCACTCAACACATCCTTCAAAACACTACAGCTTAGCTTCAACACAACAAAATGTATGGCTGTTACAAATTTGTGTTTCTATTAACATCAGTGGTTACCCCCCATCCAAAAAAAACCCATAAAACAACAAATGGCTGGAAGCATTATATTACCTACCTAAAATAAAAGAATAATTCATTCTATTTCCATGGCACCTATCCTAAAACATATTTGTAGCTTGAAGTGCTTCTCAATAAAGAGAGTAACTATTTAAATAAAATGATTGGAGCCTACCTCTGTATCTTTTAATTCTAGTATTAACACATGTTCACATGTATTGTATATTGTTTGTGAATTGTCCAGTGTGTCTCTTAGAGGCTTGCTAGGGCTTGGGTGACAGTGCAACAGTAATAAAGATCAAACCTAAGCAACCTGGAGTGTGCATGTTTCAATATAGCATGTTACATTTAAACAGCAGCCTGTCAGCATGCTGATACAGAGTAAACAGTGCCCTTCTCCTCTACAACTACCCATAAATGTGGTGTGGGCATGTGTGTGTGTGTGTGTGTGTGTGTGTGTGTGTGTGTGTGTGTGTGTGTGTGTGTGTGTGTGTGTGTGTGTGTGTGTGTGTGTGTGTGTGCGTGCGTGCGTGCGTGTGTGTGTTATCCACTTCACTAGGTGTTGGTTTAAAATCAGTTATCCAGACCACACTAAGCAATGAAATACTGACAGTGTACACTGTACAGTATGCATTTAAACAAAAGTGCAGCCAGTCACAGAGGATGCATTTTCTTAACTTGACTGAAGGTGAGTAAAATATGAGAATCCCTGACCTAATTTACATCCGGATCATCAATACTGCACAAATAAATAAAACAAGTTCACTGGAATCCAGATGTGTGGGAAAAAAAATCATGGTGTGCACATTGCATTACATACATATAATTTTCAGCTGCCAGAATCAGGCAAACAATTAATAAGAAACCAAGGTTTTGTTACAAATCATAGACTGGTTAACACCTTTGTATTTTTTTAAAAAGCAGAAGACACTGAGAATTGCACTGGGAAATGGCATGCGCTCATAAACTCGTATGCTGAGCTCTAAGTGAAGTGTGCAGCTAAGACCGAGGCTGGACGGTTAGCCCCATATAACACACTCCTGCCCTCACATCTGCCTCTGAACAATAAGAAACAATTATAATATTTATCATAATATTTCATTACAACAGTGTATTCTATCTGTATCTTATTTTATTCTGCTACTTTTTCTATTTTGTTCATTTTAATTCCTGTATGCTTGTATATATTTATTTAATGGGGAACCGAAGATAAAGAATTTCTTTGCTACAATGTTGCTATCTGCAACTTTGCTACAAATGTGACAATAAACTCTTTCATCTTTGATCTTGACACTCAAAATATAAACTGTATGGCCCAGATTTTATAAGAATTGGCCAACCATTACTAACCCAGCCAAAAAGCATGAAGTCATGAGGTTTGGGTTTGTATTTGGCAGAAATTAAACTGAAATCACTTGTCCTTGCTGGCATGTTTTCTTTTTTTTTTTTTTTAAACAATTTTGCCCCTTTTTTCTGAGCTGTCTAAATCACTTCCATTCATAAACATGAACTAGGATCCAAGTTACAGCCGAGCATGTGCTACCGGGATAAAAATCTTTTCTGCACTTTTTAAAAGTCTGCCGGCTTTTAGGCATATTTAATAACAAGCCACTTTGGCATCGCTTCAAATATCGCTTGCAATCTTTTTAAAATTCTATATACATTGTTCACGTTTAATGGGTATCTAATTTGTGTTATCAGCTTATAGGGCAGTAAGTAATAATTTGCATGGCTGCCCTAAGCAAATATGCTTCCATAAGCAGCCTATAGAATAGACTCTGGAATGGATAATACGCCATATTGGCTATGCCCCAATGATCAATGCTTTCAGTGGGAGTAGTGACATGTATTTTGGTTTGTGGTGGATTTTTGGGTTGAAAAGTTTATGGCGGATATCACAAGAAGCCCCCCGGCGATCTTCTTCAGTAGGGTTTAAAGATAAATGGATTTTCCTCCAGTGCGTTCGGTTTTTTCCCTTAAAACGAATCCACATGCGTGCGTTTGTGTAAAGCTCTCTCTCTCTCTCTCTCTCTCGACATTTTCAGAGCCAGATGGACCCGCGTTAAAGGTGCTCTGCTTGGTGTGATGGAGGCCTTTTCACTTTGCCGAACCTGTAACCATGGTGCTGCAAGTGTCACGCGTTCTGATGAGGTCACCTGTATGTCACCGTGATGTATGACTATGTGAGGGCTTGCATGTGTGTGTGACTTTTCTATGTGTGGGCACATGAATTTGGCTTTGAGTGTGTATGTTTGCATGTGTGTGTCTAAAAGTGTGGGTGTGTTTTTGTGTGTATATGTGAATACATGTGTGAGTCTGTGTGTGTGTGTGCACGTGCATGAGTGCGTTTGCCTGTGTGTGTGTGCACCTGTTAGTGTTTGTCACTGTGCATGCTTGCATTTGTGCGTGTGCATTTGTATGCACTGTTTTTCTCCCAGACACAGATAAGTTCAGAGTGCAGGGTAAGGCCTATCCGTCCATCTGCTGTGCGTCCCCAGGCAGACTGGAGGTCAGTCTGATTTTGCTTGAGCTTGTCAGCAGCACACAGTGGAGCTGTCTACGCTGATAACCCCCACCGTCACCAAGGCCCCCGGACACCGTCCTAAACCGCCACGGACGCCTCCGTTTCCACCTCGTACAAAATCCGTGTACACAGATTCTCACGGCCTCTGAAAAACACAGGGAACTAGAGCCATTAAAGGACACAATGAGATGATAATGCCTTCATTTCACAAGTCCCATGTGATGAAGGTTTGGATATGGTGTGCGCTATTTAACACTACACACTGATACATACCCACATCCTTACACATGGGAGAAAAATAACAGAAAATCATCACAAAAAAAAACAAAATTCCCCTGATGATTTTTTCAATTTCCCCGTAAGCAAAGACAACAGTTTGGGCTGTTAAGACAAAAACCAAGCAAAACAGCAGTGAACAAGTACTCTTTTCTACTTTTGGCTACACTCAAACCCTTAGAAGGCAAGGTTAGAATAAATCATTACTGGTACTAAGCAACCATCTTGAACCCATGTCATCGGAGCCGCTCTTCTCTGCAGAGAGGAGTGGTTTTCGGGATGACAAGGCGTGAGTAGCCGCCCAGTGGTTTCAGGAGCATGACACTGTTAAATTATTCATATATCACGGCCTTCTCAGTTAGTTCCCCAGACTTGGGCCCAATCGAGCATTTATATGGCATTTTAGAACGAACGATGCCTACAAAAGTATTTGCCACCTCCACCAGCTGAGTGCGAGCAGATTGACTATCTACTGGAAGCGTGTTTATCACATTCAGCTTCTGCAGAATACTGAGCGCTGACAGACAGACTCCATGCCAATGTTTATGCCGGCCATACTGGCCACCCCTGGTGGCTTGAAACCCTATTGAGTGACTTTACTTGGTAGCACTCTTATTTTTACTCCGTTTTTGTTCACATACCAGTCTGTAAACCTGCGCGTTAGCATTTCCGAGGGGAGTTCTGTAAAAGAGCTTAACTATGTACAGCAAACCTCCTCCCCGGTGTTGTTAAAATGCACAGGACCCCTGACTCCCTGTCAATGAAGATTGATTCAAAGCAAAGACTCCTTCCTTCAAAACGGCCTCTGATTAAAAGCGCTTGGCTCCGAAAGTCACGGAAAGGTGCCCTCCTATGGCGTCGCCCACTTCGCAATCACCAACGGCTCGGACGAATTGTTGTTAATGTAGATATAATATCAATGCAATAAGTATTAATAATTTTGCTATGAGATGCCTGGGGGGAGGGACTGTCACTTAATCAATGGAAACAAATCATGCAGAGCCTGGACCCGCAGTGATTGGGAACAGTGTGAATATTAATGTAACAGTTTAAAATCAATGGTGAGGTTGCATACATTGTCTCTGCTCCTCGCGCTTTTGAAGCGTTAGATTTCTTTCGTATCCCTTTTTAGCTGCAGCCACTGCTGCAAGAATCAGTGTTTGCATGGATAACAAGGTGGTCCGTGCGCTAAGGAGTGGTCCGGACGATGTTTGCCGCAGTGGAGCTGCCGCTAATTTGAGTTAGCCTATGCATTGACTCCTGATTAAAACGAGCAACTAAATGTGGAAAGCTGGATTCCTGTGAAATAGCATGGGGGCCATAACAAATGTGAATGCCCATCGGACCTCATCATTTTGATTACAGTCTAAAGTCCATCCATTGGCATCAAGTCTGGTATTGAAAACCTCAAGAGTGTACGTCAGTGCTAATGCCCGATTCCATGCAATAATAACTCTACGTGTGGGTAAAAAAAGCTTCTTAAAACAATTTCAGATTTCACCTCTTATTAATTTCCACCCATGCCCTCTCTTCCCTTTGACAGAATATGAGCTCTTTCTCCATCTAGCTGTGCACGAGTGAATTCTCGAGATAATACCGCACTTTTTCATTCTATTAAACAAAGTTATTCCATGCGCGACAATTTCCGAGTTAGCAGCAGGAATGCTCATACACTGATATCCAACGGGAAAAAAAACGGTTTGATGGCAACACAAAGACAAAACCTGAAGGAGTTTTCATTGTGCTGTACTGCTTGCTACGGAAGAACAATTGCACATGAAATAGAAATTCAGTAATGCAAATCACTCCCAATTGATTGCGGAAGAAAACAAGATATTTCTGTGGAAAAACCACTTGAATGGGGAGGTAATAGCATTTTGGCTGGAGAGAGATTTCTCATTTCATTATTTGATAAGGGCGCACTTAATGAAAACATTAGCCAGGAGCGTCACATGCTCACACTCATTCTTTAGCATGATAAAGTCCCTTTCAAAGTTCCTAATTCCTAATTCTAGCATGCTTTTTTTATGGACACGTTTCATCTTAAGCACCTGATGGTTTTAGGGGCCATTACCAGGTGATGTTCAGGCACAGTACTTTTTTTTAATCACAACTGTGAGAGGTAGGATATGTTTATACACAGCCTGTACTCCAATGGGGGCCGCCTGTAGTCCAGTGGCTAAGGTGCATGACTGGGCCCCTTGAGGTCGTGGCTCAAGCCCCAGTGTAGCCACGGCAACAACACCATTGCTGTTGGGCCCCTGAGCAAGGACCCTGAGGAGGGATTGGCCCTTGGTTAGGCTAATCAACGTAAGTCACTTTGGATAAAAGTGTCAGCTAAATGACAGAAACGTGCTGCTCAGTGGGACACCTCAACAGAGGAGCATACCTGTTTTTGTGTTTGAGATCCTGAGTGAAGATCAGGGTGATGAACCCCAAGCTTGATGATGATCACAGAGTAATGTTATGGTGTGCTCATCTTGGGGTTAGCAAGGAGTTGCCAACGACCCAGCACCTTCTGTGACTGTCCCAGAATTGTATCCCCTGTCCAGGAAATTATTTTAAAGAAATTTCATGGACTTTGCTCTGTTCCAGTCCAGGAGAGCTTGTCAGAAATCACTCAAGAACTATCACAACACCCCCCATCCACCCCCCATCACCATCACACCCAACTTAAAAGTATACCCAAACCACACCCCCCCACCAACCCAGTGGGGTGTCAGCCTTACAGTTAGCTCATGGACAAGAACGCCCGGACAGCGAGGGGGATAGCCTTGAGAAGCAGTACAGGGCTCCGTTCCCTCGCGCTCAGAACCAGACCGCAAATTCCCTCGGCAAGAGATGACTGCGGGGAAGAAGGACCCGAGCACGCGAAACCTCCCAACAATAATGGCACTCGCTATCAGTTACATCCTTAACCTGTAATCACAGGCCGGCGGTAAAAGCGCTTTTTGAATGGAGAAGAGCCTCGCATTCCTCCCCACTAACGCTTTTGAACCGGGTATAATGTTATCCTCTTTGCAAATATCTTCCGCTATTGTGTGCCCATCCACAGAGAGAAAGGTAGGCCCTATTGATTACACTCAAGGGGCGATGTATGAGTCCTATAACAATGCTACAAGCGGATGAAGCAGATATGTCTATTACCCAAAAAAAAAAAAAAAAAAAAATCTAGCCTTGTTCAGCGTGAGTCTGTTTAGGATCTAATGTTGTATTTTTCTGAACTTTAACTTGATCCCTGCTGCCATCATATCTGCTGGGACCAAAAAAAAAAGGGATAGTCTTATCTTTCCATCCTGATTGTTTCAACTTGAAAAGCGCTGTCTTCCAGCTGTTGGGGGACCGAGTCTCCCAGCAAAAACGGAAAACAGGCCGTTACACCCATCAGGCTCGCCGAACAAAGATAGCGGGAACGCAGGCACGGGGAACTGTGGCGTAAACGGGCTGAGGCAGAAAAACCTCAGCCACGTGGCAGAGAGAAATGACAAGAGAGAGTCACGGGGAAGTGTAACGAACACAAAGCTATCCGGTCGCACCTTTGTTCTGCGTTTTTAATTATCCTGTTCGCATGGGAGGTTTCCGAAATTATCTGCGCCCGACACAGAGTTGAATTTGTTCAGGGAACTGTGTCAGTCCTGCGGAGCCACCTCCATCATTTTCCCAGCAATATTTCAGAACTATTCAGAAGTAGCAAGCCTATGTTCATGAAACAGAGATGTTCCAACACATTTCTCAGGTAAGACTATGTTATGTAATACCTGGGCCTATTGAAGAGAGAATGAAGCTTCATGAACCCCATAATGGGTGGAGCTACAATGAGCTATCTATCACTGACAGTTTTTCAACCAATCAGAATGTTTTGCTCCTCACAGCAAAGCACAATGATTGGTTCAACTCAGGTAGGTACTGCTAGCATATGGTAGCTTCACCGAGTTATGATATCAGGAAACCTTATTCTCTCAGCACTTTGTTTTACTTTTGTTTTTGTTTTGTTTTCCCTCACTTTGTATTTACCTGGAAAACTACAGCCAATTCATAAGGAATTCACCTATAAATAACCTCAGATTTTTTTCTTTCTTCCTTTCCAAGTCTCACGCAACATATTGTAAATTTCAGCGATCACCAAAACCCAGTTATTGCGCAACCATAAGACAACAACAAACGACGACGACAAAACAAAAATAAAAAATAAGAAAAAAAAAAACATGAAAGTACGTCATTCCTAAAGAAAGCGTTTTTCAGGCTTAAACCTCTGGGGGGCCCAGCAGCTTTTTGCTTTTTTTGCGGAGGGGTGGGGGGCAGCACCGTCCGCCGTGCGAAGCTAACTTTTTAAGCCGAGCTGAATGGGCGGGGCCATGAATGGGCGGGGCATGCATCTCAAGCCACACAGGCGAGATAAAGTGTCCCATGTGGGCCACAAAGGCGACAGAATCACTAAGCATTAAGACCGGCCATACAAAGGCCCACAATGCCCTGCATAAACACCATTTAGAGCCATTCACACGGCATTGAGGAGATGGGCGTCCACCCTGCAACGCCGCAGGACCGCGGCATTGTGTGGAGGTGAAAGGATGTCTAATGAACAGGAAGCCTTATTTGAGAGGGCTGACAGAGACCATACAACGGGCGCATTGTGGACCCTACCATCAACCCTGTGGGTCCCTGCACTGGGGTGTGGGGAGGGGAGGGGAGGGTGATGGAAAAGGGGGAGGGGGCGTGTAGTGATGAGAAAGTAGCAACTCCAAAAAAGATGCACCGGGGGAATTTGGGGAAACGTAGGGACCCTCGGGGATGAAGAGCGAATTGGGGTGGGGGGCGTATGGGCCCTAAAGTGATCCCAAGTCCTCTATGTTTACGTGCAGGGCAGTGCACTGCCACGCTCATACAGAGCGCTCAGCTTCACTGCCATCTGAACCATGTCCAGCGCATTGTATAACAGTCCTCAGGAATGTCTAGCACACATGCATGCACTCTCTCTCTCTGGCTGTGTCCCTCTCATACACATGCACACACACACACACACACATACACTGTCACATGCACACATTCACACTCAGTCTGTGTTCTTCTCTTGCATGTTCACATTGACACACAAACTTTTATATACAAATATACATGTACACAAACACACACACTCTGCAACATTCACATGCATATTTTTACATTTAATCTCCTCCTCTCTCTCCATTTCACAAACACAAAATCACACACGCTGTCATATTAACATTCACAATATCCATATTCAGGCTGTTCCCTTCTCTTACATACACACCTTAACCACAAACTCCTGTTCACAAATATGCACACATATGCAAACACAGACACACACACACACACAAGGTTTCTTGATTCCACTGAAAAATATAATTACTGTTGCAGTCTTCAGACACAGGTGTACCTCAAAATTCCTAAGCTGTGTCTACTATTACTTAAAAAAAATGCCTTTTCTGTTTAGCTAAATAAAAGTAGAACTATGTTGTGAAAAGAATTCCAGCACACACACACACACACACACACACAGACACACACACACACACACACACACACACCGAGACTCCTGTCTTAAGCTTCATCAATCTCTCACAAAGAGATGACATCATCAACATCCATTGTCTCCGTAAGCTTTAGGCAATAAGTTACCTTATTTTGTGATGAGATAAACCCTCCCGATTGTCCTGCCGTCCATTTGGCTCTATTCTGCGGCCGCTGAAGGGTCGGAGGGGCATTTTGTAGAGGTGATGGAGCATGCAGCGGATTTACAGAGTTTAAGCACAAAAGTGGCTTCCTGTTTTCAGTGCACTCAGAGGGCCATGGGCTGGGGGCTTTGCTTCCCACTGCACAAAGTCCAGGTAACTGAACCCTCCTCTTTTACCCTCTGGCCTTTTACTTGCTTCGCTTTTTTCTTTCTTTCTTTTTTTGCAAATGGACTGATTCTGTTGTTTGTCTCCCTTCATTTCTAAAAGAAATTAATTAAATGTGAGTGCACATATCCTGGTATCATCTGTTTCACTTTATTCATTTAGTCTGCTTTTGAAAAATGTGTAACGTACAAAAACGTTTGTTGTAACTAAGTTTATATTCATGTTTGCTAGTCAGCTACAATTACAAAACAAATTTTCAAATACAATAAAATACGTTTTTAAAAAGAAACTGTAATTACCATGAAATTAAAATGTAAAACTTGCTTGGACTATACAAGCAAACTTTTAATCGATTATACATATGTGCTCTACATGCAATGTATTATATATACATATGCATCGCGTTGTGAAAAACTTATTTGAAGATTAAAGTGAGTGGATTTATTACACGCAGGTATTTGGTATTTACAACCAACTAATCTCCGCGAGAGGCACGACCATGGGGGCACCGAGTCAGTTGAAACCACATTTATTTATATATAATCTTGGCCCGAGAGCCGCTTTTGCTACACCGCAAAATGATGTAATTGGAGGTGGGGGCACGCAGGTCATTGTGAGGTCATTGCGGGGCGGTTAGGAAAGTGCTGAGCCATCATGACAGTCTCCCCTCGAGACTGGCAGCCGAGGAACGCGGACAACATACCCGCCAAATAATTAAAATACAAATTTCATTCCTTTGTCGGTATGGTCATTGTAGTTGTGTTTCTTAGCAATGTTTCCTCCCAGAAACATGTTGGGTTATTTTTCTCCCTGTAAGTTTGAGAGGGGCTGCAGCGGAGACTGAGACATGTTTATAAGTCACTTTTACCCAGGCATATTATGTTAATTCTAGACTGACATGCGGGGGCTTTGCGAGAGCAAATTGTGTGCGAGACAACAGGAAAAGCGGTTGATGTGCAGGTGGAGAGGGACTAAGGAGCGCGCTTTGAATTAGATCACATATATATTTTAAGAGTAAATCTTAACAAACTACTATTTTTTTTTTACCCGGAGATAATGCCATTTTAGGCTCCCAGTGTCAGAGCAGGGCTGCTTTTAAATGGGATTTTGTTGTTTATATTTCTGAACGGGCCTTAGATAGTAGCGTGAGGCGTTGAGGGGAGCTCGTCAGAATGTTCGGTTTGTAGTCACTCGAGAGGGGTTGAAAACACCGTCTCAGGGGAACATCTCAAGACTCCGCGATTCCCTCTGAGTGTCACTGGCACAGAACAAAGGCGGCATAGTTGTTTCGCCTTAATTCCACCACAGCTTGTCGAAATGTTGTTTTTCCCTTTCGCCTCCCCGTCTTCAGCGAGTACTTTGTGTGCGGATCAGTCGGGTCTGCGCAACCCACAGAACCTTGCGCTTTCACGTCAACGTCTTTCAACGCAAAGTTTGACACGCCGCTACTCGCTGCTATTCAGCCCTACGCATCATGCAATTTGTTTCCATTTGTCAACCCCGCAGTATTCCGCCACAAAAGAAACTGCTTGCACAATATAAAGTAAAATAATACTGTGCCAACAATCTAAAATGGCTACACGCGATTAGATCAGTCAATTTAAAACCCCTTTTTCAATCAGCAACAAAAATAAAACCCTTTCACAATTCATGGCACTTTAACTTCTGTTAATACAGATACTTGTTGTTACATTATTTATTACTGTATTGATTATAATACATCTTGTGCTAAACGCAAAGGCCCCCACGCCTCTTAAAACCCGGCTAAAGCGTATCATATGTCTCTTAAAATGCAGGAAGGCTCTCTCGACGCCGTACTTGGCGCGGCCTGAATTCATCAGTCATTTTATTCATTGCATCCTCATTGTGCAAACCGCCTTATTTTGTATTTTATTTCTTTCGTATTTACTCCATTGTTCAGACAACCAGCATACCCACCCCACCCCCCAATTCCAAAAACACCTTCTATTTATTAGAGCTACCTCAGCACTACGTCGACAGCTTGGCTATTTTGTGAGGAATCAGATCTGTGTTGAAAATGGCATTATTATCCGAAAACGCCGAAGGTATCAGGTTAATAATAGTCATTGTGAAAACTTTGTTGATACCATTCTCACCGGGGCCGTTATCGAGGAGAGTGCAGAGGAGGATATGTGCTGACTCTTGATGTAGATTGTGCCTGGAGTATTTCCCCATTGTGCCGGGCGGGGTGTGCGGAGCAGACCCGCAGATATGGTTTGAATACCGCCGACGCCGGTGTCGGGTGCGCTGGCACCTCCCGAGACGCCGCGACGCTACATCTGCTCCGCGCTGCTCTCTCCCTCCGTCCTGGCCGACAGCCCTGACACCCGACACAAAGTAATCACAGATCACAGCGTTTAATCACTGAAACAAGCACTCCAGAGGACCAACGGTGTCAATATCGCACTCTCTCATTATCTGTTTGGATGGCACATCCACACTGTCAGATAAACAGAGTGGAAAATTAAGATTAAAAATATGGTAATTTCATTTCAGGCAGCGGGCTCCACTTCAACCACCGCATTATACTATTGATTACCCCCTGAATTCAATTTCTCTTTCAATACAAACTTTAATCTGTTCGCAGGCCAACAACCCAACTCCCAGAGGGCTATTTGAGAGTAAGTAACCATTTAATATGATGCTAACTGAAAAATCACTATCTTTAATGAATTGTGCAAATCGCCCTGCGTTACAGGACTGCGCGGCGTCCCCTCCCTTTTTTTCACCCTCCATTGAAGTGCTAAGTGTTGCAACAAATAATTATTTCAGACAGCGCAAACTGAGCTCACAAGCACTGCTTCTGGAAGGAGACATGCGTTTTATAGGCCATGTATATTGATTTAAAAAATAGATCTGCTTAATCGTAATATTGTGCCCAATTTAGTTAGTAACATATAGCCTACAGAAAATGAACGGTCGGCACGTGAACAAGACATCTGAAGACACTTTAGTCGGAAGGCAATTTTTTAAGCAGAATCCTTTATCTTACATACACTCATTTATGTATTATCAGTGTATACTCCTGGACATTCAATGACGAAATGCAAAATGAGGACACAACAGCACTGGCTAATGTCATTTGTCAATCTTGCGACTTCTGGTAAACCAGCTCCCTGACCACACCACCAGATGGCTGCTAAAGATCAGCTGCCATTGTCGTTTCTTATGAACTAGTGATTTTTTAGTTTACATAGCATTTCCATCTCAGATTCACCTAACTGAACCAACTTAAGTATCTTACATTTTTATTGCATACAACTCATTTATACGGCTTGGGACGTACTGAATGAATTAAAGCCAATCAAAGCAGTCTTGAGCAAGGTACTTTTGTAGGTTTGCATGTTCAAATGTGAGAACTGGCCATGCAACCTTCCTACGTTCCTATTTGCCTAGCCGTTATACAACACCTTACAACTGATAAAAATGCTTAACCCGGTTTCTATGAGTACAGGCCTGTAGTAAAGAGATCAAATTTCAAACAGTGGCTGTGCGATTCAAACACACACACACACCCTTTACTCTGCCTACCTCACTTTCCTTTGAGGCAAGCAAGGGTGGGTGCTTTTAAAGAGTGTGAGGTCATCACAATGCCTGAAAGGCATTGTAAAAGGCCCCGACCAAACTCCTCCAAGGCAGTTATTATGGGATGTACCTGCTGCCACCCAAAGCTCCTGTTTCAGCTGTGTTTGGACACATGTGCGCAGGGCGGGTGACCTGCGTG
Source organism: Albula goreensis (assembly GCA_022829145.1). Taxonomy (NCBI): domain Eukaryota; kingdom Metazoa; phylum Chordata; class Actinopteri; order Albuliformes; family Albulidae; genus Albula; species Albula goreensis. The sequence goes on along the minus strand of CM040745.1, from coordinate 3,349,966 downwards.
TCTGTGCCGGGTCTGGCTGTGGCGTCACCGTGTTTGTGCAGAAAGGGGGTGATTACGCTGACGAGGAGCGGGGGTGACCTTATCCCGAGGATCCATCTTCTCCTCCCGTCACGGCCAGAAACATCTCAAAATATTCTCCAAGAGTACCCACCTCAGCTACCGCTTCAGCAGCTCCCCTTTCAAAACCGCTAACATAAAATAAATAAGGCAGAGGGACCCAGAGCAATTTGTAATTCAGCCTAAAATACGCTCTTAGGGAAGGCCACACAGTGACATACTGGCAAAGTTCTCTCCCTGCCTAATCAAACCCCCCAGCCACAGCTGATGCTTGGCGATTTTATTCTGGCACAAAATGGCTGCCGTACCTCACCCAGGTGAGTGCCACACACTAGTGCTGTCTGAGGTTCTCTCCTTCACTGTGAAGCACTTTGGGCTTAGGAAGACAGATTATAGATCCAAATCATAATGCTTATTAAATATTGTTATGAGGTCAGTGTATGACTAACTCTGCATCCTAGTACAGCAGTCGAAAGACAAAATTTACACATTCATGGTTTTATGGATTTAGTTAAGTTTTTGGCGCTAACTGATAGGAATCCGTTAAATTTCATGAATACATTCATTTCCAATAAGTTTTTTTAATGAATGAAAATATTTCATAAATTTTATGTTACCTAAAAACTCTTGCTAAGGCGTATATATTTAAAAGGAATGAAAATGAGGAACACATATTTTTAACACAGCTGTTAGATCTCCTCCCAAAAAATGGTTAATAATAAATTTTATTTTTTAATGGGACTTGATTACACAAACAATACAATATGTAGATTGAAGAAATGACAATATTAATATAACTAAAACCTAAAATGATTAAAAAAGTAACAATCTTGCCACTGAGTAATGTATCTGACATAGGCTTTTCACGTTCCTTACATCAGACTAAAATGATGAAATCAGGTCATTTCACTGGTCAAAAATCCCAGATGAGCAGTTCATAAAGTGATTCTGTGATTCAACATTTTACCAACCATTTACAGATGTTGTGAATAAGTAAAAAAAAAAAAAAAAAAAAACATGTAATGAATTTAAAAACAACTGCAAGCCTTCCGAGTGAAAATGGCTGACATGTTACCAGAATATTACACACTTTTACTGGCTTTCAAAAAGAAAACATGAATACATTTAAAATAACATTTTACAGCTTTCTCTGGGGATACAGCATATGTTTCAATAAAATAAATTATGGATACACAGGTATATAAACGCACAACACACAAAAGACAGTGTAATGACAGTGACAAACTCAATGACATTGTTACATGTATTGAGAACATATAAGATGTGAATCACAGTCAAAGTGGAAATTATACCATCTGAAAAAAACTGTTGCAGATTTACATGTTCACACATGTCCTATAAAATATGATTTTGGATTATACACTAAATCTGACAAGTATATTTACATAAGCAAAATCACTTTGCTTCAAAGTGTTTATATCAGTTTGTATATAACACACACACACACACACACATACACACACACACACACACACACACAAACACACAAAATATAGGCATGTCCATTCACATGGCACATCACACTCATGCACTGTAAATACACTTTTTGTTGGAAGAAACAAAAAACTGAACAGTTTTTGGATTTCCTACAATCCCCTGAACCTGTAAATACAGCCACTTGGATCTGAATCTTTATGTTTTAAGCAAACAAACAAAAAACCGCTCACGGACAAACTGTTATGTCATTTTTATGTCAGTAAATCCTTCTTGGACCAATACGGCCACCATATTCTAGGCTGAGAAACTGTTGCTGAGTCCCAAAAGCGCACTACGCCCCTTTTCTAGCCGTTTTTTGAGTGTGTAGTACACACGCACAATGGACTAGATAGTACAACACACTAACAGTGGCGGGCATCTGAATTGTGGTTTGCATGGACACTATTGTCCCAGCATGCATTGCAACACGGAAACAGAAAGGGAGGTGCCTCCTGCAACCAAAAATTTCAAATAAATTGGCGGACGCAGAAGCATCACCATCACCATCAACACCAGTGATGTGTTTCCGGATAGTACAATGCTATCAAGTGTGTTCACTCTTGTACACTAACTAGTGAAAACATGCACCTTCTAGAATAGTACACAGTGTACACGCGATAGTGTAGAGTACATAGTGCACTTTCAGGACACGCGGTGAGCTCTAGGGGAAGTCAGCAAAGCATGGTACTGTCCTAAAATGACTAAAAACAATCTGTGTTACAAATAAAAAAAACACCCTGGTATCTCCAAAACAACAGCTTTACAGAGGAAGGGAAAATGTGTTTGATTGTTACATTATATTGCATTAGACATGCATTTATCCCATGACAAATTCACGGACAGGACAGCACAAAACTCAAAAATGTCAAAAACCAAGGTTTTTAACGCTGACAAAACAACGATTTCGCTCCTTTTAGTCCTTCTGTTACTTAAACCACAATGTCAACAGAAACATGACAGCATTATTTATCTATCAATGTTCAGCAATCAAGGAATACACTTTTCAAGTAAACCCATCAGGACATAAGACAATCCTTGGTAGTGCAACTGAGGAGGACACATTTATCAGATCAAGACACTATGATTGTCATGGGTAACTGAAACAGCTGGCATTTAAACCCTAAAAGGCACTTGCTTTCGCACTGTGCTACAACGTCCAAACTGACACAAGTTAATGTACAGCTCAAGACACACAGCAAAGCGAAGCTTGAGAAATGTCAGCCAAACACCTTTTGCTTCTGTTTTTTGACCACCGTGCTAGACCAAAAAATATAAAATTACAAATACACCTTTAATTAGAGATCGAAAGTCTGACTTTCTATGGTGTATCAATCGCTGACTTTCCTGTGAGATTGTGATATTAAGTATGACACACTAGGGGTGATGTTAGTCCATCACAAAGCAACACACAGTAAGTAAAGCAAGTGTGTCACAAAGTAACACACACCAACTTCTGCTAGTGCATCACAAAGCAATACAAATGGACAAATGTGACAGCATTACAGTGTATTGCACACCTACTGTGACATTACACACCATAAGGAGAATTTAAGCCGGTGCATTACACACTCATGTACGCTGAGCTTTGGAGTGTAAGCTGATGCATTACACCCCACTGTGCTGTGAGAAAGGCAGGTCCCTCAGCCTCAGTGGTTTTATCTGGCCAGAAGAAATTTGGCATTTTGTGCATTTTAAAGATCTCTGACTCGTTCATCCAACAGGAACAAGGAGCAACGCAGGTGAACTGGCCCCATTGAGTAAATGAACAGGAAAACTAGCACAGGCTACGGCCATTGCCTCCTCAAGCATCTCACTAAAGAAGAACACCAGCTCAAGATTCCCTCACGAAAGGCTTGTGAAACTGATGGCTCTTTGGTCACGCCCACTATTTGTCCATCAACACCCACATATTAATATTTATGAGGGGGAACACCCACTTGGGGTTAATTATCTTCCAAATGCCATGCCATATCATGTTACATTCAAAGGTGCATTTAAAAGCTTCTATTTTTGATTGACAAGACAGGCGTCCAGCTGAAACTATGCAATAATATTCCAAGGTGATAGCAAAAGTCACCCAACATAAGATTACAACTAATAACCAGTTCTTTGGAGGCACTTGATGATTTTACATTTGCCATACAGATGTCCTCATCAGCAACATTTTTGCAATTGTACAGTTGGGTTTGGGTTGATTGTGATTGCTCTGACTGATGAGGACCATAAGGAGACTAGTTCCAGGAAACGGCTAAAACCGAAGTGGTTTCCGTGTCTAGAACGCAGCAGCGCGGCTGGAACTGCATGGGTTGCACCTAAGAGCTAACGGCGTGAAATGTTCCAGCCGCCAAAATCAGTTACATGTCACGGTTGAACAGGAGTGCTTTTTCCAAACACAGAATAATCATTACATTCTTTACAAAAAATAACATATATTTATATTTATACATATATGTACGTTGGTCTAGAAATGAAACTGGCCTTCATGTGAAACTGTCTTTGAAAAATCTACATTGACTCACACAGGAACTTTTGGAAAGTGTAACTCCTTCATAACACACTACTTTATGAGCTGCAAACACATACAAAGGCACAGCTGTTCGGGGCGTAAAGTCTGTGGACTGGGTTTGGCGGATCAGAGCTGCCGCTCTTTCTCTAGTCTTATTGCACCACTGACTGACACACAAAGAAACACAAAAAACTACAAAGCCCATAATCACAGGAAGTAAGGTATTATGACTGAGGCACCCCATGGCATCATGGGATTTTTTTTTTTATCCAGTAAAAAATAGGCCACGCTAAAGAACAACATGACAAACATTTCATGTAATTTTTTTTTGGCCCATAAAAAATTTAAATAATCCTATCTGGCACTTAAGTAATCCATTAAGGCACAGAAATGTTTACAATCAGCCGTCATAAAGGCATAAAAAGCATTACCTTAATCACTCTTTCTCTCTCACAGATACCCACACATACACGCACACGTTTAGTTGTATATATCAAAACGATCAAATCAAACTCTCATATGTATGTAAGTATATACATGTTTTTTTTTGTTTTTTTTTTTCCTAGGGACCAACTGTAGGTGCCCTTTAAAATAACGCGTGAAGCCGCTTGCTCCACAACATCTAGCAACAAATAACTGCTTACAGTCCAGAAACTTCCTCGAGGCCCTGGCAGAAGGTGGTTACTCCACGTCCTGCTTCCTGCTTCCCGTCAGGCGGGGCAGTGGGCGGGGTCAGGATTGTGGATGCAGCATCTCTGTGGTTATAGTGCCGTCTCAAAGATGATGAGACTGCCGTCACCGTTGCATTTGACCACCCCGTTAGCCACGTTTGGCTGGCTCCTGCTCTCGTATGCCTGAAAGCAGATTTAGAATATTAGAACGATGGAAGAAGGCGGAACATTGTGGAACACGTCATGACAAAATTTCCCTGTACCTAAACAAGAAAAACAAAACGCTATGCATAAAAGAGTGACAATAAATAAAAAATATTATATGAGAGAATTACTTAAAAAGTAATCATTAGACAAGACAACAAAAAAGAAGTTCTGAAAAACTGAAATTCTATCAAAATGAGGCAATAAATCCAATGAAAAGTATAAAACAATACAAAAAATGCAGTGTGTGTAAGCATTTAAGTAATGGCTAATGTGTGCTGACACACGCACCCTCTCTTTCTTACATTCATTTAACTTTAAGTTCAGGGTTCTCTAATACTAACAGGATCTTAGGGGAAGATCAAATCTCACATTAACTCCTAGAGCTCATGTTATCTCTCTCTACAAACTCTACGACATTTACTGCTTTGAAAAACAACAGTGCAAATAATGTTGATGCTTTTTTTAATATATATATCAATTCCGGATTTGTTTAGTATTTTTATTGAATTTTTGCATTTAGATGTTAAATGTTGTGGTGTATAGTGGTTGGGAAAAAAGGTAAAAATGTAACACTGTCAGGACTTTCTCAGCGTTTGCATTAAGTAGCTAAACATTTGAGTGACGGGAGAGAAGGGATCCTCTCTGCTAAGAAGGCCATTGTGTCCTTCCAGCAAGTAATCCTGGATTTTATGTGTAAATATGCTTCCCTTTTTTCATTTTACTGTCACACATAAAAATGAATTTAATGACTTACAACACGAAGACAGTCTGTGAATGTTTTATTTTTTTAATTTCTTCAGCAAAATCCTTAAGTGTGCTGTAATCTCTTTACAACCAGGAGTTTGTTTTTTTTTTTCTCTCTTTGGTAGAATATGAAAAAAAGAAGAAAAGTAATATGAATGTATGTGCGTGCACACACATGTTTGCCTGTGTTTTTCTTTCTTTTCTTTTGCGGGGAGAGTAGGGGGGTTGGTGTGTGTATCAGATATTGCTTAAAGTCCGAGGTTCATTCACTGTGAGCACAAAGCCGTCGTGCCTGTATCAGGTGATTTCATGTATTTAAACCCTGACTGGCAGCTATAGAAAGTTCACACTCTTATTTCAGACTCGCCTCTGTGTGTTTTAATAAGCAGCGCTAGACGGTTATGGGCGTTAGGGTAATCTGATCCGCGGACGGGCGGCGCTACAATGGAGAGAGAGCCGAGCACAATGACCGCCTCCCCGGACCGCCGCGCGCCGCGCGAAGCCGCGTCAGAGAAAAGGAGCAGTCTGCTGACTCTTTCAAATCCCCATTTTCCCAATTTCAGTGTGAAGTGCAGGAGATACTGTTGTACTGATAAATTTGCGGAGCCCGAGGTGAGGTGGGGGGCTGATGCCCACACCCCCCCACCCCATCCCCCCATCTTTATTTCATTCTCTGGTTTCACAAAGACCTGTTTGAAAGTTGCCGGATCATATCGATGCTGTCTCCCTGACAGACACACAGAAGACAGTGCTGAGAGGTGAATGCTTCCGTGCTTATCGAGAGTGTGGTGGGGATGGTGATGGGGGGACAACGACAGTACAAATGAAATTCAAAAGAAAACTTAATATCAGCCTCCACCATTACAGTAATCCCCCCCACCCCCACCACACAGAAAGCTCCGGACCCAAATCCAGACAAAGTCGAGAATGAACATGAGTGGCAACGTTGTTCCATCAATCCACCGTAGCTATGGAGGCCTTTTGCCCCCGCCCCCCCAACACTGTATTCTTGTGCTCCTGTACTGTTGAAAGGAAACGCCACAATGAAAGGAGATAAGTGACTCTGCAGACTGTTGTAGAGTAAAGGAGGCAAGCCCTGTTCCTGGAAAGCGACATGGTGTTGCTGGTTTTTAATGCCACTAAGCAAGCAATTATTTTATCAGTCATCAAAGCTGACAGCAGATGTTGCCACAGATACAGTGGGCGTGGCTCTGGTAGATGTGGGCATGGCTCTGGTGAAAGTTGATGTGGTCACACGTATATTAAGTAGGTGGGGCTGTGGAGAGGGCGCGGTTACCTGCTTGGCCATCTGCAGCAGGGCGGCGGCCTCGGCTTTGCCGGTCTGCTGGACCATGCCATAGAAGATGCTGTCCTGGTTCTGCAGCAGGATGTAGGGTTCTGCATACTCATGGATCCTGCCAGCATCCAGAACCTGAAACCACAATACAGACGGTTCCCGAGTTACGATGGTCCGACTTACAACTTTTCGAATTTACGATGGTGCGATAGCGTCACTTTCAGTACAGTATTCGATAAATTACATGAGATATTCAACACTTTACAATAAAACAGGCCTTGTGTTCATGATTCTGCTGGCTAATGTAAGTGTTCTAAGCATGTTTAAGGTAGGCTAGGCTATGATGTTCAGTAGGTTAGGTGTATTAGGTCTATTAAAGGCATTTTCAACTTGTCTGTGCCCACAATCCTGTTCTGTTCTCAGGCCTCAAAATTAAATGCGCTACCTATGCACAGTTTGTATTACGTTTACATTTTTGACATTTAGCAGACGCTTGTTTCTGCACACTGTTTAAACAGCTGAATATTTACTGTAGCCATTCAGGTCAAGTGCCTTGCTTAGGGGTTTAACAGTGGTATCGTACTCTTGAACTGAACCAGTGACCTCAGAGATACAAGCCCATCTCCCTACCTGTTACACAACACTGCTGTGACACACAGACAGCTGACTTGAGAGATCAAAATTACTTGGCTCAACTGTATTTCTGAAGTCTTGAAAATAAAACCGACAATTGACAAACACCGTAAAAGCAGCCCAGGTAAATCCAGGCCTCGCTTTCATTACAGGCCTTAAAGGTTCCTGACGCTGAGCAGACTGCACCGTACAGCAGTTCTGCCAAGCTCTTAAGCACCACCCATTTGGCGTGACTAAGGCAGAAAACACAGAGGATGGCGGCCTAGCCCTGCTTTCAAACGCACGGCTCTAGTGTAAACTAGGGGCTGCGGCGAGGACGGAGATAATAACAGCTGTGCAGTGAAAGGAGGGACCCGGCCGTGCCAGCTTTCATTTTGAAGGCTGTTTGTCCAGGAGCACCCGGTCACACACCCCACCTCGCGAAGCGCAGATAACGAGCATGTGCCGGGTTCTCCATGGTCAGCGTTGTAGTTGCCATGGCGGCAACACTGAAAATCACGGAAACTAGGCCAGCCTTCCTGTCGCGTTTCACGTACACCATGTAGCCTGACCAGATTCGTAACTCCGAGGTGTAGAAGCCTATGATCATCGTTTCAGCAGGTAGAGTCTGACAACTTAACCCATCAACATAATGTGATGTAATGGACTGTAATGTAATGGGCACAAAACCTTCCTGCATTACACATCCTGCTCGTCAATAACGTGTGTACTTTCACCCTTTTTTGAAGTCCCAACAAAAACATACACACAAACACACACACACAAACACACACACACACACACACAGACTTACACTTACTCTCTCTCAAACTCTCAAACACGCGCGCACAGAATTACATACACATTCACTCACTGACTCAGACACACACACACACACACACACACACACACAGTGGTCCTCCATCTGGGCTGCCGCGGCCCATATTTTGGCCTGAGAGGGCCAGCAGTGCTGCAGGTCTCTGCCATCACACAGAGAGTCAATCTGGGGGCATTTGACACCATAGTGGGGGGGGGAGCCAGCCCAGCTGTGCGACACTTGGCCCTCCCCCCCAACCCCCGCAGAGTCCCGCCAGCCGGTAGCTCCGCTCTGTTCCCGCAGGACTGGGGGGGTCAATGCCACCACAAATGGCGCTAATTGGCACCTCGGCAGGCACCAGCTCTGTGAGGGCAAAGATCAGGTGGCATGGGGGACTTTCTCTGCCACCCCCAATAAGCCAGACTGCAGTGTACTACAACCAGCCCCACTGTGGCACAGGATACGAACCTCAAATCAAAACAGTGTGTGCGTCTGTATATGCATGTGTGTGTATATGTGTGTGAGTGTATATGTGTGTGCGTATGTATCTATATACGTGTGTGTGTGTGCATGTGTGAAAGTGTGTGTGTACATCTATGTTTGTGCATGTATGTTTGTGTTTATGTACATGTCCATGTTTGTGTGTGTGTCTGTGTTTGTGCATGTATGTGCAGGTTTGTTTGGTTTCTTGCTGTGTAAATGAGTTTATTTCCTCACCACTATGTGGTCACTGTGTTTGGGTGTGTCTAGTTCCACGCTGTGAAAGTGTGTCTGGTTTCTCACCAATATGCACTGGGTGTGTATGGCTTCTCACTGTGTGTGATAGTGCCTGGTAATTGGTCCTTGTTAGTTGGTGTATTTTGTTTCTCATCAGAATGCACTCATTGTGAGTCAGTATTGGTTTTTCACCAGAATACAGTCACTGTGAGTCAGTATTGGTTTTTCACCAGAATACAGTCACTGTGAGTCAGTGTTTGATTTCTCACCAGAATACGGTCGCTGTCGATGATGGTGTTGATCCGGTGGGCGATGGTGAGCACTGTGCAGTCCTTAAATTTCTCTCGAATGGTCTTCTGAATCAGCTCGTCCGTCCTGCACCCAGGAAAACACACAGAGGAAGCCATCAGAGCAGTGAAAATGCACTTAAACCAATCAGAGAGTATGACCTCTGCATCTTAACCAATGGACGAGCAGCACATCTGTTCCTCACCCAATGGGAAAGTCAGTAAATCTGTGGTTAAATGTAACATCAATGTCACTTAAACAGAAAAGTTGACTACAAATTTCAGTTTACAGATAGGTAAAGGCGAATATGAGGGTAAACATGATTATGAAGGTTGTTATTAAAGTTAATTTACAGGTACAGGTAAAGGTGATAATGACTGTTAATGAAAGGTACAGGTAAAAGTGATAATGGATGTAAAATCTACATGTAAAGGTGATAATGACTGTTAATGTATAGGTACAGGTAAAAGTGATAATGAACATTAATGTGAATATGCAAGTAAAAGTGATAATGAACATTAATGCACATATACAGGCAAAAGTGATAATTAATGTTAATCTTCACACATAAAGGTGATCATGAATGTTCATGTAAAGTTGAGGTAAAGGTGATAATAACTGGGGTCCAGGTACAGGTAAAAGTGATTATGATGAATGTTCTTCCTCAGGATGGTGAGCCAGGCAGAAGGTGTCTGGCCCACCTGGGGTGCCAGCTCCGTCTGGCCGTGGCCTCACGATTAGCTGAGGACCAGGGCAGAGTTCTGAGCCTCAGGATGGAGCAGTGAGCCAGGCAGACCAGCTGCCTGAACTGGCCCAGGGCAGAGTGTTGAGCGGACGAGCAGGTCCAGCTGAACCGTGAGCTCAGAGTGTGTGAGCAGCGAGCAGGTCAGACTCCTCCACCACAGAGTGTTCAGCTGCACCTGAACCAGGGCAGAGTGTGTGAGCAGTGAGCAGGGTAGATTTTTAGGTTTGTGGTGGGAGGGGCGGGGTTGGGATAGGTGGTGGATCAGAGATAAGGGATCTCTTTGGGGTGTGGGATGTGAGTCGGGGGAGACTTGACTGTGATACCTCTTCCAGGGCGTTCCACAGGTCCTCGTCCGAGTGCTGGCTGAAGGGGTCCAGATTCTTCCTCATGGTGCCGGTGAATAGCACGGGATCCTGGGAGGGGAACACAGAGTCAGTCTCTCACTAAACACAAACATCTATAGGTCTCAGGTACCCGTCTGCCAGATCCTTTGGAAGACATACACTCAGTATTGTTTTTTTTGACATAGTCCACAAGCATAGATGAGATGCCTACAAGATGTCTGAGGATGAATTCGTTTGGCTCAATCCATTTGGTCATAACCACATTTATTACAGAGGAAGAACCAAAGCAGTGTCTGGCTCTGGGCATCCACTTCAGTTTAGTCCCACCTGTATGAGTCTGATTAGTCACAAGTGGTAACTGACCTTTTATTGACCGTTTATTAGCAAAACAAACTTGGATATTTGGTGTTCTGAAACAGTAGTTTACAGAAAGCTGTCCGTAGTTATGGGTATGGCACGTGAGCTGAAGTGCGCCAGGTTTACACTTCTGTTACATTACATTAAGGACATTTGTTAGGCGCTCTTATCCAGAGCGACTTACAAGGCAAAGTGCATAAGAATGGTACAAAAACTCTAGTTTCTAGTGTTACTACACTAGAGAATAACTGGGCATCAAACGGCCCCTAGCACCATACTACTCAATGATGTCATCGATCCTCATCCACAAAAGAACAGTGGAACACACATGATTCTGTTGCCTTAGTTACCATTCGGAATCATCAGATCACCCTTAGTTACGGAGAGCTCACTGAAGATAAACCCAAGTGACTACAGAATAAACAGCACTTCTGGAACGCAGAGTTAAATAAGGACACTTTCAATGTCAATGTGAAAACTGCCTACAACAAGAAAAAGTCTGTGAAATAATGAGGAAGCACACTATCTGCAGTATTCCTTAATTGTGTCTGTTTTTAATCCTCTAATTTTAATATTGAGTAAATAAACAAACAGAACAAAGCTTTTAAAAATGAAGGCTTTCATGTCCAATGGCTAGCGGCCATCAGACGCAAAGAGCCTCATTATGACGATTATGGCCATGAGAATGCACAGACATCTGTAAAAATAATAATAATGAAATAATAATAATAAACCAGTCGCTCGCTGTCTTTATGTTCAGGGCTTGGGGCGCCTGACTGTGCGGAGAAGCTCATGTTTGTCACTTATTCGTGGCGGTAATTCACAGCGTGATCATCAACGGTTTGGTGACAGACCGACATTTCTGAGAAGTGTGTCAGGTCTTTTACCTGGGTTAAAGACCCGGTTCCTTAGACCTAAACTTTGATACGTACGCTTATGGTGTAAGCTGAGCAACTGAAACACACACACGCGTACGCGTACGCCCACACTCTATACGTCACATGAGGCCACTTCAATATTTATCTAAATTTATGAAGTTCTTGTTGCGACTTCCCGCTGTGTGGTGAATGAAAAGGAGAATGGCATATCATAAAACTACACCAAATAAGATAAGTCATTGTTTTTTTTTTTTTTTGTTACTCTTCACTGCTGTGCTCTTATGTCATTGCCGCCTTATCAACGTTACACCAAAGGCAAACAGCACTAAGCTTCGCAAACAAAGTTCGCCACACTTTGTTGGCCAAAAACAATTGTGTGTGAAAGAACATTAACGACTGCAAATTTGAAGCAATATAGACAGGAGAAGCAGCCAGAGCTGTCAAAATCCACAACGGATGCGACAGGGTACAATAAATTGAGCTTACTTAAGACAGTGATCTGTCGGCCAATCAAGATAAGGAGAATCAGCAGAAAACTGTAAGCTTAAAAGGGAGCTGGGTTACAGCTGGTGAGGCACAGATGCAAGCTTCTCTCTGACAGTTATACTGTAGTAATCCCTAATGTCTGTTTACTGCATATTAGAGCGCACACACGTACACACACACACACATGTGCCCGCACACACAGGCACACACACCTTCAGATGAAATGGGTTCACCTACACACACACAGAAATACATTCAAACACATTTAAACATGCATACACACAGACTCATAAAACTCCTATATTTACACAGTCACACAATAAGCCGTAAGCCCTACACAGTAAATGGCTATCAGTGAGTGTGTGAGGCAGAGCTTCTGCTAACATTAGCTAACAAGCACACTAGCCCATCCCCACAGGGACAATTTCACTACGTTTCATATTTACTTAGCACACAACGCCATCCAGGGTGATTTAACAGGGCTTAAATATCATCCATTTATACAGCTGAATATTTAAACTCAGAGAATCCACGCTCAAGGATTCAATCAGCACAGTGCCCCCCCCCCCCCCCCCCCAACCTGGAACTTCAACCAGCACCTCACAGGTGGCAGGAACAGCCACAACACCATGATGCAAGCGGGCTATGCTATTTCACAAACGGCACGTTTTGTCTCTCCCAAGTCATGCACCACCCCCCCCCACCCCCCCAATCTGTTCCCCTCGCCTGAGTACACTGGCGCTGTGTCATTAAGCCAGCTCAAGCCCCAATTCAGCCGGCCTTTTTTTCTCCTCCTCCCTGACACCCTTTAATTGAGGATTGAGTGTAAAGTTAGGAAACAGAGCCTTCTCGGAGCGCGGCTTGGCTCTGCGCGGTACAGTGCGGCCGGCCGATTACGTGCTCCACCAACTCAGAGCCCCCACTGCATCCCGCCAAATTCATTTACACCCCCCTCCGCCCCCCACACCCATACCCACACAGCCATTTCTCCACTCTCAATAGAATGTGAAATGGATTCCGTTTTAATACCATACACTAATAATAATAACAAAAAAAAAAAAAAAGTTTATCGTAATAAAATCTGCAGGAAGGTGCCGGAAATAATACCACTCTTCAGTGGCGGCGATGTAAAGAATACCTATCAGAAATCTGTGAATTCCACAAGACTACGAGAGCCAATGGCCTTCTGATGTAAAGCTATTTTCCATTTGAAAGGTTCGGGAGATATGGCGTAAACAATGAGGATATGACAGAAGCAGGTGAATCACAGAAAAAGTAATGAAAAATCATAAAAAACTTTTCAAAAAATGGTTAACATCTGTTAGAGGTTACAAAATAAACACTTACAATTGTATACTGCAGGACGCCCGAGGACCACGCTTCAATACAAATACAGCGTAATTCACAATTCCGTTTTGAACTCATTACAATGCTTTTCGGGACAGAGGTCATTTTCAAAAGACAACCACCAGGGACCTTCAGACCACGTGTTGAAATCTGGGCTACGGCAAACTCTGAACCTGACCAGCAACCACAGGAGTTTAAGAGCAACGGTGACAGAGACCTGGCTAAAGGTATTCCTAGAGCAGACAGCACTACATCACTAATGCGCAAATGTCGGTTACCTATGCCATCCTACAACTCAGGACAAAACACGCATATTTAAGACAAACACAGGCCAAGATAAATACCATGAAGCCATCACCATAAACACTACACTTCCATGAATTAGCAACTATAGGGGAAGGCAGTCAGAAGAGATGGGTCTTCATTCCGTACTGGAATGCATTAACGCGCCGGAAAGTATGACTGCCCACGCCACACAGAGTGACGTTTCCAGGATTCCAAAAACAGCCATTTCCTGTGCCCAGCGCTGCCCAAACTATGGGGGAGGAGTGTATATACCTCTGGCCAATGGGAAGACACACGACCCTGTCACCCAGGCAACGGTACACAAACCAGGCTTTATACAGAGCTGAAACACTATCCCAGCAGCCCTGTCAGAGAACACTCACCAGAGCGATGAGTACAACAGTGCCCTGACTACACCCTTAACACAAAAAGTTTACTACACTGTCAGTGTAAACACGTGCTACACATTTACTTCAAACAATGACTGCATCTTTAATAGAAAGCACACTTAGTACAGCTTTACTACAAACAAAAACAAAATTACTACAATATTACACTAAAAAAAAAACATCAACAAATACTCATACACCTTCCCTAAAAACACAATTGCTACATTTTTGATGCAAAAATACCTGACCCAATCACAATCACAACACACACTCTGTGCAAAACCAACTTGCTTGCTACACCATTTTTAAACTTATTTTCTGGAAACCTCTGCTGCACTCTGAAATTCGTCACATTTTGGGCCCGAGAAGAAAGAGAAGGGGATGAAGTAGAGAAGAGAAAAAGGAGGAGGAGAAGAAGAAGGGGCAAAGTCGAGTAAGCAGCTTTCAGATGTTTTGGGGTAAAGACTAATCCCCTGTCACTTTCAGCAGCTCAGCTCCTGTGTTGGAGCGTTTGTGGGTCCCTCCCCCTGTTCCTCTCTTTCGGCCCCCCCAGAGGGGGCATCTCTCCTTAATGCCGTATCACAGTTTCAACAGGCGGAAACAAACTTTGTTTGCCTCCAGGCTCCTGTTCGACTCACTTTAAAAAAAAAAAAAAACCACATTAAGTAAACAATAACAATAATAAACAATCCCTCCCAAAGTGACAAGTGAACTTCATCGTGTCAGCACTCACTTTCAGGACAAAACAGGCCCGGACACAGTGAGACCAGACTCAGCTCTGCAGGTGTAATAGGACATTCACCTTAGGTAAGGTGAGATGAGAGCATGGAGTACGGAGTCTACTGTAAGACCACCCCTCACTGAGGGTTGAATGACAGAGGAAACAGCGACTCAGGTGGCAGTGTGAAAAGAGGGGGTGGGGCCTTGGAGGGTTGAGTGACAGAGGGGGCGGGGCCACTGAGTTCTGAGTGACAGAGGGGGTGGGGCTTCACAGGGATGATTGATATGGGGGTGTGGCCTCAGTATTGAGTGACAGGGGAATGGCTTCAGGTAGCATGGATGGGACAGAGTATAAAAGGGCAGAGCAGCCAAGACTTCAGTGTTCAGAACAGAGTGGGAGGGGCCTCTCATGGCAAGGCATTCTGAGTGGGCAGGACATTGTAGAGGAGGTATAGTGGTTGAGGGGGTGGGGCTTCAGAGGGGCGGGGCCATACCTGTGGGATGATGGACATCTTCTGCCGCAGGTCGTGGAGGCCGATCTCGGAGGTCAGGACGCCATCGACGAAGATCCGGCCCTCGGGCTCGGCCAGGCGGAACAGGGCGGAGATCATGGAGCTCTTCCCAGCACCGGTTCTTCCCACAATTCCCACCTTACGGACACAAAGCGACATGTTCAGCTCCTCCTACACGGTCTTACAGCCAATCACATCATCACAATTTATCCTGATTTTCATTCCCTGATTATTTGTCGTGTCATCGCGATGGCCTATCCCATGACTGTGATGTACTCCAGGCTCATATGTACTGCATTTAATATACTTGGAGCTCTCAAACCTCTATAACTCTGGGGCCCTGATCTGGGATCAGCTCCATTTTATAGCTTACAGTGTTTAAGGTAAGGATATGGACAGGGGAAACTGATCCTAGGCCAGCACGCCCGCAATGAGACCCTATTTGAATGTGGACTGGGGTCAGATCCGGTCACCGTCACCACACTCGGAGTACCTGTCATTTCAGCAGCTTTTAAAGAACGACAAAAAAAAATACCCCACGCTGCTTCTGAAACTGAGCAGACTCTAAAACAGCAGCCCACGCCAGAGTGGGCCGCCATGTCTGGAAGGGTGTCATGAAGGACGGCTTACAGAATTCATGTGACATATCTGCTGCTGAACATTAAATGAAAGCGGTTGTCACTGTCTATATGGTGTATTTCTAATCTCCACTGAGCAGTGGAGGGGTAATGAGAGCCAGGCCAGCAACACACTCAGTATTAACACTGTCTATCGCCCCCTCCCTGTGGCCTTAGGGACTGCATGCACGAGTGTGCGTTTGACTAAAATCCCTGTACCAGCAGTTGTGAGTGTATAAGGGAGATTTATGCGTGTCTAAATAAGTGTGTGTGTGTGTGTGTGTGTGTGTGTGTGTGTGAGAGAGAGAGTGTTTGTACAACTAGGCATGTTTTTTATGTTTGCATATTTCTGTTTATGCATGCGTGGGAGTAAGGATATGTATGTGCATATATTCCAACGTGTGTATGTTTGCATAAGTTTATGTGTGAGTGTATATATTAAGTATTTGCTCCCGGGTATGTTTGTTTGTGTGTGTGTGTTCGTGTGTGTTATCGGTGAGTGTAGCTGTGTTTATGCGTCACTATGTTTGAGCGAGTTTATGAATATGAATATGGATATGTGTGTATATGTCTCTATCTGTGAGTTAATGTGTGCATATACACACCCATGTGTGGGAGTGAGTATAGGTATGTATATGTGTGAGTGAGTGTTTGTGTGTACATGCACCTGTGTGCACACGTGTGTGTGTGTTTGTCATAATGTGTAAGTCAGTGTGTGCGTGTGTATATGTCTCTGTGTGAGTGAATGCGTACGTATACACACCCACATGTGGGAATGAGTACACGTATGTATATGTGTGAGTGAGTGTTTGTGTGTATATGCACCTGTGTGCGTGCGTGCGTTTGTGCGTATGTGTGTGCACGTGTGCGTGCGTTTATGCGTATGTGTGTGTGCACGTGTGTGTGTGTGTGTGTGCGTTCATCTCCTATAGGTTGCCTGAGTCAGGACCTTTCCCGTTTATCAGCTCATCCATTGTGAAATCAGCGGTGCCGGCGGGCCTCGCCCACGCGCTACACTGGCGCCCAATCGCTGCTCCGCATCTCTCCTCCTATACCGCCGCGCTGTCGCTCAGACGCTCAACCGCCACACTCCAACAGTCTTAATTACACCGTATGCATTCCATGAATCGCCAATTACGCCATTCCCCCGGAATCACGGAGCACAATGAGACAGCATTAATAAAACATTTATAAATATTAATTTCCAAAACAACGCACGACAAAGAGTCTCGCTACACCCCCACTGGTACATACACTGAAAGAAGCTGTGGAACGTGCAGAATTCGGAATACCGAAAAATGAATGGGGAGTGCAGATAGCAGGTAGAGTTAAATATTCAGGTCGGGACCCAGTCAAACAAATTCAGTCTCTCTAAATAAAAATGAAATTCAGTGAAAGCACACTTTAGTGAATTTCAGAGCGCACGCCATGCTCTATGAAATGAACACATTCTAAAGGACATATTTGTCTCTGAAAAAATTCAAAGACCCCTATGTTGCGACTTAAAGCCTGTTTCGATTCAATAGCATTCTGCTTTAAATAGAATAAAAGTGTTTCATAGAATCTAGCCCACAGATTCATCCATCTATCCCAAAGAAAAAATCTATTTGCTAATGAGAAACTACAGCACAGATTCCCAGAGAAATACTGTAAAGCATACTTATTAATTAGCAGGATTTCAATATCTATTTAAACCCATTTTAATCTTTACTTTAATATTTTCCATGACAAGTCAATCATCTAAAAACTGACTGTGACATTATTACCACAGGATTTAATCTGCAGTATTAAAAAGACATCTTTTCCAGTGAGACTATTACAACAGGGCTCTTAATTTACTCCCATCAAAATTCACATTCCGCTGGGGTGTGTTACATTCATCTGCTGGGTTTCTGGCAAGGGCGTACCTTTGGGTTGAACATTGGGGGGGTTGAATATTTTTGGTTATAGGGGGGATAAACTCCCCCCATCCCCCCGTGGTTTCTGGGCTCTGTGTGCTCCAGCCTTCCTTATGCCAGGTGAGTCCCAGTGAACTTACCTGGATGAAGAGTCCTGTATTGCATCTCCATTGTGCTTGTATGATAGGCTTTACTGTGGTGCTATTTAAATGTGAACTGGCACTAGTATACAACGGTTTAGTCTGGCTGCTTAGCAGTAAATTGTGAAGAAAAAAAAAAAAAACCCAGCGTGGAGACTAGCCCTACTGGCTGGGAGCAGTATTATAATGGTGAATCAGGCTGGGAGTGTGGTATAATGGTTAAGAAGCTGGATCTGTTTGTGGGTTCAATTCCCAGTCAGGACACTCACTTTATTTTTGTCAGTAAAAGTCCAGTTCTGTACATGCATAGCGCACACTTCCCTTTGTATAATTAAATGCCTAGTTATGCAGATTTTAGGGACCGGCCTTACCTTCTCCCTAGAGCGGAACACAGCCTTCATGTTCTTCAGCACCATGGGCCCATCTGGGCTGTAGGAGAAGCTGACCCGATCGAAGGTGATCAGGCCCTGGCTGGGCCACTCGGCGGGGGGCCGTTTCTGGGTCTCCCAGGGTGCCTCGCTCTCCAGCTCGGTGTACTCCACCACCCTCTCCACCGACGTCATCTGGGGAGCAGCATCACGCCCATCACTCAAATACGCTGCATACGTGTATGTGTTACTGTGTAGGTATATATGTGTGTGTGTGTGTGCTTGTATTTATATCTCAACAGGAGCAGGAGTGTTTCTGTGTGTATATGACTGCATGAGTCTGCACACATGCGTGCGTGCGTGTGTGTGTGTGTGTGTGCGCGTCCATGTAGCGCAAGTGATCTGGATGTGTGGTCAACACCCTGTTTCTAAGTGGTGTACAGGGACACTTACTGAGGGGGTTAACACAGTGTTGAGTGTCATTGAGAGGGGTACTTAACAATGAGCTCTTCAGTAAACATCAAGCTGTGCAAATGACTAAGGCTTAAACCGTGAGCTGTGTGTTGCCCTGGAGAAGCTGATCTGCTAACGGAATAAATTGGGGGTGGCAGAATTAAGCAGAGGCAGGCTGCCTCGTCCGCAGGTGCTCTTTCAATCAGCAGCCAATTTTAGGCACTTGTAACGAGGTCTGGAGACTCTCATGGCAGTCAATGACTTAACCGAATCATGCAAATGTTAAACATCAAAAACCCGTCAGATCCTCACAGGACCGCAGTATGGCAGCAGCGACACGTACACTACACCTACTGAGGGGAGAGAGGGAAGAGAGTCCCCCTCACCAAAGGTCACAGAAAGGTCACTCTGGGGTCACTCTGCCGGTGGATGGCTCTATAAACATTCTAATAAGCTGGGTTTAATTAGCGTAATCGTGATCACCTTCAGAGTGACACGGGTTGTAAGTATTCTTCTGAGAGTGTGAGGGGAAGACTCATCCACCCCTGGCGGAGCTCTGATACAGAGAGAGGCGTAACGGCAGGAGATAACGCTTCGACTTCGAGCACAGGAAGAGACGAGCCACCCATGAATTTAGGCTAACAGGGCTCCTACAGCGTTCCCCATACAAAACTCAAGGACTGACAAGAATATTTTGCAGAAGAACCTTGCTTGTGAATGAATTGTTGATGTGGACATGCATTATTAAAAATGTAACGACACATAGAAAAAAATTAAAGAGCCCCTGCCCCTCACACCGTAGCAACGTTATTAAAGAAAATATGCTTTTGGAAGACATGACACTGATGTCATCAGATTCATCTGGACATTCTTTGCTGGATGGAATAATTACGATAAAATGTGGGAAACAAGCGTTCAGTAACATTCATAAACTATCGCCAGGACGCAAGCGGTTTATTTTGTTCAGACTGAATTTCACGCATTCAAAATTGAGCCGTTTGAAGGATTTTCGGACCCCCCGGGAGCCGAGCTCTTACCATGTTCTCCACCTCGGCGCTTTGTCGGACCCCCCACTGAAACATCCCCATGAGGGTCACAGCGTAGGACAAAGCCAGGCCCACTGCGCCCGCTTCCAAATCTGCAGAACCACCGACACAAAATTAATGTGTAATAAACACTTATTACAGTACTACAACATTATAATTCCCTTTATAACGCTACTAAACCCTGTTTACGGAATTTATGACACATCTATAACAACTTAACTTTTTAGAGCATGTGATCTGCACAAACAACATTTCTACAGCTACTGGATCATGTAAGCTGCACTGACAACAGAAACACATGCTACACACTAGCACTTCCGTTAAAACAGCTTTATGGGGAGTTTGTGTCATTGGATCCCGTAGCTTACCGTTTCGAAGCAGCAGGGATCCAAAGGCAGTGATGGAGACAAAGACAGAGCAGATACCATCCAGTCTGACCGCAAACCAGCGGGACGTGGTGAGGAACAAGAACCAGGCCTCTGTGAGCAAGCAGAGCACCAGATCACAATGTGCTTCGACCGCCCTGAAACTGCGCTTAACCTACCCTGAAACAGCTCTCAATCTACCCTGAAATTGCTCTAAACCTACCCTGAAACAGCTCTCAATCTACCCTGAAATTGCTCTTAACCTACCCTGAAACAGCTCTAAACCTATCCTGAAATTGCTCTTAAACTACCCTGAGACTTCTCCTAACCTATCCTGAAACTGCTCTCAACTTACCCTGAAACTACTTTCAATCTACTCTGCAACTCCTCAAAATCTACCCTGAAATTGCTCTCAATCTACCCTGAAACTGCTCTCAATGTACCCTGAAACTGCTCTGTAACTGCCCTGAAACTGTCTAAATCTACCCTGAAACAGCTCTCTAACCACCCTGAAATTTCTCTCTAACTGGCTTAGAACAAGAGCAGGAATTGGCTACCTATTGACACTGTGGACCTCAGAGCAGACAGTAGAGTACTCTTACAACAAAGTAATAAAGGAAAGCAACATATACGCAGCCCGACACCACGAAAGGTGACAGGAAGAGACAAGCCAAGTAAACAAGTATGTATACAAGTGTGGGCAGTAGTGCGACAAAAGTGGCAGGGCAAGAAACTTGGTGACCTTGGGACTTTGCGTTAGAAACTTCACCATGTCCTCCAGCGAGATATCTCTCCGATTCGCTCCACTCCAAAAAACTCAATTTTATTAAGGGCAGAGATTTAAAGGCATGTCATAAAAGTCACCTCAAAGCAAAAAAACCCTAATGTAATGCTGGACGGTGGAAGATCACACCGGCAGGCAAAAAAAAAAAAAAAAACATTTAAAAAGTTCTGACCTGAATGCAGATCTTGATGTGCGTCGAACGATTCCTGAAACCTGCGCTCTGCTTTGAAGGCTCGTATCGTCCAGAGTCCTTGGAGAGACGAGGAAAGGTGGGAGAAGACCGGACTCCTCGCTACAGAGGGAGTGAGAGACAGACACATGCAATAGCGCACACACACAAACTTGCATTAGCCCATTATCCTGGAGCATTAGCTAATTTCTCCGTGAGCCTGTTGTCCTACTGTATTAGCCCATTACCCTGGTATATTAGCACGTGACTCTGGTGTATTAGCCCGTTGTCCTCTGCATTAGCTCGTTACCCTGTTGCATAAGCTTGTTGTCCTGCTGTTAGCCCATTACCCTGGTACATTAGCATATTACTCCAGTGCAGTAGCCAATTATCTTGGTGCATTAGCATGCTACATTTTTGCATTTGCGTCTCAACCTACTCGTAGACTCCAGGCGTTTGATGTCGCGGGAGGTCTGAAGGAAATAGCGGCGTAGGAAGAGGAAGACAATTAGGAGAGGTAGGACGGGGATCAGGATCCAGGGAATGACTGAGGTTGCCACGGCAATCACACCCAAGATCTGCAGGAACACCTGTTGGGGAGGGGGTGGGTGGGGAACAGAAAGGGCGGGAGAAAGAAAGGGGAAGAGGGGTAAATAGGGTTTCCATACTTGCCTGTGCCACAGCTTAACGGGTGCCAGCTGTCATCTGATGCCAGATTTAGTTGGGTTACGTGCTTTTCTCTTTCATGCTTCCACTCTTGTGTGGTATTTTGAGGCAGTAACTGGCCATTGAGTTGTTATCACAAGCTCATCCCCGAAAGTTGGGCAGAGGTACACCACAAACACAGGAGTGAGAAAACCAGTCAGGCTCACACTTATGATGTCATAATTATGAGCCTGGCCACTGAGGCATAGCTGCGTGTGACCACAGAACTCAGAGAAACCGCTCCCATGCACCAGAGGGTTTTAGCCAAGGGAGGGGAGGCTACGGCCTGGTCACCAGATGTTTGTGGGCTTGAATCCCAGCCTGACTGCACCAAGTCACATTATGTCAGCCTTGACATACAGTGGTGATGGGAATATTCGACCCCTACTGTCCTGGGGGCAGGAAGTTATTCAATCAGCAGGACTTCTATGGGCCAATGCTCACTGCCAGCTACTACCACTGGTCAGTCGGGAGTCCGCAAACCGCCGGCACAAGTTTCACAGGTCGTCTCTTCCTCTAGCTCATTTTAATGACTAGGCAAGCCGAATTTAAAAATTCCAGTTCAGCATAGAGGACACAGAGAGATGCTAGTTTAGCGTGAATTATGAACTGATACGTAGAAGTGTTCCTTTAGACCGAGCATTGTTGATGCTTGTAACAGCTTGCCAGGTTATGTGGTACAGGCAGAGACCCCAGGTGTGTCCTAATCCACTGAGCTATAAACAGCTCATGCCCGGAAGTTGGGCAGAGGAACACCACAAAAAACAAGAGTAAGAAACCAGTCAGAGTCACACTTATGATGTCATAATTATGTGCTGTTTGTGGTTCTAAAATTTGTCATAGAGGAAAAAAAAAAGAAAAAAAAGCATTGGTCAAATCAATGTTTAATGGTTTATGGGAATTCTTAAATATGATAAGAACATAATACACTGGGGGCAGGCCATCCAGCCAAGGTATTATTATATCCTCTTATGATAAACATACCAATCGTGTCTTTTACAGAAAATCCTTCAGCGATGTGAAATTAGTGAATGTTTAGGAATTCCTCTAAACCACTGTTACTTTGAAAGATGCTTTTACCCCCCTTCCCCTTTCTCTTCCATAAGCAATCTTAAAATGACACTGGCAATGCTTCCGGAAGAGTCTTCCTTCTTTCATTCATTCTTTAACGGGATTTCACTCGCTTGCTCATGAAGAAATGCACAATCCCTCGTTCCGTACCTTAAAGCTGTGATATAGTGACGGTTGCGTATGACAAACCGCCGTCTATTCAGCCACTGAATCGCGTTGATCGGTTCTGATCCACACTTCCTCTACCTCAAAGAATAACTGTGCCCCCAAACTTGTGGCAACCGCAAGGTCCGATGGATGAAACCGCTACATTCAGAAAGAGCAGTCTGAATGGCAGTATACCTTCTATCACACTAACCTCAGATTAAGACTAAATTCCGATACTAACAGGTGCTCAACCCCATGGTTAAGCAACAACACCTGTAAAAACAGATTGAATGTAAACGCTTAAGACAGTTTGAAGGAACAGAAAAATAATGTCTTTGCACTTTCCTCGGTTCTCACCTGTAGCACACAAAAAAAAATAATAATGAAAACTGATTCTACTATCTCCTCTAAGAACCATGACCTCTAGCCCACCTCCGCTAAAATACATATATCAGCATGCAAACACCCTCTCAAATTACATAACTGAATTCGAAAAACAATATATGCTGCTAAGCTGGAGCTTTGGCACACAACTTCCCATTATTAAGCAATGCTAATGAAGTCACAAGAGGCATGCTTAAGCTCCATGAGTGTCTTCCTCGTCATTTGAGGGAAAAAGACCCCCCCCCCCCAACACTTGGGGCCTTCTCTCATGTGATTTGTTTCCCTGGTCTGCCATTTATCATGTCCGAATCAGAGTCACCCCTTCTTCCCCCCACACACCCCCCATCAATATCGCCACCCACAGATTGACCTGATAAGAACCAAGAAGGCCACGCCCAGCCCACCTCTCAGCAACAAACAAACTTCCCAGTGCCCAGCAGCACATAAAAGTGGATGAAAGCCTCTGCATATAAACAGTTTAAATTGGACAATTGGCTCTAATTGGTCCTTAGCAGAAGCACAAAGCTAGTCATGAGCCCGAGATGGCCTGGAGGCCACACGCCCTGACTGCTTCACTCTGTGGCCGATGCTATCCGCCACTTTGATTTCCAAACAAAAAAATTAGCGGAAATTGAAGAAAATTGGTGTTTGTCCCCAGCGTTGCTAGGGACCGCGGTTACATAAGTCTCTGCTTCAAGGTGAACATCACCCAACGAAACATTCCTCTGGACGACAGCGAGAACCGGAGCTGGAGAGGGTTCTGTTCAGCAAGAAATAAAAACGATGCCCTAAAGTTTGACACGCCTGACAGACAGGCACTATAAAGCTAAAGGGTCAGGGCTCTGAAATAGGGTGCTGGGGTGCTGCTCTGGTCCCCTGCAGGGGGGGTAGGGGCCCTCTTTCTCCTACACAGGGTGTGTGCGTGAGTGTGTGTGTGTGTGTGTGTGTACGTGAGTGTATATATGTGTGTGTGTGCGTGCGTGAGTGTATGCATGTGTGTGTGTGCGTGAGTGTGTGTGTGTGTGTGCGTGAGTGTATGTATGTGTGTATGTATGTGTATGTGTGTGTGTGTGCGTGAGTGTATGTATGTGAGTGTGTGCGTGCGTGAGTGTATGCATGTGTGTGCATGTGTGAATGTGTGTCTGTGAGTGTGCGTGTGTGTGAGTGTGTGTGGGGAGGGTCCGGCACACACTGTGGTGGTCTCAGTCATCAGCAGCAGTGCAGCGGGAGGGCTGCAGGATTAGGCCTTTGTTGACCATGAAAAGGTGAGAAAAGTCACTTATTTGGGCTCAGTCAAGCTGCTGATTCACCCCTGCAGCATTTGAAAGACAGAGAAAGGGCTTTGAAACTCTCTCATCTTTCTCTCCCTTTCTGTGCCCTGCCCTCATGTATGTCTTTTCACATGGCATACCAGCACACGGAACACACCTAAGCACATACAAACACAGGAAAACTTGTGTATACTCTCACACACGCACGCACACACACACGCACACCCACGCACACACACAGCTTCATACTTGTCATCCATGTCTCATTTCTGCACAGAAACCAAACACATTGCTCTATCCCATCTCCTGCAGTGCAGCCCAAGTTTTAAAGGTTATGTCTCCACAGGAGCCAAACACAAAAAGCACGATAAATGTGCACACACACTCATACTCATACGCAAAACACACACACACACACAAACTTTCACACAAACCTGCATGCACTTACACATGCACACAAATGCAGATGCATACACACACACACACACACACACACTATTCACTACTAATAATAAGACTGTGTTGAGGACTGTAAAATGCAGCTTCATATGAAGACAGAAGTAGTACTTCAAATCAGCCCCCCAACCCCTAACCACTCTGCACAGGAAAAGGCTGCCCTCTTCCCAGAGTACGATAAATCCCCATGGGTCTGGTTTTGGAACTTTCACTTTAATTCTACCCGACAACCATGTAACCAATCAAAGAAGGGCAAGGGACAATAGGCAGAATGGTTAGTTCTGCCCTTGTGATTGGGTAGGGGTTCCTTCTTGAAGTATGTAGGTGAAGTACCTTATGAAGGCTTTAGAAACAAAATGTATTAGCATTTAGCCTTGTGTTTGTTGGTCGGTATATTAGCTGTACTGAAATAAACCAGGGCTTTTATTTTATTTTATTAATGTGCTGCATAATTACTTAAGAGTGACTGTTATTTATAAAACAATGCCCTTTGGAAAAACCCTCTCCAAGTGATAAACCCACCACTTGTCCTTCTACAGTTTCTGTATAAAACGGATTCTGCTGTGTACCTAAACTGGGAAGTGTTGTTGTTCTGGCTGTCCTTATCGGGATGCGGGACACAGCCTGGCCCACGACAGCTACATGATGATTAATACACCGTTTCTCTGAGCTGGCTCTTTGCCTCCACTTCGAAAAACAGCATTTTTATCATACTTCTTGATGATATGGTTTTCACACCGTGGTTATGTTTATTATAAAAAAAAATTTAAAAATAAAAATAATAATAATAAATTATCAACTGATTAATGGCCAATGGCAAGCCCTAATGTATCTGAGAGTGATGCCTCATACCCAATAAAAACTTCGCTAAAATGAGAGGGGGTGTCTAAGGAGGCGGGGCTTTGGCCTGTGTCATAAGATGGTCTGTGATCCTGCTCTCACAAACAGGAGCCCAGGCTGAGAGCTCTAGGCTCAAACACCCTCAGTCCAGGGCCTCAGCACTTGGGCCAGGGGCCATGGGGCCAGGGGCCATGGGGCCAGGGGCCAGACTCACCTGGATGAAGTCCACAAACGTCCAGGGCAGCTGGGAGTCCAGGTGACCTATGTCCTTGGAGAACCTGTTGAGGATTCTTCCTGAGAAAGGTAAAAGAAAGACAGAGAGAAGGAATGAATTAGTGACTTTCACAGAATGAGTGATTTTCATTTCAAATTAGAGATGGGGTAGAAAGAGAGAGATGAAGGGCCAATTTATCAACACCTTTACCACAAGCTAACAATTTTTGCACATGCATATTTCAGCAACATGGTTTGTGATTGGTCCAAACTACCTCAACCAATCAAATGCCCTCTTTGCCTTGAACACTTTTGCACATACTAAGTGCTTAAGTACATCATTTATTGACTCAAAGACATGCACTTAGCCAGAGGTTACATTTACACAAGGTTTATGATCATCATGATTATGTCACATCTACTGAAACATAATCAAATCTATGAATATACTCAAACACACTCATATATTGTAGTTAGCTGGAAAGGATGAAAATACATGGTTGGAAATGCCAAAACTTTATAGGTCCAGCTGCCAGCAGATATTCTGGGAAGTTGTACAAAGAGGTCAGGAGTCCCACACAGAGTGGGAAGTGTAAACATTTCCAGAGAAAACACTCCCTAGCTTGACTTAATCACGCCAGACAAACACAAGTCTGTGTTTTCTTATCTGGGTGCTAATTTGCTCGATCATAATACAAAACAGCACTCAACAAATATTAATCTTATTCCGAGAACACATTTTTTTGGGTACTTGTTATTGTTATTTCCCCACAGGTGGTAACTGTTCTGTTCGAGATGAGTCAGACTTAACTAAATGGCCAACACATGAGTAGCACATGCACAGCCAGGCCTGTATGAGACGGTCAAACAGAGAGACCAATCTGGGTTAAATAATGAGTCATTGCAGGACCTTGGCAGCTCAAAGCAGGGTTGTGCTCAGCTGTTAGCCGCGCTCATGGCCCCTTTGTTCTGGCACAAAGATGGAGGACAAACCCCATTCCCGCCGCGGCCCCCCAGTGTCATTGACGTTAATTGCAATGTCTCCGCTCAGCTCAGGTGCTCTTTGTGGGGCTCCTGGCCACGCAGGTGCGCTGAGGGCCTTTCTTTTGATGGCGGCTTTCTTCAGGGGCACCGCTTCGGCCCTGTTCTCCCCCCCAACCCCTCCCCAAGTGATGAGCGATTACGCACTATCCACACCAAGACACCTTGACTGCAAAGGCCTTTTCTCCTCTGTGAAAAACATTTCATTTTTTTTTCTTTATCCTTTCATTTATTTATTTATTTTAAAGATGTGACAAAGCTTCAGAGATACCAGAACCATCTGGAATGAAGGCTGACATGTTTCTCATTTGGAAAGTGATGCCATAAAAGCACACAATTTCAACAACTGGAAATACAATATCGAGTAGAATTACTGCATCACTTTATTCATTAACTAATTCATTAATTTATTTAAACTTAAATGAGAGTGCTTTGGACTCTTTAGAGCATTAATCTTATTTCGATAAAAACAATGCAACTCCTATTCAGCGATGTGATTTCTGTTGGCTATTAGCTTATGAGCTGGTATGAGCTCAAAAACCCAGCCTTCCACTACCTAGGAGGGCCACAGTATTTGCCCTTCTGTCTTTCTGATTGGGCCTAAATCAGGGAGGGGGTAATTAACACTGTCAGACACAGGGTGAGGCACTCATGGGCGTGGAGGCTCAATATGGAACAACAAACAGCATTACCAAGATACTGTGTGTACTGACAGGAGAAATACGTGAGGAGTGTCCACAAGAGGTAAACCAGAGGCCTCCATAAACAACATCTACTGTAAACCAGAGGCCTCCATAATCACCAACATCTACTCTAAACCAGAGACCTCCATAAACACCAACATCTACTGTAAACCAGAGCGTCCATAATCAATGGCAGAGGCCTCCATAAACACCATCTACTGTAAACCAGAGGAGTAAACCAGAGCCCTCCATAAACACCAACATCAACTCTAAACCATTAAACACCAACATCTACACAGCCCTCCATAAACACCAACATCACTAAACCAGAGGCCTCCATAAACACCAATCATCTAAACTAGAGGCCTCCATAAACCAGAGGCCTCCATAATCAACATCTACAACATCTAAACCAGAGCCTCCATAATCACCAACATCTACTCTAAACCCTCCATAAACACCAACATCTACTAAACCAGAGGCCTCCATTAACACCAACATCTAAACCAGAGGCCTCCAACATCATAAACACCAACATCTACTCTAAACCAGAGGCCTCCATAAACACCAACATCTACTCTAAACCAGAGGCCTCCATAAACACCAACATCTACTGTAAACCAGAGGCCTCCATAATCAACATCTACTCTAAACCAGAGGCCTCCATAAACACCAACATCTACTGTAAACCAGAGGCCTCCATAATCACCAACATCTACTCTAAACCAGAGGCCTCCATAAACACCAACATCTACTGTAAACCAGAGGCCTCCATAAACACCAACATCTACTGTAAACCAGAGGCCTCCATAAACACCAACATCTACTCTAAACCAGAGGCCTCCATAAACACCAACATCTACTGTAAACCAGAGGCCTCCATAAACACCAACATCTACTCTAAACCAGAGGCCTCCATAAACACCAACATCTACTGTAAACCAGAGGCCTCCATAAACACCAACATCTACTGTAAACCAGAGGCCTCCATAATCAACATCTACTGTAAACCAGAGGCCTCCATAAACACCAACATCTACTCTAAACCAGAGGCCTCCATAAACACCAAACCAGAGGCCTCCATAAACACCAACATCTACTGTAAACCAGAGGCCTCCATAAACACCAACATCTACTCTAAACCAGAGGCCTCCATAAACACCAACATCTAAACCAGAGGCCTCCATAAACACCAACATCTACTCTAAACCAGAGCCTCCATTAACACCAACATCTCCTTTCCTCCACCCACCCTCACAGTACTGTCTCTGCACAAGTGCCTAACACAAACCTGGTGTGATGTTGGTCTGCTTAGGACTACAACTTCAGTATCCGGTCCTGACCACACAAAAGGCTTCTGACAGGAATGTAACAGCCACCCGATAGCCAGCACTCTCAGGCCTCCAGTTTCTGCAGCCTGCGAGACCCACTGTTGCATTATTAAAACGCACCAGAGCTCCGCCCTTAGACATGCTACAGTAAGCCCCGCCCCAGGTAAGATATTCCATATGCTCAGTCACAAGCTCCCTCAAAACCCCCCAAACCCTGAGAATTAATTCTGCCCATGGATATGCTTCATTCACATGGCGTACAATTACAAAAAGCAGTCTCTAAATGTTACCAACACCCTGCTCATAGCACCCTAAATTCATATTCATCTTCTATATATCATGTCATCAATTCATATTTACTCTCAGCTATTATACCATTCAATTCATTTTCCTCTTCAAATAATGTTAACCTCAATTCATCCTTATCCTGATATTATTTTACAGTCAACACATATTTGGGAGCTTGTCTTGTAACTCAGAGGTTGCAAGTTCGATTCCCAGCCAAGACACCATTGCTGTACCCATAAGCAAGATATGTAACCTAAATTTCCTCAGTAAATACCCAGCTGAATTAATCTACAGAGTGCAATATGTTGATTGTAATTCCCTCTGTTTAGAAGTATCTGCTAAGTGGCTAAATGTAATGTAATATAATGTAATGTAATGTAATGGTGTGAGTCTTTAAAAGACCAGCAGAGTCACTGGTGACGGACTAGAGCTGAAACGCATTAGTGAATGGCAAAATAAAGGTTAAATTAAATTCTCATTTACAAAGATTAACTGGCAAGAGCCAAGAGGACTCTAATGGAGATTATGGAGTCATTTAGCCATTATTCACATCTGAACCAGCTGCTAACTGTTTTTTTAATTGAACAGTTTCTCCATTTTGTTGACTTTCCCTCTTTCCAAGAATAGGTGTGTTCAAATAGTTAAAAATCACTTTGCTTTGTCATTTCAATAGAGGTAATCACATGCCTCCAATAATTGTGTTTCCTGTTATGTAGTAGTATGCTATAAAAGAATGAGAACGTTAGCTTTTATCTATCTGTAACAAGGGTCAAAAAGGGCATTCCAGGAGGACCAACGTTCTGTATTAATACAACGCTAAATCATATAGATTTGGTCCAACTCTTATGAGAGTGGGCGCGTATGAAGTCTGTTAGACTTAAATTAACGCTGAAATGACATGCTGACAGCAAAAATTATTGGGCCAAAAAAATACCTGAACAGCATAACTTAGCAGGAAGTCCAGAAAAGGCGTCACTGCCACCTCTTGACCTATAAGCACCCATACGCAGACTGAGTGTGTCTGAACACCAGTATCCGTACAGTGTTCAATAAGGGCCATTGGATGGTGTCCTTCTCTCAGCACAGATAAAAGAGGCAGGCGTGCTGGTTGAGCAGGATATCTTGGCTGTGATGTTTGCTCTGTTTTAAAGACTGCATCTCCGCCAGGCCTGTTCAGCTCTGTGCAAACAGCTGCTCGGCCCACTAAGCTAATGAAGCGATCGTTGATCTGATTTGCCCAAACACAGGGGGCAAACGGGCTACGCTAGCGCAAACACACTGCTGCCTCCACAGAGTCTACAGCAAACTCCGCTTGCTCAATGCGACTGTTTGCTTTGCTGTTCAGATACACCAGTTAATACGACACCGCTGGCGCTCTCCAACAAACAGTTACTGATGGCCGTTTCTGACAGCTCCTCTAGTCACTACTTCACACCCTCTTTGACACTGTGGGGTTAGCCTCATGTGCAAATAGATCTACGGATTCCCCCGGATTAGAGGTCAGGGAACCTAAGCCAGCAAAATCAGAGGGTTGCCAGTTTGAATCTCAGTCTTGGGTGAAGTGTATTTAACAAGAGGTGCATGGTATTTACTGAAGCTAAATGCTAGCTGGCTACTTGACAAACAACAAATGCATTTGATATACATCCTCAACACTTTTTTTTCCCTCAACAAAATGATACCCATAGGGGATGTTGCCAATAAGTTTGTGACATGGAATATAATGTCTTTCTGTGACTTTGACAAAACTTATTTGGTACAGTAAGCATGTTGTAATATTGTCTTGGGAATGCTCACATCAAAACATTACACACATCCAAACTAACACTGGAATGCGACTGAGATATTTTGTTAGCTATGGGTAACTGGACACATTCGTGATTCCCTAAATAATCTGTAGAAAAGTTGTACCAACAAAATTTTAGACTGACATCCCTTCTGCAGAATAATTGGCTTCGGTTTCCCTCCAGACTGTTAAAATCACTAAGAACAACGTGAACAGCACAGGTACGTCTGATTTTAAAGAACCTGATAAGCTTCTCTAAGCAGGACAGATTCTTGTAATTTTCGTGAAACATTACAGATCATCATTAACAGACTTCAGCGTTCCCCTTCTGAAAATAAATCAGTTCCAAGAGTGGAATTTTTATGGATCTCCCCCACACCCCACCCCAACTACATTCAGAGATTTCCACAGCTATGAGCCAGGGGTGGAAACTCAAAATTGAATAGAAAAAAAAAATCCTGTGCACATACAGGTGCAAAAGCATATTTAACGCAAAACCCACATCTAGTCTGTTTCCGGCCTTCCATCACAGGGTCAGGTTAAACACAGACCTCTGAATATCTGCTCCAGTTACTAACCTGCAGTCAGATATATGTCTTTAGGAAGGCAGTTTAGTTGGTGTATGAACCAATATTACCAGTATTATTGCATGGAATTGACAGCCTTGCTAAGCTTTTGCTGCCATTGGTGCTACATACATGTCATGTCCCTTCATAAATGTATTTATGTATATATGTATGCATATATGTATGTACATATCTATGTATGTATGTATGCCGCGTGAGGTCTATGGGCTACATGCCAACTGTGCCATCTGCACTATCATACACATTTACATTCTGCTGTCCAGTATATGTGTACATGATGTCTATGCGTCGTTGATGTGACTTGCTTGCCGATCAATATTCCATTTAACCCACGACACCATCAATCAGCCAAATAATTCGGAATTACTGCATCTTCATTCGGATACCAACAGCAACTTTGCTGCGGACAGGAAATTCAGAATATACCAAGCCTGATCCAACTTCAGGTCTTACAACTACACACATGCCGTATCTTGAGAGTTTGCTGCCCTCTAGTGGGAAGAAGGAAGTCATGACTCCGACAGGAATTCATTACAGAACCTGAACTTTGACCCTTAGAGGCCACAGTCAAGCAGATTCTATATACACCAGACACTTCAACGGATCATGTATTTTACACACCTGAATAAACCAATACATTTTATTCTGGATTCAAGAATGTAGGTAGGATGCAACAAAAGTGCAATGTATTACCTGTCCTTGTTGGTATGCCACAGTACAGGCATTTAATTTCCTTCCCTTGAAACGTTTTAATACTGTGAAGAAATGGAGTCTCTCTGTACAATAAATTTCATACATTGCCATACTTTGTAGAACAATGTTATGACATTAAAACTGACTTTGACTTTGAACTTCTTTCAGAATGAGAACTAAAGCAGACACTCCCAAAGAGCACCGATAATGCAGGTCTGTCACCTGCTTTTCAGGTATATAGCGGCACTCAAGCCCTCTGCCTGTCTCTGAGAGTCACTGTTTCAGGGCGGTGTGTTTGATCGCTGACTCACCGATGGGGTTGATGTCGAAGAAGCGGACAGGAGTGCGCAGGATGGACTGGAACATGCGGTTGTGGAGCGCTTGGGCGGAGCTCACCAGCACGTTAAAGAACAGGAGGCTGCGCGTGAAGCCGAACACTATGGTGGCCATCGTCAACCCTGGAAGTCCCAAATGAAATACATTCAAATAAAAACATTTATACAATGAGCAGAAACAAGACTGAAAACACACTATAACATCCCTCTGTGTTATTCACAAACCAGCAAGAATGAGCAGGGTTGTACAAAATAACATGCATGAGTTTAAAGTACATTAACGGAAGGCTTGAGTCATAGGTTATGTGCTGTCTTAGCTCTGATACTAATATTTACTGAACACATCAAGCCACTAAAGAATGTAAAAATAAAACAGTTTTTCTCATTTCCTGACAAACAGCCGTCTTCCTGCCTTTTGAGAAGTCTGTGGCTATTTATGACGCTGCTACCCATAAACAGTATAAACTAACAGTGAGACCCAAGGAGAGAAAGAGAGACCTTCTCTCTGCGTTTGACGCAGCAGAAATTGTAAATGAGTTTCTGAGGGAAACTGCGGGGAAACACGGCGCTTAGCTAAGCTTACAGGAGAGGTCAAAGGTTAAGGGGGACTCAATTGATACCCCTCCTGTCCCTCAGAGAGCTCTGCTCCCGTCCTCCCTTCCCCAGCTGAGACATAGCAGAGGGCAAACTTTCTTTCCAGAAGGTTCTCAGCTCTGTCCAAAACTGGGCTAAGATTCCAGGTGCGGTCTCACCTGCGTCAGTCTCACCTGTCAGATCTACGGCTGTGAGCCAGACTTGCTTCTCACTCTGAAGTGACATCACTAGTGACATCACTGCCCTAGATCCAGGGCTGTGTTCTCCCAGTAACCCAACAGTCACTTAATGTTTCTGTTAAAATCCACACATCAGTGTAGAATGAGTCCCTGCCAGCGCTACTGAGCCCATGATCAGTAGCCATGTGAGCCCCACCCAGCTCACAGGAGGGCTGAAGCAGAAAAGGTAGTGAATTTACGCAGGCATGCTGCAGCTGATGCAGTACCTCCGTAGACGCCCAGGTAGAGACGCAGGTCCAGCTGCTGGGTCTCGTTGTGTCCGAGGGGGTGTGGG
This sequence comes from Albula goreensis, assembly GCA_022829145.1. Lineage (NCBI taxonomy): Eukaryota > Metazoa > Chordata > Actinopteri > Albuliformes > Albulidae > Albula > Albula goreensis. The sequence goes on along the minus strand of CM040745.1, from coordinate 3,315,712 downwards.
GGCGCGACGGTGCTCTGCGTGACGTTGAGGGTGTCGAGCCGCTCCTGCTGCGAAGCCCTGTCAATCACACGTGGAGGGGGGGTCAGAGGTCAAAATGAAGGAGAGGTGAAGCCCCCGCAGGCACTAAAGTGGGCAGCACTATCTGCTGCTACAATATGCTTTGTCATGGCATGGGCAGAGACCCCTATCTTCACAGTTAATCCACTTCCACACAGACGCCAGCTGGATGACGGATGCTTCATCACAAATTAAACGTGGAAAAGAGGAAAAGAAATGAAAACTAAACTTCACATGCTCTTCATCTCTACTGCTGCTCTGTTTTGCGGATGAGGGATCGCCATCTTCTGTAAAGGGGCCAGTCAAACTGCAAGAGCAACTGACCTGGTCCAGGCCCATAACCACACTGCACTCTGTATGACCACTTCACTGGAGGCAGTGACATGACTGCAGTGCTCCACCTCCATATGAGCAAACACATTCGATGCACAAACTGCATTTTACAGAGTGGGAACGGCAGTGACTGGATATCGCTCTACACTGGATGTGTTGTCGCTTTTGGTTTTTAGTTTCTTACCAGTAAGCCAGCCACCAGTCCTGCAGGATATAGGACACCTGGAACATAAAAATACAGTATGAGAAAAAATGTATACCAGTATCAATTCTGATTTGAATACACAGTAAAAATTATGTTAAAATACACAAGATTTCGGAAACACACAAAAACTACACATAGGCAGTCACAAAATTAAGCGTGTCCAAGTGTGTATGTAAAACTACTTCACACAACCATACACACACTTGCTGACAGACACGCACACATACACACACACGTATGTAAACACTCTATCTTACCTGGGCAAACAGGTTAAGGAGAATGAGAAAGAGTAGGACCAGGATGTTGGCTCCTGCTCTGAAGAACCTCACATACAGACTGAGACTGATCTTCCCTTCAGAACGGCTCTCCTCTGCGATGTTCTGCACCTGCTCCACCTGCAGCACAGGTAAACACAGAGGCTAAACGCTAGAGTCATGCAAGCCACCGCGACACCATATTAACCTGTACACAAATACAGAGTGCAACGCTCATTATAACTGCAGGGAGCGATACAACGTTAAGGAGGGCATTAAATGCTTTTACGCAAGGGCAGTGCACATCCTGTTTACATTTCCACCTGACGAATGGTTAGTAACAAATACCGCCCTCTTGTGGCAGAAATGAGTCACCTTCCTTGCCATGACCACTTGCAGTCTCAAAACACTAGACCTCTGACTTGCTGTCTTGAAAATATGCATTACATTATAGCGTAGGCTGCCTGCTAATTGATGCTAATTGATGATCTAAGGGTGAATTCAATTGGATGAAGCAGGTACTTTTTAATGCATCCACCCTTTTCCCCAGACTTGTACCTGCATATTTCCACATACTTGTATTGCCAGCTTTGAACAGCCACCTCCAGTTGGGATCATACCTCAAAAAGAAGTAGTGACTGACCATTGGCTTACTGGGAGAGAACATCCCAGATGCCGGCCAGTGTTAAGCCACAGCAGAGACAGGGGAGGTTTTCCAGGATCATAGTTACGTAACAAATAAGGCTACAGATAATCAGTACTGTAACACAGCCCGGCTCTATCTGCACAGCCGCAGAGATTACCAAAGGGCCTTCCCCTCCCAGCAACCGGCACGCAGTGCTGACAGGAAGCTGTGCAGAAACAGCCCTTCTCCCAGGGGGCTTTTCAGACAGGAAGTGAGGCAGTGCGGTGCGGTGCGTACCGGGAGCTGGTCCGTCCCGTCCTTGACGGAGAGGAGGGAGGAGGACTGGGAGCGCATGGAGGTCTGGGAGAGGGTGCGGCTGCGCAGCTCCACGCTCTGCTGCTCCTCCTCATCCTCCTGCTGCAGGAGGGAGGTGAAGTCCAGCCCCGAGCGCTGCAGCTCAGCGTACGTACCCAGGGCAACCATGTGACCCTGAGAGGGAGAGAGAGAGCGGGGTGAGGGGTCACACCAAGCGTACGTACCCAGGGCGACCATGTGACCCTGAGAGGGAGAGACAGCGGGGTGAGGGGTCAGGCCAACAGAAGGGAGGTGTGTGTGTGTGAGTCTCAGATAACATAGGTGAGTGTGAAGGAGATGGTATGCGTGATAGTGTGTGTGTGTGTGTGTGTGTGTGAGTCTCAGATAACATAGGTGAGTGTGAGAGAGATGGTATGCGTGATAGTGTGTGTGTTTCATTGTGTGCATGTGTGAGTGCGAGAGAGAACATGTGTGAGTGGCTGTGAGAAAGATAGTGTGTGTGTGTGTGTTTGTGTGTGTGTGAGTCTCAGATAATGTAGGTGAGTGTAAGAAAGATGGTATGCGTGATACTGTGTGATTGATTGTGTGCATGTGTTAGTGTGAGAGAGAACGTGTGTGAGTGGGAGTGAGAAAGATAGTGTGTGTGTGTGTGTTGTGTGTGTGTGTGTGTGTATGTGAGAGAGGGCATGTGTGTAAGTGTTTGAGAATATGTGAGTGTAATAAAGTGAGTGTACATATGCACTGTGTGTGTGTTTGCATGTGTGAACCCCTTTTCCACATAGTCTGGCAAACAAAGTCTTAAAAGCACAAAAACTTGCAAACCTTCAATGATGCAGGAACACTCAACACGCACACAGTCATACAATAAAAATATAAGTTGACACAATGCCTACATCTCTGAGTGGTACTCCATACGTTTACTCCAGGCTGTACAACCTGAACGAGCACACTCAGTCCCAGTGGCTAATAGGTTTGCCCTTTGGAGCCACATCATCCAGGTATAGGCGCTGTGTGTATTTAGGGACATGGCATGTATATAAACTTTGTGTACACAGAAAATGTGTTTGTACAGGTTCATGTATAGTAACCAGGTATATGTAAAAGCTGCATGAATGGAACTGAATAATTTATAAGCCATTTTAAAAATTTGCCCTGGCATTTTAAAAAAGGTTCTTGTCCAAACAAAGGCGGCAGACAGTATAACACAGACTACACAGGAACTGGGACGAGATGCAATTATTCCAAAACATATCTGAGAGATGGCTAGAGAGATCAGCTCAACATCAACAGAGAACGGTTAAACAAAAGTTTAGAGTTTGCTACTGGCCAGTTAAGAGCTGAACAACAATTTGTTTCTGGTACTCCTTAGCGCGCCCCAAGTACAAATAAATTTGCTGTGTACGGCTTTCTCCCTCGGTGTCTGTGAGAGACCACCACTCAGGGGAGCTGACAAACAGTAGGTGGAAAAAAGAGGAAACAATTAGAAAAGAAAGTGAAAAATTAAACCTCTTTCAGAACCAGGATCTGGTCGGCAGCCTTTAGGTACTGCAGCTGATGGGTCACCAGAATGCGTGGCTTCTTCCTCAAGATTCCACAGATGCACCTGGGCGGACAGAAACAGACAGGTGAGACAAACACCCGAGACCCGAGAGGCCGGCACGCAGACGCAGAGAGGCGTGTCCGTTTTTGAAAACCACTTCGAACCCCTGACCCCTGACCCTCCGAACAGAAATAGCACGGTATGGTGAAAGATGACGAGGGTGGTGCATGACATTCCAGAACATTCAGTTATGACACAGCGGTTCACAAAACAGCGGCCGGGGGCCCTCTTCTGGGACCATGGGAGTGGGGAGGGTTTGAGATGAGTCTCCAGATAGACATGACAAAAATAACACGTAGGCCTTTCATAACACGCTTAGACCCAGGGCAAAGAGCACCATCTACAGTACACATACCCCCCTCCCCCACACCCCCTGTCTAAAGGAGCCAGCAGCAATGGGCTAAGCATTGGTTTTTTTAACTGCATTTAAAGACCCAAATATGACTAAATTGATCTTAGTCTTCGACTCCTATCCTAGGGTTAATGCCGACTCGCTCAGTTTAGAGGTCTAAAAAAATTAAAGAGAATACTTAAACATGGGTTAAAGACAGCTCGCATGTAACACATTCAAAGCAAGCCCAGGACTACAATGTTGGCATCTTCAAACCATGGAGGTAATCAACCTTCAGCCGTACCGAGCATTAGCGAAGCACACATACAAGATGCTTTAGTATGACATTTCTGGATAAACAAGCCTGTTATGGAAAACCTTACTATACCACTCACTGCGTTTGTTGCCTGTATCGTGCTAGCTAAACTGGCAGACGCTGTTGTTTTGATGTTCTTCACAAACATCATGGGTGCACATTTGAACATAGCGTGATACTGCGTGGGTAAGTGTTATGTTGGCTGGCTAAGTGGAAATTGGGGATGCTGGTGTGACACGTGTCATCGCTCCACTTCGCTGGTGTGTGTCCAGGTCCTTCCAGTAAACTGACTCAGGCTATGGGAACTTGTGACAGAGGAAATGAAAAGGTAGTCAGGGCCTACATCAAAGAAACACACACACACACACACACACACACACACACACATTGTCTGTTTGTGTTTCACAATGGTAGCACCACACCTTTCCTCTCGCAGGCTGTCAAAATCAATCACTGGACAGCACCAAGGCCTGCCAAACAGCCAAAGTAACTGCACTGAGACTTCATTCAGCACAAAGATCACCCATAAAAACCATAAAAAATTAAATATAAAACCACACAAAAGAACTATAAATGAACACACTGTCTATATCTCTTACCATTAACCTCCATCTCCAAAACCTCTCCTCGGCAACACTTCAACCCCATTCAGCACAAGGATTAGCCCCATCCACAATATATAAACATTATACAACAACCAGGCAAAACAGCAATATGCAAAACATAACGTAACATGAAAAACAAGCTACTCCACCCAAAACAAAACCAACGTAACACAACAAACAGCCAAAACTAACATTTAAAAAACACTGTTAAATAATTGCCCCCTCTCATACTGCCACTTTCACTGTCACTCGATGCAATATTAATATTGACTTATTAGCGAAACTGTACCCATGACTACGTCTGACCTTGCGTATTTCTCAGGAACTGCAAAGCTGTAGTTCAGTCAGTGAGCCCTCCAGGTGAGTTACCATGGCTACCACTTTAATACGCCAAGAGGACAAAAATCTTTCAAATACTTTTTCATTTGTTTTTAAAACTTTCATGACTTCAGGATTTTGCTTTAACTAATACCCAAACTATTTCCTCTGCACAGTTTCCATGACTTTTACATGCCTAGAAATCATAATTTTCCAAATTAAAAAAAGATTTTTCAAGCATTTCCTTGATGTTGCATAACTCTAATATTGGAGCTGGAAACAGATTCAGACTGACATGTGTGACCCAAAAACATATGTAAACATACACTGACACACATGCATGTGCACGCTCACACACACAGACACACAGGCATACTGATACACATGCCGGTACACACACACACACACACACACACGCACACAAAGACAGACACACATGCAGGTACACACACACACACACACACACGCACGCACAAACACAGACACACATGCAGGTGCTTGCGCACACACACTCACACACGCACACAAAGACACACTGATACACATGCAGGTACACACACAGCACGCACAAACACAGACGCACATGCATGTGCACGTTCAAACACACACAGGCACACAGACACACTGATACACATGCGGGTACACACACACACACACACGCACACAAACACAGACACACATGCAGGTGCTCACGCACACACTCACACACGCACACACAGACACACTGATACACATGCAGGTACACACACACACACGCACACACAGACACACATGCAGGTGCTCACGCACAAACACAGACACACACATGCAGGTGCATGCACGCACGCACACGCACGCACGCAGACAAACACAGACACACGGATGCACATGACACACACACACGGATGCATGTGCAGGCGCACACAGACACACACTCACATACACTCACACACGCAGACGTACACAGACAAACACACACACACACACACACTCCCACCCAAACACATTCACAAACACACAGTCAGATTAAACATGTATGTACATGCCACACATCCACACCCTGTCAAACCACACCGACAAACATGCACATATACACAGGCAAAAATGTAGGCACATGCACAAGCATGTATACACACACACACACACACACACACACACACACACACACACACACACACACACACACACACACACACACACACACACATAAACAGTCAAACCACATGGCCACAAACACACACCCTGTCAGTCCACACAGCCTCCTTCACACACAAACACACACTCAAAATTACTGAAACACATTCACACACAAACTCACACAGATGACCCGATTGTGCTTAACTGCTGCTTCTGGAAGATTCTTTGAGCCTGTAACTTCCTGTTCTTGAATTAGTGATTAATTCATGTATTAAATTGACCATGTCACATACTTTCTCCTGACCTTCTCTGACCTTCTGTGCCTTTTACAAGCGCGCAACATAAAGCCTGCATTCCCCAGACTTAAAGCCATCCTATATCTGTGTGATGAAACTCTGAGAGCCATATACTGTGGCAACAAAGAAAGCCTGTCTCTCATTCTGCCTTTCTCTGTCTCTCTCACACCTGCATCTTTATTTCAGCTTTATCGGTATGGCAAAATAAATTCTGATGTTGTCGAAGCACAAGCACATATACAGACATAACGCATAAAAAAAAATAACAACCGTAGTGCACTAATACACAAAAATAACGTACAATGGCAATTATGACAGAATGACAGAGTCATCCGGTCTGTCAGTTTTTGGCATAAATACATTTAGTGTGCTGCTAATGCCATTCACTCAGTCTCTTCCCCTGTTGAATAGGGGGGTTCTTGATACCTTTGAAGGCCCTTTTCCTCTCTTTCTCTCTCTCCATTTTGTACTTTTCCCCACCTTCTTCAAGCTCTGACAACTTCACTCATTCTTCTTCACACTCCTCTCTCTCTCTGCCTTCCTCCCTCCCCCCTTTCATTCTTCTTCATTTTTTCTCTCTCCGCTTCTCTCGTTCTCTTCTCCCCCCCCTTCTTCTCTAGGCCTCTCTGTCATTCTCTCTGTGTCATGCAGGGTGCAGGTGTGTGTTTGTTCTCTCCAGAGTGAGTACAGGTGTTCAGCTGTCCACTCACTGCTCAAACAGGTGTCTCCCGACCTCAGCATCCACAGCGCTGAGAGGGTCATCCAGCAGGTAGATGTCAGCATCCTGGTACACCGCCCTGCGGACGAGACAGAGCTCCGTTTACTCATCAAATTACTCAAAATGACATCACTCAAAATGACATCTCACTGTCTTCAGTTATATTTCAATGGTAACTCAGGAATCTAACTCACTCTCATCAAAATCTATTTGATAAGGCGACATCTTTTTTGGTACCTTTTACAGGAGTCGGTCTGTTTTTTTTCCTGATCACCACTGATATTAAATGATTTTCTTGCTGGGAAATGTTTACCGAACATGACGCCCTTGTTGTTGGAAAGAGCGCCTAAGGGGTTTGTCTACAGTGCTGGAAAAGTCGAGCTGGCATTTCCTTGCCAACACCCCTAATAATGAGGATTTCCTGAATAAATCTCCAAACGAAAAAACCAGTTCCCTTTCCAGAGAAATGAAAAATAAGCCTTCCCATCACCAAGCCGAAAAAAAAAAAAACAATTAAGATACTGAAAAAAACTGTTTTGGGTTGTGCCTCAATTTACTTCTTGAAACAAAAACCCTATTATTAAGCACTTGGTAAAAATGTTCAACATAACTGCAGGTCCAGCCATGGTTAGAATCATAGTTATCCATTTGAGCTCTGATTGTCTGACAGGGCTTGGTTTGTGACTGGCTGATAGGATTTGAGCTCTGATTGGCTAAGGAGGCTTTGGCTGTGACTGACTGCCAGGATCTGAGCTCTCATTGGCTGAGGAGGCTTGAGCTGTGACTGACTGCTAGGATCTGAGCTCTGATTGGCTGAGGAGGCTTGGGCTGTGACTGACTGCCAGGATCTGAGCTCTCATTGGCTGAGGAGGCTTGGGCTGAGACTGGCTGCTAGGATCTGAGCTCTGATTGGCTGAGGAGGCTTGGGCTGAGACTGGCTGCAAGGATCTGAGCTCTGATTGGCTGAGGATGCTTGGGCTGAGACTGGCTGCTAGGATCTGTGCTCTGATAGGAGCTCACCTGGCAAGGTTCACGCGGGCCTTCTGCCCCCCACTGAGAGTGGCTCCACGGTCCCCAATCACTGTCAGGTCCCCATCTGGCATAAGCTCCATGTCCTAAACACAGACAGGATAAAACCAGTAATCAGACACTGCCTGAACATGCACCACAACCACAGAGAATATCATTTTTCAGTGACCATGTGCCCACGCTTTCGCATACCAGGACTACAGTGATTCACCTGGAAGTTTACAGCTACAGTTTAATCACCTGTGCATTTAACTACAACACATTCCGGCTCAAATCCTGGACAGAAAGCCCCGCATTTCCCCTGAGGGGTGAACACGTGTGGACAAACATGGAATGTCATTACACAACGTTTACACATGATCACACAACGATTTCTGCTCTGTCACACCTTAGCACAACACCTTCATATGAGAACATCAGTTAATTTGCCTGATGGTTTGCAGGTACTGAGATGCAAAATGCAGGCCTATTTATGGCAGAAGAGGGTAAATCAACCTCACAGCATTAACAGAGTCTGAACAGAACGATGAACAGTTTGCTACAAATAAAGGGTTGCGACTGCTGTTGGGATGAAAACCAGCTAACACACAAGGGTTCCCCAGGACTGAGTTTGAGAACCGACGTTCTGCAATGTTCCCTTACCTCCAGCTGTATGTTCCCACACTGCAGCGCTGAATGAATGACGCTGACTGTATCTTTGATACTTGTTTGCACGCTGATGAGTAAGGAATGACAGACATGTTGACTAAGGAGTGACTCCTCCTGCTTCGGTCCTCCAGTGAGACTGTGCCTATCCCATGAGCCTCAGTCACTCAGGAGCTAACTTAAAATCTATGATTTTCTCATCACTATATTTATACTGAATGCTGGTGACAGCATTAGCATGGCCTGCATCCTGCATGTGTGTCCAGCTGGCATATATATTCTCAGGCATGTGTTTGCAAACGTCTGCACGCATAAACACATGTGTTGGGTGGAGCATGCATACCGCATGGGCATGTTTAACACATGCATTGTCCTGAGAGAGAGGGTAGGTGCACACACGTGCACCAGCCGGTATACGCATGTGCGCGTGTGCGCTGAGTCGGTATGCCCACGTACATGAACGAGCTAGACTGGAATGCACTTTGCCCATTTTGACCATCTTACCCTGGTGAGGGCGCACGCCCTGAGCACCTTCTCGTACTTCTGCGGCTGGAGCTCCTTGCCGAAGAGGATGTTGCTGCGGATGGTACCGGGGAACACCCAGGGCTGCTGGGAAGCGTAGGTCAGGTCCCCCCTCACTTTGACCACGCCCTTCTCTGCGGGCAGCTCTCCCAGAACCATACTCAGCAGGAGGACTGAGAGACACACAGCAAAATGCAGTGAGGCACTGGAAAACATTCAACCTTCTGTGACGCACTGTCACACACTCTCAAAAATGTCACACATTCATACCCTGTGAGACTCTTTTAGCACACTCTACAAACTGTAACACACTCACAGTAACACACATCAATGCAGCACACCAACACACAATGATGCACTTTGGCACACGTTTAACAATGCCGCTCAACACACTTCAATGAACAATACCACATCGACACAATAAGACACAGTAGAACACGATAAAATGTACTATGTAACACTTCAAAACCAGTAACGCAGTGTAAACGATGCGAATCACAGTAATGAATTGTTGTGAAACAGTGACGCAGTGTAACACACTATAAAACACAGTATCCAAGAATAACACGGTAACACACAGTGATTTGCTGTTTAGTACTTTAAGATGTTATTTAATGTCAGAGCAGTAATCAGAGATCAGAAAAAACTGGCATGGCCTTCCTGTTCTTCTGCCTTTGACTTTATGTTCCTCTCTCACCATACCTTCTCACCACTATCATATAGCGTCTTACAGTTTATAATACAGACTCCCACGCCTTCTTAAACATCAAAATCAAACACTTTCAAATGTCAATTTCCCCAAACGCCAGGACTCGGCAAGGCAAATTTCATCACATCATCCAGAACAATCTGCAATTTATTGCCCATTATGAATGAAATTACATGCGAATAGCAGTACAAAGGGATGCACACAAGGCACAAACACTCAACCTTTCAGAGGGCGGGAGGTGGACTGATGTGCGGAGGCCGAACAGGCCGTTTCATGCTGTAGGGAAGCCGCTGTGAAATCAGGGCACCATGACCTTTTCCAGAGGCTATCAATGACTTATTTATTTTTTTGTTCCTCAAATTCGCAAACTTTCGAGGATTCAGGAGGCCCGAGGGTGCAGGGCGTTACACGGTGGGTTACGCGGTGCGTTACACGGTGCCGCTGTGTTCTGCAGCGTGTTAAAAGCGGGCTGAGGGCGCAGCGCTGTAATCAGCTATAAACAGTGCTGGTGGGGGCCTCCCTGAGTACGGCCCTGACGCCGCGTATCCCAGACTCACAGGCAGAATGCCAGCGGCCAGGCGGGGGAGGGGCCCCCCCACAGGAAGTCAGAGGTCACCATGCAAGGGGGAGGAGTTGGGGGTGTGTGCGGGGGGGCGGGACGCTGTCGGGCCCCCAGGAAACTGACACTCAGCGGCAGGTGCTGTGCTTCTGCTCCGCCCACTCAGAGATAAACCCTGCCGCCCCACGAGCCCGCAGCCCCGCTGTGCCTTACGTAAGGACAGGCTACTTTTAGGCTGTGCCTTTTAATCACCACCACGGCTCGCAGTGCTTTCTAGGAGAGACTGTGCGCGCGTGTTTCCTTACAGCATAACTGAGGTGCAGTGCCCGTCTGGGTGATGGACGGCAGCCATTTTGCAACAGAATGCTCATGACACATGGAGGCAGGGTGGGCGGGTATTGGGGGGGGTGAGGGGGCAGGGGATTCTTTATTTAATCAAATCAGGGGAGGAGAGGCACACAGGGCATTAGCCCCCCCCACAAAAACTCACAAAAGTCATGAGCATGGAAGCTAACACATGCTTCATATTCTTTACTGTCTAGTTTTGAGTGCTTGTACCCAAGCTTTGTGGGTGAGATGCAGCCGTTGGGCCTCTAGGTCAGGACTGTGCTATAAACTTTAATAAGTACTGAGCTTCCCGTGTGTCTGGCGTGCCATAAATTAGCCATACAAATTGCCATAAGGGGCCACAGGGATCTGCTCTACCACATAATCGTTTTAAATATGAAAAATTTGGTGGTGACAGAAAAATAACTAAAGAATAAAACAGCCAGAGATACTGACCTTTCCCGCCCCCACTGGTCCGATGACGGCCAGGAGCTGCTCTGGCTTCAGAGTGAAGGACACATTCTGCAGGGTAGGGGCATCCAGAGTCTGCAAACACACACCACACAGGAGGGTGAGTCAGTGTGAGTGTGATGGTGTGTATGTGTGTGTGTGTGTGTGTGAGAGAAAGTGTGTGCATGTGTGAGTGTTTGTATGAGCATCTGCAAGCACATGAGTGTGAGAGATAGACACTGTGTGTATGTGCGTGCACATGAGTGTGTGTGTGTGTGTCTGTGAGAGTGTGCAAGTGTGTGTGTATGTGTGTGTGTGCAAATGTGTGTGTGTGTGTGTCTGTGAGAGTGTGCAAGTGTGTGTGTGTGTGTGTGTGTGTGTGTGTGTGAGTGTGTGTGTGTGTGTGTGCAAATGTGTGTGTGTGTGTGTGCAAATGTGTGTGTATGTGCTTCTCAGGGTGCATGGGGGGGCTTCCTGGGAGGGGGGCCTCACCTTGTCCCAGTAGCAGATGAGGTCCTGGATCTCCACGCTGGCGTCCCTTCTTCTCCTCACTGGGCAGCACGGGCGCGTGCTTCACCATCTCATCCAGCAAGAGGAAGTTCTGCAGGAGACACGACCAGTGTGGCATCACCGATCTCATCCAGCAAGAGGAAGTTCTGCAGGAGACACGACCAGTGTGGCATCACCGATACTGACACATTCACCACCGACACGGCCAGCATCATCACCAACAACAAACTCAACACTAACACCATCAAAGTCACCATTAGCACTGACACATTCACCACCGACACGGCCAGCATCATCACCAACAACAAACTCAACACTAACACCATCGTCACCAGTGTCATCACCAACAACAAACTCAACACTAACACCATCAAAGTCACCATTAGCACTGACACATTCACCACCGACACGGCCAGTGTCATCACCAACAACAAACTCAACACTAACACCATCAAAGTCACCATTAGCACTGACACATTCACCACCGACACGGCCAGTGTCATCACCAACAACAAACTCAACACTAACACCATCAAAGTCACCATTAGCACTGACACATTCACCACCGACACGGAGTTATGACAGACACAGTTATGAAACATTCACAATTGATAGTCATTACTGACACATCCTCCTAAAACACTCACAGTTACCATGGACACTGACACTTTCATCACCAATACACTAGATTCCTACTGACAGTGATTAATTAATGAGAAAACTGACCACAAGCAAACCCACTACAGACAATGTGATGCCCCCCTCCCCTTTACATAACACTGCAGTTAAACACTTAGATGTGGCAGGTTAACAGGATGCCAAAACACACCAGCACAATCTGCGTATTCAGCTGAGATAGCTGGAGGGGATGGGAGAAAGTCAACAGTAAAAAGTAAGAAAGTCATTTCAGGTTGTAATGATGGTTATTATGGCAGCCAGTATAAAAAGGCTGTTTCAGAATGGCCGTGCTGTAATGCATTCTGTAATTGTCAGCTCATCTCCGCCCCGGCCCGGCCCTGGACCGCAGTCAGGTGACACTCCCCTCAGAAGAGGGAACTTAACCTCTCTCACCCCGTCGGTTTGTGTTTTATGGCTGAAAGTCTGTTGATAAACCTGTGATTTGACAATATAAAAACCGCACTGTCACGCAAATAAAGCAATCTGTGCTTGGATTTGAGAGGCAGACAGAGAGAGCGAGAGAGAGAGTTGGGGAGAGAGAGAGAGAGTTGGGGAGAGAGAGAGAGAGTTGGAGAATGAGAAAGACAGACAGATATAAAGACTAGGTGTGATGTAATGTCATCGCATGGCCTGCCTCGTAAAACGTGACTTGTAAGCCGTCTCTCTGTCTACTTGGTTACTTATTCAGTTTTGTAAATGACTTTATCACAAATTAGCTGATGTAACATACATGCCAGCAACAAAGATGGCGGGGGAGAGAGAGAGGGGGAGAGTGAGGGTGTGAGAGAGAGAGAGAGAGAATCCGTACTCCATAACACAAGGCCTGCATCACAGAGACCTTATCGCCTGCGTCTCTCGCCTCTTATCTCCACACTGCTGTCATCCACCAGTCCTGCACTGAGGGTCTCCTTCTGCACTGCGCTGCTCAAAGCCACTCAGAAAATATTGCTTCTCTGTTTGTTTGTTTGTTTTTTTGACTTCAGACAGCAGACCTGACTCATCCTTCCGCATTATTTTCAGAAGGCAGATATCTCCCTGATCGGAACGGGTCGCTCCGATTCTGCACATCGGGTGATTCTGTGTTTCTGGGGGGCATTGTGTGCTTTGGCATTCCGCGCCAGCCAGTCAGATATCAGCGGCTCTCCGGCACGATGCAGACTCATTGTTTGCCTTTCCCGATATAACCACCGGACGCACAGTGAGTCTGGTGACACGTTAATCTCGACTCCAGACGTACAGTTTCTGATAGTGAGCTTGGATAAGGTTGTTCACGTTTCTGCCCTCACACTGGTGTCGTCAGATTTATGACTGATTGGGTTGAATAACGCACATTTGCACATCCACGCTACTGTGGGTTTTATTTGTTTATTAATTTTTTTTTTTTTTTTTTTTTTACAGGCGCTGTAATTCACTGTTGGTCCGTTATGGTCCTCAAAAGGCAGGCTTGGGTGGAGTTAACTGAAACTAACACATAACAGCAAACGCCCGTCCTCTCATCTTCATTTCCTTTAGCCTTCAACACAGAACACACCATCAGGCTCACGGTCCGCAGCCGAGAAGAGCGCGCCGCACGAGGCCATGTTACATGCAGAGGATGCTGGGAATGATCAGCGTGGCCTTTTGGTAGTTCACCACGCCGTCGCTCACGGTTGATCGCCGGGGTCACGCAAGTTCAGAGACACACCAGTCCCACGGCGGCACAAACACGTGTTGTTTATGACGGCCTGAATTCCCCCCCCCACCCCCTCCTTTGACACATTAACCATGCAGTTTCGCTACGGTGTGACGCACAGTCTGTAACTACCCCATGTGTTGAACCTCAGCATGCAGCTTCTATGAGTGCTTCCAGGAGAACAAGAACCTTTGCCCCGAATAACAGTAAACACACACACACACACACACAAGCACAATAACGTAAGCACACAGACACAAACACACTCATATACACACACACACACACACACACACACACACACACAATAACGTAAGCACACACACACACACACACACACACACACACACACACAAGCACACAGACACAAACACACTCATACACAAACACACACACACACACAAGCACAATAATGTAGGCACACAGACACAAACACACTCATATACACACACACACACACAACAGACACAACCACAATCAATGTAAGCACACAGACACAAAACACACACACACACACACACACACACACACACACACACACACACATGACAGAGGGGACATGCAGTGAGACACCGCAGTATGACAGAGGGGACATGCAGTGAGACAGTGCAGTATGACAGAGGGGACAGGCAGTGAGACAGTGCAGTATGACAGAGGGGACATGCAGTGAGACAGTGCAGTATGACAGAGGGGACATGCAGTGAGACAGTGCAGTATGACAGAGGGGACATGCAGTGAGACAGTGCAGTATGACAGATGGGACATGCAGTGAGACAGTGGAGTATGACAGAGGGGACATGCAGTGAGACAGTGCAGTATGACAGAGGGGACATGCAGTGAGACAGTGCAGACAGATGACAGAGACAGGGAGTATGACAGTGGGGACATGCAGTGAGACATGCAGTGAGACAGTGCAGTATGACAGAGGGACATGCAGTGAGACAGTGCAATATGACAGATGGGGACATGCTGTGAGACAGTGCAGTATGACAGAGTGGGACATGCAGTGAGACAGTGCAGTATGACAGAGGGGACATGCAGTGAGACAGTGCAGTATGACAGATGGGACATGCAGTGAGACAGTGCAGTATGACAGTGGGGACATGCAGTGAGACAGTGCAGTATGACAGAGGGGACATGCAGTGAGACAGTGCAGTATGACAGAGGGGACATGCAGTGAGACAGTGCAGTATGACAGAGGGGACATGCAGTGAGACAGTGCAGTATGACAGATGGGACATGCAGTGAGACAGTGCAGTATGACAGAGGGGACATGCAGTGAGACAGTGCAGTATGACAGAGGGGACATGCAGTGAGACAGTGCAGTATGACAGATGGGACATGCAGTGAGACAGTGACAGATGGGTAGTGACATGAGGGGACATGCAGTGAGACAGTGCAGTATGACAGAGGGGACATGCAGTGAGACAGTGACAGATGGGACATAGTGACAGATGACAGTATGACAGAGGGGGGACATGCAGTGAGACAGTGCAGATGACAGATGGGACATGCAGTGAGA
>CM040745.1:3247500-3295000 GCA_022829145.1 Albula goreensis | reverse complement strand
ACGGTGGGGGAGGAGAAGGGCTGTGTCGGTGACAGCGACTGAGGTCAAGAGGTGGTGGAATGATCATTATACTGCTGCGAAACAATAACAGAGCAAGCCCTGTCAATCACAGTCAGCTGATGATGGCACATGGCGTGCGGGTCGTGACTGAGAGTCCTGGTCTCAGAGGACAGCGTCAGTCCTGCAAACGACATGCTGGACGAGCCCTTACAGCATCCCGTCATCCCCGACACTAATGAGAACACCAGCCAATAAATCCTGTTTACAGAGCTGTTCTTTTACCGCATCCAACCACATCACCATCCTGAACAGTTTTTCAGTTTTTGTCATTTTGCCTGAACCGGGAAATTTATTTATTTTTTTAAAATTTCCTCTAGAATATGTCACTTGTGAAACACGGTGCCACAACCGCTGCTTAACTGGTGCTGGATGCAAGATGAAGACGACTGATTTACCAGGTCCAGGTTGGCTGTCGCCTTTGAAACTGAAGCTGAATTGGAGCACTCAGCAGACGCTCATAAAGCAGAGTGACTCACGTAACTACCTTTTTTTTTTTACAGGAAATCCATTTACACAGACATAAACATGGCATGGCCTACCATGGGAACTAAACCTTCAGCCTCTAATTAAGCCAAGATCTGTAACCTTTAAACTTATTATCATTTCGGTTTTAACTGATTTTGAGAGAGTTTTAACTTTTTTAACTCCCTTTCATCTCAGATTAAAGGTCTTTCGCACATCAAAAACCATCTACAGTTCACATTTTTCACACATGCAGTATGTGGTTATATTCTGGTGAGCACTGTCTTCTCAATGCCTACATTAAGCTAAAGGTTTGAACTCCTTTCCTAAAATACACTGAATCAGTGCTCCATTAACAAGACCTACAGAGCCTGGAAAAAGTCAACATTTGCAATTAAAATATGAAATTCTCTTGGAAACACACAGAACATTTTGTAATCAACTTGCCGAACATTTTTCAACATTAAAACACTGATAATCCTGGATTTAAAAAAAAAAAACAAAAAACAGTAGCTCAACAGGTGGCGCACCCACCACTCAAGGCCAACGCCCTACTGCAGCTACCCAGGCCTGAACGCAGTCTGGGCCCCCTGCTGCATGTCCCCCGGCCCCCCGCATCTCTCGTCTGTCTCTCCACTGTAACTGTCAAATAAAGTGGAAAAATCCCCAAAAAAATAATAGTAAAAAAAAAAAAAAAAAAAAGAACATGATGAGTGCTGACTGCACTGTAGAGCCCAGCTTGTCTCTCTCAGCAGCAGTGGGGGTGGGAGGGAGGCGGAGGACTCCTGTCCCAGCATGCAGTGTGTTTTCATTCGCACGGCAGCTGCACAATCGCCCGCAGTCACCATGCAAAAATAAATCTCCACCGTCATGTTGCACAGGAGGCCCTCACACAGGGCAGCCTGCTCTGCTGGGAAGATCCATACTTCTCTGGGAAGGTCATTACATCGTATGCTTTTGTTTTCAATACAGCTGGACGTTAAGCCATTTGTGTTGAAGGTCCACTCCAGTTGGCCAAACATACTGGCTAAGAAGGCAAAGAGTGATGTCAACAGAATTCATGGAATTGGCTGGAAAAATAACGCCCCTCCCCCCATCTGCTCAGTAACCGAGAAAGTGACAGGGTGTTACTTACTGATTTGTTTGAGTCATGCATCATTATTCTCCACTTTCACTTTAAGGGTAAAATGCGGGAGGAAGTTCAGCTGGATCAGGCCAAAATACTTGTGATTCTACCCACATCTCAATTTTTTTCAATCATGTCAAACTGCAGACCATGAGATTTAGCTGAGAAATGTCAATGGTGAGTCATAAAGTAGGTCTTCAACAACCAGTGTACAGTCAGGGATTCAAACCTGCAACCCCCTGATTAAAATGCCTGTTCATTAAGGTATAGAGCAAAGATTTTCATTCAGACATGTACAGCAAGGGAGAGTAAGGAGGGCCATATCTGTCCTCAGATTTTATGCCAGCTTCTGCCCTCAATTACTGAATCAGCGCAGTCACTCATGTCATCTGACGTTAGCTAAATTTAGCTAAATTTATTTACAGGCTTGTGAATGACAACTGGAGCCTGTTCTTGTGTTGTCCACACATGAAATGTTTTACTGTGGTCTATTCAACAAGTGAACCAGCTTTCGTCTTCCCAGCTAATGCTAGCTCAGTCAGGATAACTGCTGGAAGCAAAAAATAAATAAAAATAAAAATATGCATGGGCCATCTTACACGAGCGCTTAGATTGAATTTTGCGCTGTTAATTAATGTTAATTCATAAAGACGAGCACAGAGAGTTGTGCATGGCTAACTTGCTAATTCAGGCACGTAGACTGAGCTGCTGTATGTGCATTCGTTTATGTCTACACTAGGGGTTGGGTCAATGTTTGTATGTTTATTCGCATGTGCAGACAGGTACATATGGTACTGATGTCAAAAGTGCAGAACGGGAGACCAGACAGCTCAGTCCACTGAACAACTGTCTCGTCCACACATTGATCCCTGGGAAATCGAGGTTCGAGTCCCGGCTCCAGCCCTTCTATCTATGCCTCCTCCCCTCCGTAACCCTCTCAGTGCTCCTACTGTCTGAATAAAAAAAAAATACAAGTGCAAAGAAAAAAAAAAGTACAGATGGATAACCAATTACAGTCATGAACCTTCTGCTTGTCTTCCCACAAAAAATAAAAATAATAATTAGATTCATTAGCTGATATCTCAAAAGTGGAGGCTCTTGGTTTAGAACAACACCTGACTCGATTGTGTGTCCCCACGGTAACCTAAAGTGTGTCTAACGCCAAGCAGAGAGGGATTCTGGGGAGGCGGGCAGGGTGACCATCAGCAGCTCGACCATGTCATATCCTTATGGGACGTTTTCACTGTCAGCTGGGGGGGGGCTCATTCAAACGCCCACACAGCACATAATGGCATTGGTCTGTCAAAGTCAGGGTGGGGGCACACTGGAAAGAGTTAAGAGTGATGATGTGTCCTCCGGCATAAAAGGATAGTGCCAGTGGAAATGTACCATCAAGGTAAGTTTCCACTGGCACCATCAAGGGGCGGCCATTTTGATGCTCCCACCCATTCCCTATGGAGAGCACTTGAAGTGGACATGCAATGTATGACAGTATTGTTCTGATGAAAAAAAACAACTTTATGCAAATGAATCTGTTGCATTATCCAATCAGGTGAAGGATAATTTTGTTTGTGCGACTACAAGTGTTCATGTAACATTCACGTTACTCACATTCATTAGGAACGACCATCAAGCAGCCAACCTGAGGAACAAGCTCTAGCAAACAGTGCCAGTGGAAACAACCCATTAATCACCACCAGAATGACATACCAGGCCAGCTGCCACCAGCATCCATTTTTCCTCTTCCACACAAGCTCTTGGTTTGAGGAAAGCATCAGGCACCAGGGCTGTCAGAGCCGATTTCAAACCTCAAATCAAATCATTATGCAACTGCGTCCTTTGGGACAACTCGCTTTCAGGGAGCCCACAACCTCCGTCCAGTTTCATTTGTACAGCGCTTTTAACTAGAGCACTGTCATAAAGCTGCTTTGCACAGATAGGCCTAAAGCCTGAGATAACCCTGAAGAACTCCACCCTCACAAACCTGGAGTGACAGCGGTAAGCAGAGACTCCCTTTGCGGAGAACGTAGCTCAGAGGCGGAGCCAAACTGCTTCTGGCAAGTCCTAAGGAGCTGCATGGTATTTTACCAGTGGCTCTGACGCTGAGGGTAGACCGCCTTTAATTAAAGTCACACAGCTCCAGCTCTGTTCACATGGAATATTTTGGAATAATCTGCCTCTTTCAGCAAAACAATACCAGCAAGGGAGGAAGTTTTACATTTTTAAGCGCTGCCTTGCCTTGGGTTACTGAAGTACCTAAACAACCCCTACCTTCTATAGCCTCTACCTCATCAAATATGGCTGTACATGAACATGCAAATTTAAGCGCTAAGGGAACGTGAAATGTCTAAGACCCAAATTAGAATCATCTCATAACCTTCATCCAAAGTATTGAACTTCGGACCTCCATGGAAAAACTGTTGTGTTCCCATGGTGCACTAGTAACTTTTTTTGTTTCTTTCTAAAAGGTCTTTCTCTAATTTGCAAATCATCATTGTGCCTATAATGTCAAGGGCCCACTTGTCTCCTCTGGATGTTTTTGAGTCGTTTATGAAGCTAAGCAGGTGTGGGATTGGTTTGTACATAAATGGGAGACCACCAACCAAGTTGCTGCTGAAGGAGGTGCTGCTGGTGGGCCAGTATCAGCACTCTTCACTCTGAACTCTAATGTGCCAGCACAGTAATGGGGATACTGTGCTGCAGGAGCTGCCATGTTTCTGATGAGATGTTAAACTGACATTCTGACTCACAATAATCATTAAAGATCCCATGGTGCTTTTCAAAACAACAGGGGTGTTAACCCTGGTGTCCTGGTCAAGAACAAAGACAAAGTCAAAGCGTGCAGACACATGGACAACCTTCTGGAGGCCGCCAGGATAGGATGGAAAGCTAAATGAAACCTGCTCCTACCTCCTGACTTCATTGACCAGGGCAGAGAAGGGTTTTTCCCAGGCATACATTTTGATGATGCGTATGCCAGACACTACTTCATTCATGGTACGGATCCTGCTGTCAGTAAACGCTGCGGTCTTGCCCCTGTGGGAGGGAACGAGAAATATGTGATCTGAGAGATACAAGCTAACCTTAAAAACAAAACTAATAAAGCTTATCGAGAAGAGTTTTAGAGCAAGTCCAGTCCAAGGCTCAATACAGTTAATGTAACAAAAAGGGAAAAAATAGCACATGCATAACTCAGAGATAAAAATACAGAAAAGAAAAAACCAAAAACAAAGGAGGCAGGGTTGGGCCAGAGCTAGGGCACATCAGGGCAGAGCTAGGGCACATCAGGCCAGAGCTAGGGTACATCAGGGCAGATCTAGGGCACATCAGGGCAGAGCTAGGGCACATCAGGCAGAGCTAGGGCACATCAGGGCAGAGCTAGGGCACATCAGGGCAGAGCTAGGGCACATCAGGGCAGAGCTAGGGTACATCAGGGCAGAGCTAGGGCACATAAGGGCAGAGCTAGGGTACATCAGGGCAGAGCTAGGGCACATCAGGGCAGATCTAGGGCACATCAGGGCAGAGCTAGGGCACATCAGGGCAGATATAGGGCACATCAGGGCACAAGATTCTGACAGACACAAGATTCTGCTCAAGAGACATGGAGATGGGTAAAACAATAAAATGAGAAAACAAATAAACGCTTCCCATAGTTCCAACTACGAGGGTTTTTAAATCAAATTTTAACATTGAGGGCTCTATTTTAACCATGCAAATTTGCGGTGCAGCAAAGCAGTACAGAATAACACATAATAATCGGTGCATCATTTCTTTGAAATTATGAAAGTGTGATATCTGTGACAGACATCAAAAATAATTTTACAGCAGTTTATAATGTAAGCACTGCAACAGTTTCACAACTGTCTCATTGTACGTGTGTGAAATTGAAGCCACATAGTTTTGAAATCACACACGGCAGGAATTATTTGAGGTAACGCTGCGCTTTGACTGTTGCGCCATGACGCTGCATTACAGTAGAGTCTGGCAGGATAGCCTGGCCTGGCCGATGGTGCCATAGTGAAAGGTGGAAAAGCCACAGACAATGGGTTGAACTCAGGAGGACGAGACTGACAGATTTATGCTGAGTTGCTCTTGTAGAAATGCACAGAAGGACAGACAGGGTCAGTAACTACTAAACGGCACAGACTGAGGGCTGGTGGCATTCCGGGGCCACGTCTCTGTTAACAATGACGTGAGATGAGATAATCATCAGCTCAAAAAACAGCTTTATGTTATGTTACAGGCAGACAAGGCCTGCAAGTGCCAGTTCAGCCAAGGCCATCAAAACACGGGAAAAAGCAGCAAATCTTTAACCCGCTAATAATAATAATACAGAGAAACAATGAACAACAGTTACAGTCACAGATAAAATCGAGACAAACTATGTGAAGGCAATCGTACAAAGGTATGGCTTGAGTTGCACTGTAAAAAGTTTTATGCGCCAATAAACTTCACACTTCAAGAACTCAAAAGAACTAGTGTGTATGAGGCTGTCTGTGGTAAGTACAGGCTCTTATTATTCTATTTTTCAAAATTCTTCACCTGACGTAAGAGATAAAAAAGAACTGTAAAAGAATTGCTGCAATACACAGCCGTCGCAAGCTCATAAAAATATGCCCAGTCATGATGAATGCTCTGTTTTAGGGCTCCACGCTTTTGGAAACCACCGTTGCCGGTGGTCAGGAATATCCAAGAGTGAAGTAAAGAGGAAGTGGACGGCAGAAGCTTGTGAGCTGACCGTCCAGTTTTCTGATGAGTAATCTGTGGTAGAGAACTCCAGGCAGAGGCTACAGAGGGCCCCCCTGCATGGATGACCTTTCCACTTGTTCACACATTAAGGCGCTGGATTAGTGATTTACACACAGGCAGTAATTTCCAGACAGAGGTCTGCGCTAACTGCAGTCTACTGCTGACCAGCTGAAACTGCAGCAGATTTCTCTCGCAGAGAGGTCTGCATCTGTGCGAGGTAATCCTTAGCCTCCTTTCCACTGCTGGGCCGAACGGTTCTGAGTAACCGTTCCACTTGGACATGATTTGGAACAGAAGACTTACAAACCGTGCCCAGAAGGCTTCCCCCAGCACGGTTAGGAAACCCATGCTCAGTTCAGCAGAACCGTTCTGGCGGGAGGGCTTAATGCTGCAGATATTCTCTGATTGGTTTTACATTTATGTCACGTTTGTGACGCCCCCTCCTGTCTCTTACGTCCTCTTTTCTCTGCATACGGTCATCGCAGGTATTCAGAAAATATAACGAAAAATAAAAACGACCAAGACGATGTCATGATTCCCTCTGTGCACCACAGATGGAAAAGGGAAACGGTAACCGTTCCTACGAGTCCGGGCCGGCGTGGGACGGCGCGATGCGGGCACGGTAACCGTTTGGCCCTACAGTGGGAAAGAGGCTCTTGAGAGCAGTCTGCATTAGTGCTGATGTACTGCTACAGAGTGTTCTGATTTACTGAAGGGGTCACTGTTATGGAGAGGGTTGCATTAGCGTGGTTTTCCCAGCATGCCTTGCTCTCTCCCTCACGCGGCTTACCTGAATGAGGAGAAGAGGCGGCCGAACAGGGTCTGCAGGGGCATCAGGAAGACCAGCACGGCCATCCCTGCTAAACACGATGGTCCGATCTCATCCCAAAGCAGCCCAATCACGGCCGCCGCCTGCAGGGGCCCCACCCACAGGAAATGCAAGAAAATGGTGACCTGTGAGAAAGGATGGGAGAAATATGAGATGCATGAAAGGGACGAGATTAAGTAAGGAAAAACACAACCCCTGAACCACCCACCACAGGCCCCCCTCCCAAAAAAAAAAAACACTCTCACAGACACAATCCAACAGTTCCTCTCTGCTGAGAAAAGAGAGGCCCTCCTTTAAGAAAACATGGTTACGGCATGACATCAGCAAAGGATGGAGGGGGAACGGGGGGGGTTGCTGTCTGCTTCAGCTCTGTAAAATCCACAGCTCACTGCTACCATAGTAGCCACCATAGGGTTACTGGTACAGAGACTGTAGCTAAAACAAAGGGACAGACTCAATCAAATGTGCCAAGTTTCTTTAAAGTTTCTTTAAAGACATAAAGTCTCTCTTTAAGGCGATAAAGGTAGATGACTCAAAAATGTTTCAGACGATGCCTAATTTCTCCTTCTCTATTGCCCCTACAAAGTTTGGATTGATTATGGCAAGAATACCATGTTAGCTCCGGCGCTAACCCAGGACTGCTTAGCCCAAGCAACAGGAAGTGGAAAAAATGCATGTTATTCATTTAATGACAGCATTTACTTCTCAGTATATATAATGACTGTAGCAGCGTTCATGCTGGCATGGTTAACACAAACTCATGAAGCCTGAAAGCCTTCGTCATCCTTTTACCTCATCAAACTTGTTGACATCATTGGACAACAGGTTCACGATCTGGCCGGTGGTTGTTTTTCCCATTGCTGTACTGCTGAGGCAAAGAGCCTGATTATGAAATAAACAAAAAAAATAAATAAATAAAAACAATAAACATGCACCCAGGATTATGCAATCACACAAAATGTACTTTTGCAATAATTACTGAATCATGCGACAGTCATATTCTTTGTTTTTCAGCCCATCGAGTTCCAAGAATTCAGCGGACTGCCACGGCCCCCTTGACTAATTTTGACAATTTTTCAAATTATTTTCTGATATTACTGACGTTCTGATAATTCTGACATTATCACATAATTTGACGACTGTGTTGGAAGTCTGGAAGTTGACATTGTATTGAGTGAAAGTGGGTACATTTGTCCAGCGAATCCAGGCACCAGAGACTGACCTTCCTGTAGATCATGTGACACATGGCCACACGGATCTTCATGCCAGCCCGCTGGACGTGGTAGAAGTAGAGGTGGTGCATGAGGGCCAGGCCGATGCTGGCCAGGGAGATGCCGGCGGCGTAGCCGAAGGCCTCGTGGAGCGATGCCGTATCTTCCGGGTTGTAGTTCTCAAAGTACCGGATCAGCTTTCCCAAAAACACGGGCTGGATCACTTTGATCACCTCCTGTTTGTGCGAAAAGGGACCACAGCATGGTGGGGCGGTTAGAGAGCTGCGTTTGCACAATTATATTTACATTTTAGACACCGCCATTTTCCAGAGCAACTTAAAGAGCTTTGCACTTTTCAGTTAGGGTTTGCAGGTTCAATTCCCAGGCAAGCCACTGCCATTAACACCCATACAGGAACTTCTTCACTTCACATCAGTTGCTTCAGTTAATCCAGCTGTGAAACTGGATAGGATGCAAACCCCAAACATGTTAAAACTTGTCTAAATGCCTAAAACATAAGCATAAGACGGGGGCAGCTAAGAATGTGGTTAAAATGCCTCTTATCTCCGTGCTGTTAAGCTGATGTACTGACAGTACTGGTGCACTGATGTGTTCATAGAGATGAGATGAAGACAGTAATGTACACACAGTACCTAATCTTTGGTACTTATTTATGAAGATAGTCATGGCAAACTTCGAGGTACATGAGTAAAAAATATTTTTTATTCACTCATTTTTTCATTGTCCCTTTTCTTTTAGTTGAGTACATCTGAGTATGACCTTGTAAACAACCATGTATTTACACTATTTGTTCAATTATCTTTACTATGCATGCTAAGCAGTTAAATGCAAAAAAGACAATAAGCACTTCACAAATGACAAATGCTGAAAAAAATTGAATACAACGCAGTAAAATATAAACTTTAAAACTGTAAAAATGTCACCGCTGAAATATCCACATTATCCGTTAGGTGCTGTGTAAGTGGTTACATAACACTAAGACTAAGCAGAAAGGTCACCCACTTAAACTGGACATGGGACAGAGCACCTGACCCCCTGACCACGGCACTTCACCCGATTTGCCTCAATAAAACACTGGGCAGTAAAAGTGGATGTAACCTGCAAGCTTTACTAACCCTCCTAGATAGGAGCTATATTGCACTGCAAACTGAGACTGTGTCCGAAATCGCATACTGATCAGTACCTACTAAATTTGAACAAAAGCGTACTGCTCTGACGTCAATGTAATGCCTACTACTCAGTGCGGTACACAAGCTTTCAGACATACCACCACAGATACAACAGTCGCTATTTTAAGTCTAATAGCCAGAGGTTTACAACTGAAGTACATCCGTCATCAAACTTCATAGCACGCCGCCGTCTCTGCCGTCTCCTTCCTTGGTATCTATCCACCCAACGGCCTTGTGGGATAGCGCAGTGTGCAGTCTTTGCACACTGCATAATTTTACCGGAAGCAGTACGGCATCTGGTAACGCTTGCATACGGATTTAGGCAGTTTGAGATTTCGGACACACTGCATACCATAATCATACCATGCGTACTGATTTTTGCCTACCATATAGGGCAGAGTATGCGATTTCGCACGCAGCCTGGTAAACACCTGAATGTGCTCATTGTGACCCCACAGTTATGCCCTTTGACCTTTGGGCAACAGGCCTTGCCCCATACCAATCAAAACATACTATGAGAGGACCACAGCATATTTTGGTA
This sequence comes from Albula goreensis, assembly GCA_022829145.1. NCBI lineage: Eukaryota > Metazoa > Chordata > Actinopteri > Albuliformes > Albulidae > Albula > Albula goreensis. The sequence goes on along the minus strand of CM040745.1, from coordinate 3,284,832 downwards.
GAGCTAAACATAGATCTCTTCCTTCATTGAATCATGGAAGGGAAACAGGGGCCCGGACACCTTGGAGAGGGTTGACATCCAGCAGTACTTTGTCTCAAAACTGACTAGCAAGCCCCCCATACTGAGGGCTCCAGACTGTTTTTATTTTTTGCTCTTTATAAGTCGAGCTGGTTAAAGATAGCTTCTGTAACTAGGTCAAGTAAACACTCAGGCCATTATTCTTTGTTGTGAAATACTACTTTGAAGAATTGGTTCTATTAAATTAACTAGATTTTTTACAGTTTCTAGCCTCTCAATGGTTCAAGTATTATGGTTATTTTGCATGAAAACATGGATTTATACAGCAAATCAAAACAAAAATGTACAATTACTTTCGACCTGTCTATTGACATGGCCGAATACCGAAACCAGAATGTGCATTTGTGGTTCAACAGGTGGGAATTTCCGTGATGCTTCGGTGACACGTTGTGCAGCCGGTTTACTCAAGCCTCTTACTAATCTGAAACCGATTGCCCCATCTGACGAAGGAGCTTGACTCTGAAAAGCACCAGTTTTGAGTGACTCAATAAGTCTCTCCGAAGGGAGAGTGCCGTCTCTAAGCCTCATTTCTACATTTCCGTGTCTATTTCCCTGAGACTGGGCACCCATTTTGTGTCTTGTAAAATTGCCTAACTGTAATTCCTGGGAGAAGCGCCAGCACTACTTTTTCTACAGATTAAAGCCTCTTACTGAAGCCGGAGTGTACAGAAAGGGCCGGAAGCTCTGAGCCCGGAGGGAGGGTGTTTTAGCCAAAGGTAAAATTTTGTGTAACTGCCAGTGCACATAGATGACTTGGCCAGTTAGATCACTTCAAACGGAAGTTGAAACGAAGACCAGAAATAAACTTGGGCATTCAAACCCACCCTTGGTTTAGAACCGACCTGTACGCAGGACAGTGGTCGTATTCTTTGAAGCAGTGGTCCTAAACTGCTGGTTTTCACTCTTGTTAATTTGTGCTGGCTTACTCATACAGTTAATTCTACCATAAAAGACAAATGACTAATTTCTCTTCCGTATAGATTAAGTGCAAAATAAGTGGAATATGGAAAATGATGGAAGTAATGATGTAATCAAGAGCAGAAGCTGGAGAAATATGCCACAAACATGGCCCTCCATTTTTCCGGTCAGACCACTGCTTTGGAGGAAGCACAGATAAGCCAGACTGTGAAGCTGTTTCTCCTCTATATAAACCCAGGAGCATGATGGGAACAAAGAAATTCTGCAGAATCAGTCTAGAGCAAACACTACCTGCACTACCCTGTAGTATAATGGTTAGGGAACTCAGAGGCTGCAGGTTTGATTCCAAAAGTAAGGTAAACAGGTGTTATACCCTCGAGCAAGGTACTTCACCTACACTGCTTCAGCAAATACCTGGCAGCATAAAGTGACAATACGTAAAAACATAAGCTGTGCAAGTCACTCTGGATAAGGGTGTCCTGTTAGATGCCTGAATACAAATGTCAGTGTTTGTGTCCTGAGGACCAGATAATTTCATTTTTTACACACTTTTATAAAACCGTGCATGAACGAGATACATGAGTGGAACCCAAGATGATCAGCTGGTGCAGTAAGACGGGGCCACGTTTAAAAACTTTTAGTTGGCTTTGCCTACTTGGGCTTGTTTTGTGTTCTCTTGTTTGGGCCTGCTTTAATTTGTTTTTACCCCTCTTATCTTTTTTTCTTAGATATTCTTTCTGTGGTATTATTTTCTATTTCTACTGGTTTTCTCTTAAAGACTGTCTCTACTTTTTGTGAAAATATCTGAGCAACATTCTTTCAAAGTGACATAGAATAATTGTTAATATTATTATTAATAAGAATAACAATAATAATAAATACTTTAGGGAGGTGGGCCTGAACAGCTAAATAGGGGTTTGATTCCCAGATGGGACACTGGCATTAGGTGAATTGAATTGCTCTGGTAGAAGTCCAGCTGTATAACTGGATTGCAAACAAAACGCAAACAATCTTTAGGTTGCACAGGAGAGGACTGTCTGGTCCCTGCCTAGATGTGACGTATTTAAAGATTCTTCTTCCCAATGAGTGATCAAAGGGCCGTAATTACTGTGGCTGAGCACATTTGGGCCCCCAGGCCAGCGGCTGAATCGCTCCAGACAGGAGAATGTGCTCTGCATCGGCCCCAATCGCCACGCTGTTTACATGAGGATGACTGAGTATGTATTACATCACAGTGTTGTAGCAGACGCCTCTCCACAGTACTTAAGTGTTTTCAGTTCTGTGACCTACGACAGCAGCAGAAACAGCAACAACAACAACAACAACAACAGAGAAGACTGGAAATACATACATGTGACTTCGCATGTGACATCCCAGTGACGTGTTTTTTTTTTTCCATGTTTTTTTTCCTAATTGATCAGGAAACTTGGATTCTCTGACCATATATGTCTCAATAAGAGTCGCAATGTGTCACCATATGTCACAAGCAAAGAGCTTTTCACACTGAAGCTGGTAGCAGGACAGAATGCTGATTAATAAAGCCAAATTCACACATCGCACATAGATATAAAATCAATGATTTTTAAGGGGGGGTGGGGGAAAAAAAAAAATCACATCCATTTTGTCAGTCCATTCAAAACTTTGAAGCATGCGTACACAATCCACGGCCATGTGGAACATAAGAAAAAAAGGAAATATTTTACATACCTCAATTAGAGTAAAGATTCCTAAAACCGCATATGGCTTCCAAAAGCACTTTATGAGGGCTTTGGTGAGTTTAGGAGTGCGGAGCTCTTTGGCTGCTTGTGCTACTTCTCGGTCCCAATAGCTGAGGAAAGGAGGGATGGGAAGGGGGGACAAGAGGAAGAGGGAGAGAGCGAAAAAGAGAATTTTAAAAACGTGTGAGATGGTGAAGTTTCGTGACCCTCTACTGAATTTGTAAAGGTGGCTTTCAGCCGTTCTGCATCAAACTGTTGGAATGATTTACGAAACCACGTTTCACTGAACGTGTAATTCATGACATGACATGAAGTACACTACTGCTTCTAACTTATGCAAGCTCCTCTTTGTAATAGAGATTTCGATCTCAATAGGGTCTTTCCTGCTTAGATAAATGATAAATAAATGAATGAGTTTACCAGGACATAAATAAATCTCTCCTGACCCTTGTGTCCATGTGTGTGAATGCCATATCCTTTCACATTTCTTTAAACCCATGCCCACAACAGGACTCACCTGTATATAGCAAACCCGCACAGGTAAGTGACGGTTAAGTCAGTATGTTGTAGCGGTTATGGGTCTGAGGGGAAAAAGGCAAGCTCTTTCTAATTTGGATAAAGAGTGGGCTTTGCTAAGTGGCTAACAGAGATACTTTAGGAGGACCCATGTGCCTGTTCTGCCAGCAGATCCACCAGATATGAAACAGGCCTACACTCACAACAGGACACACACAACTCAGGTGAGAAAAACTAAGAAAAAAACATGAAGTTTGTTCTCAGAAAATGTTATGGGGGGAAGCCGGGACTGACTGAGAATAAGAGTGAACATGGAAGTTAAAGTTTCATTAATTTCACAAAATCGCATACCGTTTTCTATCTACGGTAAAATCTACACCGAGTAAACCGAAGTTTCACATGACGCAACGGAAGGGCTTACTCATGAGGCCAAGGGAATGTGGGGGGGAGTGGCATCACGAATATATAGGGAACAGGTCACGTATAGGGGCGTTAACCATCTACCCTGAAGTTAACCATCTGCTTCGCGCTACACCCAACTGAAAGAAGGACAGGGGTGACAGACGGAAAGCAAATCTAAAAAAGCTAAAGGCACAGTTAATGAGTACCTGATGCTGTACCGTTCTGGTGACATAGGATCATTACTTCCCTGTACAGTAACGTGTGCAATGTGCGGAATCTCCTCACGGGTGGATGGTCTTCTTTTATGGATACTGCAGTATCTTTCATCTCAAGCTTTTTACAGTGAGGGTGGTCAGGGGGGTTCGTTTCAGCTACCACCAATGTACTCTATATGCGCTAGTTAACTGCTCATCCACTTTAAACAACGGGGGCCAAGGAGCAGAGGATTTCAGTTTGACTTGACTGTTCTGGGACAGCCTTAAGTGAAGTCGAGGATCGCGCTGTACTGATGCAAATTATGGGAACTGGTTCAAAGACAGGCTATCCCCAAGCCCTGCACCCTACCCCAGCCCCCGAAAACGTGCCTGTCAGGACCTGCCTGTAGAGAGTCACACCACCACCTGCCTGCAGTCTGGAACGCTGAGTTCCAGTTGCTCTGACTGAGCTCTTCACATCACAGTATCTTTTGGTCATCAGACACAAATAGAACCAAAAATGTTCTTTTTTTTTTTTTCTTGTTTTTGTTTTTTTATAGGAATACTATGTTGGTAACTATTTCCATTTAGAAATCATTATGCTTGTCTCATACCCTTGTCTCACCATCAGGATTCAGCAACAGTGCACTCAAAGAGTAAAATCCAGGTCATTCACCGGGTGCTTTCTCACCACTCGGCTCAGAACCGTGACGTGTGATTATGGGGGCTTTACCGGGCCGGTTCCCAAATCTCCTGAGACATTAAATTAAATTAAATTCCAGTCCAGACTCACAAAACTCTACAACAGGCACCAAATCAGCTGAGATTCATTTTCCCATGGGTGCCGCCTGGTGTTGGGTTGACCTCCAAACTCCAAGGTGAATGTGTGGCCGAGGATAGCGGGTAACTTAAAATGTCAGAGTAATGTCACTTCGCTGCAAGCCTGGTGAAAGCAGTGCAGCTCAGAGCAATAAATCCAGAAACTTTCCACTGAGATTCTGACCAGTCCCTGGCGTGGTGGACACTGCTACGGTCAGCGCTCCTATGGTCAGCGCTCCTGCCACATGGTACGGTGAGAGACCTCTAGACCTCTTGAGATGCTGTCCGAGATTAAGCAGTTGGTAGTCTCAACTCTAGATGCACTTTGACAGAGTGTCTGCAAAAATATACAGGGGGGTCCTCGACTTATGAACAAGTTCCGTTCCTACAACTTGTCATAAGCCGATTAATTTATACAGAATTTATACCTAAATTATACCTAAATTAACCTAAATTAAGTCACTCACACTGCACACACAACACATGAAGGACATAAAAGTAATTAAATGAAACATGAATAAAAAGAGAGAGAGAACAATTTCTTATCTTTATTTCTGTGGTCGCATTTACGAACTAAACCGATTAGGTCGTAACTAGGCTTTTTAAGTAATTTATGGGAGTGCGTTGTAACCACGAAACAACGCAACTCGAGACCGTCGTAACCCGAGGACCCCCTGTAATTATTTTTTTCCCATTGGCTGACTGGACTCTTATTGGTGGTCTCAGATTTTGGAGGGTGGATTTGATTAGCCCGAGAAGTTTTAACTCCAAAAGGTTATTTTATGACTCAGCGCATTTGCTTAAAATTGGAGTTCCACCTGCACGAGGGCAGATTAGCCAGAAGTTGTGGCTGAATACTGGTTTATTAAGAAAGAGGATCCCCAAACCTCGATTTAAGTATGCTACAGTGTAGAACGTAGTTGGTCAGGCTCACAGTTATGATGTCATAGGTAAAGTTAGCAAGGGTCCTGCCCACAAAAGACCATGATTGGACAGAATAAATAAGTGACCATTGGTTCATCAGCAAAGATAAAGGACATTATGCCACAAGAGAGGCAGTAGTTTGGTGGGCTCATGGATATGATATCATAGCTAGGCGATGGAACTTACGCTTGCAGCTGCTCCCCGAGCCTCTCCGACCTGTCCTCCGGCAATACCTGGTACATATCATCCTCCTCTAGCCTCCGCCTGTATCCGATGCTAAAGAGAGGATTCAGCCACCTGCCAAGAGAAGGAGAGAAACCAGTGAGAATGAGCGTGACAAATTATTAAACACACACACACAAAACAATTTGGCCTGAGGTGAAAAAGGGTGGGTGGGGGTGGAGGGGGGGGATTGAAGGGGTGTGATTGGTCCAGATTGTTCCCTTGTAAATAAGGGAATACTCATTTGCAAGACCTAATAACATCTGGTGCCATTAAGAATTAGACAAAATTTTTGACACAAGAGAATTGGACACAACAACTGTCTCCTGCTATCAACGGTAAGACCGCAAAAGTCTGGATGTGTCTCTCTGTTTGTGACATCTCTAAGCCCTCCTGTGGAGAGACAATTATCTTCTGTTTCCTGACTAATCAAGAAACATCTTGCAGCTGGGGCAAAATTTGATTTTAACAAAAACAGCATATTGATGACACACTGTTGGATGCTTTTGTTTAGGAAGAACCGATCTCACAGAGCTGCCCTGTCAAAGTAAAACCACCGCATGACAGCCAATGCAAATAAACCGTAGGATCTTTTATTCCACCTTGCTGTGATATAAAACTCAATAATATTTAACAAAAGCGTGGTTATCGTTCTTCAATCTCCCTCACCACCACAGGTGGCATGAACTGTTAGAGCGCTCCTCCTCGCTGAGGTCATTTTGAAGTTACGCCCACCACTGTGACTTTGCTAATTCAGCCGTTTTACTCACCCCCTAAGGGTAAATGGGTTTGACCTTTTCTTCAACAATGGGATGATCAATTCTGACAGCACAGTAGTGTCAGAGTTAGAGACACTGCGGCTCAGTAGTTTCACACCCTCCGGTGGGGAGCCCTGTAGCCAGGGGAAACTGTATTGGTTTCAGGATTTCCTTACAAACTCCTTTCCCGTTATTTAATCTATCCCTAACATTGACGTGATCTAGCTAGAGACAGGAGACTGAGGTTTCACAATGCAACAAACGGGTGGGACCACCACATCCTACAGTTACCTGGCTGGGCAGAACCAAGCATTGTGTGGTTCTGTTGTGGAGAGCAAAGCAGACTTGTTGAGAAATGTCAATGGTAGACAGGTTCCCCCCATTCTACCATCACCAGCTCTGACATTTTAAGTTGCAGTTATTGGCAAGCTCATGACAGCTAAAGACTGAGGGGAAAAAATAAATGTGTGTGAACTGACCATAAAGAACAACCTTACTGCATCTTGTGTGACTAAACAAAATGTTCAGCCATCATCTAATGTATGAGTGCTTTTATGTATTATTTACACAGATGTGGTTCCATTTAACTAATTTAGCAAGGTGGACAAAAAACATACAACATACACATAATTTATTGGTATCACTACTGACAAGAGACTAAGGTTCCTTCTGCTCCTCAGCCAACTTCGTTTTCATTTATCAGGCACTCTCCGTCAGATGCGGGCATCTTCGAGCTCGGAGGGACTGTGTGCAGGTTACCATTTCTACCAATTACCCTGGCTAAGTGACCTAATTACCTGCATATAGTAAAGCCTCGTTGACTCGTACATTAGAGGCCACGGTAAACCGTTTCATGCGTGTAGCAGAGAACGGTATTTGGTTGTAGTTTGTGAGCTGATTAAATCAAATTAAGCTAAACTGTTGGATCACATACTTTATTTGATTACTTGAGAAATTAAGAGCGGAAGTTGGAAAGGGGTCCAGGAAAAGGTATAAGACCCTCTCTGTCAAGATCTGCCCGTAGCTGTATGTCTCTAATTTCGTTTCCAAGCGGCGGAATGTATCAAATAAAACTTGTATGCACCACAACCAATGGTGTCAAACCAACTCTTCGAGGACCTCCGCGACTTTGTCGTTTACCTTAAGCCAGCATCCATTTTAAACAAGGTGTGCGAAGTATAGCTATCAGACGCGATTCTTTATCGCTTAGGTGCTAGAACAGTCCAAAGACTAGCAGGCATTGCGTTTCTCCTGGACTGGAGTCTAGCATCTCTGATACACGTAAAGCATAAACTGAGGTACAAATGCCGGTTGATATGACACTAAGGCCAAGTGTGTGCACATGCGCAGATGAGACAATATCAGCTGGTTAAATTTCTACTCCTGAACGAGGGCAAACTAATCAAAAACAATGAAGACGAAAAACCTCCGATCTTTAAAAAGCCTGAATTCAACACTATTCATGTAAACTGCACCATATCACATAAAATTATCTCCCTTCTATTCATTCATCTTTTTTTTCTTTTACGGTTTCAGTTGCAAACCGATTGTTGAAATTGAAAACAGGATGCTGCATGGAAGTAGGAGTGTTTTAGCGCGACCAGAAACAAAAGTAGTTTGTGCTGGACGGCTTATGTTAACAAGCTGCGGTTCCCGGCCACATTCTTTTGAGCTCTTTTACTGGAATCCTTAAATTTGGCTGTTCTTCAATGCTGTTCGTGACACAGCATAACTACGTCAACCAGGGCCATGACAACAGACGGAAAAATCGCGGAGTGTCCCCACCATCTGAAGTCTCACATTTATTGTATGTTTTCAGGTTGAGTGTCTAAGAGCACCACGCTCAACGGCCAGTTGTTTAGATTGATAATTACCTGGCCAGCATGTGCCTTCCGTGACTGCCATCGCCTGAGTGTCATTAACGTACACGTCTGCAGCAGCCCAGTCATCGTTTCCTCCCCTATCATGGGAATTATGTAAAACTTGGGCAAAATGAAAAATGTGTTCGGGAGATGGCCAATAAGCCACTGAATGTCACTGAAAACAGGAAGCTGCTCTGTCTGTGCAAGAAGTACGCTTCAAAGTGTGTTTTCTGGAACCTAATTTAGTGTGGCTGATGGCTAAATTGCAAGTTGTACTAAATGCCCTCAGTAAAATAGATTACTTAAAGTAGCCCACCTCGATTGTTCAGTACTTAATTACAGAAACATATACGGTATGGCAAAATGTCATAAAACAGTTTGGTGTATTACACGGCATCTGGTACCCACAGAACCGTAGATAATCAAAAATAGCAAGTTATCACGAGATTGCTAATTAAAACAACTTTGTTTACACATATCTAACTTTGCTGTTACTGTATATACGTTACCAATAGTGGCTACGGAAGATAAACTGGTTGTCGCTAGTCATACAACCATGACAAGGGTAGTGAGAGGCTAAAACTGAACCGACCAGTACCTGAAATGAATCACGAGTGGTTTGAGTTTGAAACATGGATCTCGGTTTCCAATGTTTAGAACTAGAGTTAAAGCACAATAAGATATTTTATAAACAGAACAGATGTCAGTTGTCATTTTCGACTATCTGGCTAAACATTTGTCCAGCAATAACGTTCTTGTTTTGTACCACTGAAAATCCAATCCATCTGATATTAGCTTAATATACGTCCATAAGTAAGCTAACAAGCCAAATACATAACTACTGGTTAAATTACGAGATGTATCCTGGAGAAAACAAAGAGAAACCGTTAGCCGCCTGTTTAGCCCCGAGCTACTCCGGATAGCAGTTGGCCAACTGAGAGATGGCTAGGAATAAATATAGTGTTAAGTTTGTTAGGGTCTGATAAACAGTTTTTTTCGACAAGCTATGAAAATGTACTTCTAAGTGATACTTCAAAACGCGAGGCTAGTAACCCATATCATTAAAATGTATCAGTGATCCTTGGTGTAATGTTTGTTGATGCACCATCCAAGTTCCACAGATGAAGTTGGCTGGCGCGTTATCAAAGCAGCAAGCTAGCACAGTATGTATAGCCTGTGGCACTGTAATGCCTATTAAACTGTTATCAAGTTAGCCTGGCTTCAATAACATATGGGACTACGGCTATAGTGTGACACCGGCCACCTACTTACCAGAAGAATACTTTAGAAAGAAGATTAGCGGTGGCCGAGGGATTGACCTTCGCATCTTTCTTCAGGGGCTCCATGGTGCCCGGGAGCAGAATTACTCCAAACCAGTTCGCTCACAGTCTGCTAGCAAGTAAAAAATCCCTGTTCGCTTACTAGGACTGCTGTCCGTGCAGTAGTTGTGTAACTGCGCTCATCGCACATGTTAAGAAAGCCGAAATGCTTTTTCCTCAACGTACAGCGAAAGGGAAACCTCACTCAATGCTCCGTATCGACCCCACCCACAACTCCGCGATTGGTTGAGAATGAAAGCCTCCGCCTTCCCATTGGTCTATTTTTCTGCCAGTGTCGGCAATGGCTGGGTAAGAAAGATAAATGACTGTATAGAAGTTGTAACAAGATACAACGCTGCCAACCAGCCTTATTGCCCCGGGGAGTCTGCGTGCGACTGTGGTTTTTAAACTTGAGGAGCAAAACTAAATAGCATAAGAGATAAATGCTGGGTACTGAGTCTGAAAAAGGAGAGTACTAGTTTCACTGTTCTTGTTCCCCACTTTCTACCCATTAACACGGTTGGTCGTTTACGCTGGAAAAGTCCCGATTACCCCAAAAAACCACCCTATTAGTGAATACAAGAAAGAACAACTATATGATGATAAACATGCTTCCGTGGTTCATGTATTACATCATTACTGTTTACCTAGGGCATGTAAGTCCACATCTCCATGTAGTCATTTTCAACAGAACATACATGTAACAAATGTTTAACGACATACTATAAAGTTCAGAGGGAAAGAAATAAGGATTCTTACAGATTACACTATCATTAGTGGATTGTGTCGTTGTAATGCCGAAATAGACATGCTGTGTGTGTGCGTGTAACCTGTGGTATTACACTGGGGTCTGTTATTTTGTAGCTTATCCCTCAAACGGTCAGTCCCAGTGCTTTCCTAAGTTCTTTTTATAGAGGGAATTAATTACATAAAATGTTCTTGCAGGGCCAAAAGCTGTAAGTTGGTCAGTGAGCGAGCCGAAAGAGCAGTCTGCACTCTCAGAGTTCTTGTTCGCCAGGAGGTTGTTAAAAACGTAAAGGAATATAGCCTCACCCTAAGGTGCGTCTGGATCCAGGCTGGGGCGAAAAACACACAATAAATACATTCCAACACTCGTGACGATATCTGTTAATGTTTCAGGGTCATATTTCTGTCACTCCCACCCACCAATACCCCCCCTACCACCCCAACACCCTTTTCCTTACCAACACCCTCCTCCCGCCCCCAAAACTCCCCTTTTTAGCTCTAGCTGGGTGGTGTGTCTCAGGAATTCAGTCATACCATACCACTGTCTACCACTTCAAAAAACGGGGCACTGCTCTCTCTCTTTCTCTCTCTCTCTCTCTCTCTCTTCTCTCTCTCTTCCTTTCTTTATGTCTCTCCCCCTCAACAAAAGGAAACTGTTCCCTCCACACACCCCCGACCCCCCCAAAAACAACACTGATGTGGTTCCTTCTCTCTGTTACGTAATACCTGCATAACACCTAAAGTGTGCATGTGTGTGTGTGTGTGTGTGTGTGTGTGTTTTGAAACCCTGGGATGAAAAACAATCTCCGCCATGGTCCCCCAGGACCTGCTGTGGGGCCTGGCTGCAGGCTGCAGGCTGCAGTTGTCGCAGTGAAGTCTCTGCAGGTGACAGTGCAGGCCGCAGCCACAGGACGGTTGTAAAGTGAGGGAGAGTGGCCCTGCTCCTCTCCTCAAGGAATCGTCAAACCCTGAGTCAGGCTTTTCAGCTCAGGAATGTGAGCACGTCTGCAAGTGAAAAGGAGGATCCTCTATTCTCTCATGCCCACCAGGTGATTATGTGTGTGTGTGTGAGTGTGTGTGTGTGTGTGTGTGTGTGTGTGTGTGCAAGCATATGTGTATATTTGTGCATATTTGTGCATACCTATGTATGTCTTGTTTTTCTGTGTACATGTGCAAGTGCATATGATTTTTATTTCATGCCTATCCCGGGAGAGCCAAGAATAAATTTTCATCATGTGTACTGTGTGCGTGCGTGCGTGTTTGTGTGCGTGTGCATGCATGCATGTGTGTGTGTGTGTGTGTAACAGAGTAATTTGTGTCATGCATATCCTGGAGGGTGCAAGAATAAATTGTCATCATGTGAACCGTGTGTGCGTGCATGCGTGTGCATATGTGTGTGTGTGTGTGTGTGTACGTATGTGTAACAGAGTAATTTGTGTCATGCATATCCTGGAGGGTGCAAGAACAAATTGCCTCCACGCTGCCTCCTGTCATTGGTTAAGAGACTGGAGTTGTTATGACGTGCCTGGGCCTGGGTAAATCTTATCTGCTGCACTGATGCTGTGCACTGGAGGTAGAAAACACAGTAACCGCCTCAGTCTGGAAGTAGAAACACACAGTAACCGTCTCAGTCTGGAGGAGAAACACACAGCAACCGTCTCAGTCTGGAGGTAGAAACACACAGTAACCGTCTCAGTCTGGAGGTAGAAACACACAGCAACCGCCCTCAGTCTGGAGGTAGAAACACACAGTAACCGTCTCAGTCTGGAGGTAGAAACAGTCACAGAAACCGTCTCAGTCTGGAGGTAGAAACACGCAGTAACCGTCTCAGTCTGGAGGTAGAAACACGCAGCAACCGTCTCAGTCTGGAGGTAGAAACACACAGTAACCGTCTCAGTCTGGAGGTAGAAACACACAGTAACCGTCTCAGTCTGGAAGTAGAAACACACAGTAACCGTCTCAGTCTGGAGGGAGAAACACACAGCAACCGTCTCAGTCTGGAAGTAGAAACACACAGTAACCGTCTCAGTCTGGAGGAGAAACACACAGCAACCGCCTCAGTCTGGAGGTAGAAACACACAGTAACCGTCTCAGTCTGGAGGTAGAAACACACAGCAACCGCCTCAGTCTGGAGGTAGAAACACACAGTAACCGTCTCAGTCTGGAGGTAGAAACACACAGTAACCGTCTCAGTCTGGAGGTAGAAACACACAGTAACCGTCTCAGTCTGGAGGTAGAAACACGCAGTAACCGTCTCAGTCTGGAGGTAGAAACACGCAGCAACCGTCTTAGTCTGGAGGTAGAAACACACCGTAACCGTCTCAGTCTGGAGGTAGAAACACACAGCAACTGCCTCAGTCTGGAGGTACAAACACACAGCAACCGTCTCAGTCTGGAGGTACAAACACACAGCAACCGTCTCAGTCTGGAGGTACAAACACACAGCAACCGTCTCAGTCTGGAGGTAGAAACACACAGTAACCGTCTCAGTCTGGAGGTAGAAACACACAGTAACCGTCTCAGTCTGGAGGTAGAAACACAGTAACCGTCTCAGTCTGGAGGTAGAAACACACAGTAACCGTCTCAGTCTGGAGGTACAAACACACAGCAACCGTCTCAGTCTGGAGGTACAAACACACAGCAACCGTCTCAGTCTGGAGGTAGAAACACGCAGTAACCGCCTCAGTCTGGAGGTAGAAACACACAGTAACCGTCTCAGTCTGGAGGTAGAAACACAGTAACCGTCTCAGTCTGGAGGTAGAAACGCACAGCAACCGTCTCAATCTGGAGGTAGAAACACGCAGTAACCGTCTCAGTCTGGAGGTAGAAACACACACAATAACTTCTACAGCGAACCTCACTCTGAACAATGATACCAGTCAGGGGTGTTGAACTCCAGTCCTGGAAAGCTGCAGTGTCTATGGGTTCTTGTTAAATCAGCATTCTATTTTTAGGCCATGGAAACCATGGTATGTGGACTCCTTAGCCAATCAGAGACTTCATTTGAGCACTTGCTGAAACATACCAGAAAGGAGTAAATACTGTATACTCCCAAGACTGGAACTGAGGATCCATAACCCCCTGGGACCCACTGGGATAACCTATATACAACAGCAATAACTGCGCAGACCCTGCTCAAATGGAGGCCACTCACTCCAATGCAGAGACGGCCAGCCCTGGTTCAGAAGGTCCACAGAGCATGCAGGTGTTCAGTGTTACTCAGCAATTCACCATTTTAAATGATGAATTAAGGGAACTTATCACACCGCTTTTTAGGGTACAAACAAAAGGCCAGCAGGCCCATGAGCCTCCCGGCTCCAGGGTCAGCCGCCAGCTGCTCTTGTGTATCCACAGGGCATGCTGGTTTTTGATTTCATCTCAATATCAGCAACTCATTTCAACTCAAAGGTTGCATTTGAATTGTCCTAAAAAACTTGTCTTTTTGTCAGTTACTTTCTCTTGAACCCACCAGTAAACATCACGGGGTTTGAGGAGTGGATGGAAAGACAAGCTTGTCAGGGCCAGTGCTACAAAATGCCTGAACTGTTAAAAATTATAATGTATTTCACCTAGATATGTCTGTTTTTGTGCTACATACAAACAAGCATACACCCATTCATTCATTATGTATACCTGCTTCATCCAGTCCAGGGTTGTGTGTGTGTCTAGACACACTTACTCACACAAGCATATACTCTTACCTACAAAAACCTACAAGTCATTTGGCAAATCCGGTGTGTACCTTTCGGCTATGGGAGGAAACCAGAGAAAATTCATTGGAGTCACATAAACTATCCAATATATAAAAGGTAATGTGTTTGTCTTACCCTTTTTCCTCCAGTCCTTGTTTTTTGCTAGAGTCTGTTTTTGTGAGACAACAGCATTTGTTATGGTATGTTCTGAACAGCCACTCAAGGGTCTAAATCATCTAAGGCAATGATACTGATCCAGGATCAGTTTTGCCATTTTCCTCATAATACATAATATTATGATTTGGCTAGAGCAAACGTGATCCCAGACCAGCTCTCCTACTCAGAGAGGCAGGATCAATAAAAGACATAAACGTGGATGGTCCTGTTAAGTACAGAGATGTTGCACCCTGACAGTTCTGTGTCTCTGGAATGTTTTGGTGGAGCCACCCTTTGTGGTCTTCTTAAATCCAAATGTATACAATGGCAGTCTAATCACTTCTTATCGAATTTCACAAAAGGACAAACTGGTTTCAGGACCAAGAAAAAAAAACAGAACACACTGTACCATGCTAATTTGGCGCAATTATGTGCTTAAAGAAAAAACCAAAAAAAAAACTTCTACTGACAGCGATAAACGAGTAGGGCAGGTATAGCTCCCTGCTTTTATACACTGACAGTGAAGTCAGTCCAGGCCGGCCACTGAGTGAGGTGTTTTTCCCCCTGTGTCTCTTTATTCTGATACTGCAGGAAGAAAATAAACAAAACATGGCTCTCTGGGGCTCATCTGTTTCATGTTAGCTGTGCTGCAAATATGTGTTCTGTGAACTACTGACCTAGAAGCAGACATTTTACACAGGATTATTTTGTAAACGCAAACTGGCTTGAGAGAAAAACAGCTTAAAAGCACTTTAAAACTGCGTTAGGTCTTTTTCAACACAAAAATCTCTTTTTCCATCTCCCCATCCCCCCAGTTTTCGGGAACATACATTTTCAATTAGCTTGCAGTCTGGCTGTTTAGTTTATTGACATACTGTAGGTATTCTGTGTTCTTTTGAAATGTTGGCAGAGTGGCGCAAAATAAGATACCAGTAAATAACCTGAACTGAACCCTGAGGGAGGAGTTGTTGTCATGTTATTGCACATATGTGCACATACAGGTATGTCTGCATGCAGGCATGATTACATTAGATAACCTCCCAGATCACCTTAAATGCTAATTGTGTCCTCATGGTGAATCATTCTGGATCTACGGTTTCTGCTTTGAATTCGTTCTGAGGTTTATGAGCCTTCAGTCAGCAATCTCATCGGTACACCACCCCCCCTCCACACATATACACAAACAAACTTGACACACTTAACAGTATTGAATGTAACCTTCATTTGTGTCCAGGGTTCTGTACCATGAGGCTGGCTTGCCAGTTTAGGTGGCTAGCTCTGGTAAACATGCTCACATACAAATATTTCAGTTTTTTTAGTTCACAGACAGACAGTAACTGTTACTGTGTATTTTGAACACATCGAATTGATTGATTAAAATGAATTAAATAAAATGAGATTTGAATGTAAAATGTAAAAAGAAATGAAAATGCTACAAAACATAAAAGGAAACTCCAAACTTGAAATAACCTGAGAGAACAGAAACAAGTAAGCAACAAGCGCTAATTCTGACTTACTGACCTATTTACAGCACCAGTAACCTTTAGCATGCATATAAACCATTGCCATGTTTGTGCATGTTACAGCCATTTGAGACTGATCAATAACCGCTGGGTTTGTGCTGGTTGCCATTACTGTTTCTAAATGTGTCCAGTTATGAAGTCTGAGAGGTATATGTCTCTTTAAGTGGAGATTTGGGCGCTGCATCAATTTCTTCGATAAATAAATGGTTTCAGAACACTGTGTTATTTGTTCACTCAAGTTCCTTTACAACCAGTATCAGCTCATGGTTTGACATAGCAAAATGTACTGTATGACAATATGCACAAATGCAGATAATAAGGTGGAGACTAATACTTTTTCATGGTAAATGTGAGCGTATGCAGGAAAACGATAGCTTTGTATTGGGATAAAGGTGAGGGCTTGGCTCATGATAAAAGAGCGATCACGTCAATCATTTGGATGATTAGTAACCGGATAATGGGGAGCACCCGCATAATTATGATCTGTTCAAGTCTTTCCACCGGCTGCCAGTAGCTGCCTGGATCAGGTTCAAAACCCTGCCCTTGTCTATTGCTGCGGCTAACCAGACAGCCCCTTCCTACCTCCAGAACCTCGTAGGATCTGCAGCGACAGGATGACTGGTATTCCTTCACTGAGAGAAAAGGGTCCCCTGCATCCAGGCGACATCGTTTCTCCACGTTAGCTCCCCGGAGGCAGAATGGACTCCCTGTCCCACTACGGACCACACAATCGTTGCACGCCTTTAGACATGGTCTGAAGACCCACCTCTTCAGACCACACCTGGTCTAACCATTGTACCCCCATGTAGCAAAAGCCGTACCCATTTGTGACACTTGGATGTTGTATTATGTTTACTACTTGCCACAAAGACTTTATTTTTAGCTTTGAACTGCTGTAACAATGTTTAAATGTTGCACCATCTTTCGTATTGTTATGCTGACTGTATGCACTTCTTGTACGTCGCTTTGGATACGAGCAAAATGAATAAATGTAAATGTGAATAATGAGATGTAGTTTAAGGCATTGCCAGGGAATTCTGTCCTGCCTGCATGTGCCAGGTGTACTCACACATCACGTTTCTCATGTGACTCCTCATTACATCGGCCCTCTGCGTTTTCACCTGAGGGCTGGCAGTTCTTTTGCAATCCCCCAGAACGTTCACTGGAAAGAGAGAGAGCGAGAGAGAGAGAGAGCGAGAAAGAGAGGGATACAAGCTAATAGACCTTCTTATTGACTTTTAGTATCTGGCTATAATCTTGTTGACACCAGGATCATGGAACTTGTACATAATGTAGACCTTTTTGGCTGTTTTTGCAGGGTTTTTTTTTCTTTTTTTAAAAGAGTTTATTATGAAAACAAGGAGGAGATATATTGCTCTGGCACTTTTGGATAATCCCCTCTCACTATATGAGAATACTGCAGGAGGAGCTCTTCTGGGGTACAATGATATGCTAGTCATGATGATGACATCTGAATTTCACACTATAACACTTTCTGGCTGTAGCCACACCAACTCAGCACGTAAGCGGGACGTAGCGGTGACTACACAATCAAGGCCCAGCCCCAGAGAGTTTTCACGGCCGATAAATCCCTCACAGGGGCACAAAAGGACAGAACACAAGTGCGAAACAGTGCACTGAATACATTGTGAGCGTCTTTTTGAAAACATAACCATGAGCAAATTACACAGAAATGTTTTATGAAATATTTTGCAAAATCTGAACACCACAATCATTTATAAACGTATACAATTTACGCATACTTGTGATTATTATCTTGATAATATCTGTTGACTCACAATATATTTGATGTCAGTGTACTTTAAAACTATGTTTAATTATATGAGTGAGAGTTGCCAAAGGAAGCGTCGAGTCACTCCCAGCTTGGAAACGGCAAGGGCCAGAGATCAGTCAGAAATCAGTCAGAGGAGGATTACTGCAGCTGAGTCTCAATTAAAATGAAAGCAGAAACCAAAGGGCTGATGCTGGAAATCCCTCCACAGATATCTTGTGATTGGCTTAATCCCTAAGACTACAGGAGCTCGGAGATAATCACTGTAATTATATTTATATATTTATTCTTTTTTTTCCCTGAGGTATTTATTCATTATGGCAGGTATCCATATCTAATGTGGCCTACAGAACAGTTAGATGTCACACTGCAGAATAAAAAGGCGAGAGAAGCATGTACTGTAAATATACAGTAAAACCTATAAGTGAGTATTCTCTTTATCAGGTCCTGGATAGCCATATGGTCTGCTGGTTTTTGTTGTTACTCAGCACTCAGTTGATTGATTAAAGTACTTGATCATACAATTCATTTGCTTCACATGGCTTGCTTGACTTATACGGGTGTGTAACTTAAGGTAAAAACAAAAAAAAATAATCAGGAGACCCCGCTGCTGTCTAGAATGAGATATGAGGACTGCTGTCCCAAATGCCATTTGGTCAGGATGTGGGAAGCTTACTGCGCTCTGTTCTATTGCAGTGGTTCCAACATTTTCCGTTGGGGGACCCCTGTGACTCCTTCTCATTCAAAAGACAGTCCCAACCTATGAATTACAATAATTTGTTAATTGTTCTTTGTCTCCCTTTAAGACACATTATTTCAGGACTATTTATATGTGAGATGAAGAATAAATGTCCCGTATTCATATCCCAGTACTCTTAATCAGCCACAAACCATGACTGAACTGTGTTTTAAGGATAATTTTAAGGACGAAAATGTGGTAGAAATTAAAAACATGTGTCCAAAAGCCATTATTGATCAAGAGAGTCCATAATACAAAACAGCATACACAGGAATCCCCCAGGAATGAGTTGAAGAAAAACTGCACTGTTGGTACAATAAAGAATTGCTTTAGGCAAGGCTGCCCTGTAGCTACTGCTTCCAGTCTGAAGATGGGAGCACCAAGAGGGGAGACTGCTGTTTGTGTGCGGTGTAGGAACATCTTTTCACCACTAGGGGGCACATACTCAGTCAAAGCAGGCTGTTGTGATGTAGCTTCCCAGGTGGATCGGGTGCTTGGGGGGTGTGGCAGGCACAAACGAAAGGCTGTGAGGTACAGACGAGACAATGGCTCCAAGGAATACAAACCTTGGGTAGAAACTTGAACCCTCGTGCTCCTCATTCCTCCATACAGTCGTTCAGCTTTCATCCCTGTCACCCACACATTCAGGGTCATTGTGAGATTTTAATTCCATGACCTGTATCACCAGTCACTGGCCAAATAACAGCCATCGCAAAATAGTCACTGGCTCTCCTGTAGTACTGTGTAGCCTCCAGTATAATGTGAGCACAGTGGCAGGGTTCCTTCCTCAGACTGGCACAGCAATGAAGTTATTCCACCAAAAAAAATATATACTGTATATAATGTAAAAAAAAGATAAAGCATTTAAGCATCCAAGAAATATTTGGTTTGGGCCCGTTCCAAATGTAAATTGTTCCAATAAACTGCATTTGGGTATTGGAAAAGTTTAATTTCTGTCTTTGTTTTTTTTATTAACTGATATCAAGATGATATAAAGGGGCAAACAAATATACTTTTCAGGAGATGTCCATCCATACAAAAATATGTGAACAACGCCGTGCCAACAGCGTGCTGTATGGACAAAGCCCTAGTATTGTTTTTAATTGCAGTTGATTGAATCCCCCAGTGGACATTGTCCTGTTGTCATGACAGCGCTCCCTCTGTTGTCATGAGAGCAGGGAGGGAGTTCATTAGGTTCCAGGATAGCTCAGCAACGGGACTTCCTCCACTAACCCGCGGCAAGGGGAATGACAATTACCTGTGTTCTTTCACTCGCCACACAAGCGTGTTTATTGTGCCTCTCATTAGGGAGGTGTTGGGGGAACAGACATAATCACATGATGCAGTTTGCATTCGCTCCATATCATTTGTATAGAAGCAGGTTCTATGAAATTTTCTATCCAAATGTGACACTCGGCATGCATCGGTAAATACAATATACAAAGAACTCTGTCTTAGATACATATTTACATTAAAGGCATCTATTTTACTTACTTTTTAGTGTTTTAACTTCTGCTGCCCAAATATATAAATAAATAAATGATATAATTCTTTAAAAAAAATGTTCCTAATTGATTAAAATTGCTGGACTCGTAACTCAGTGGTTGAAGGTTCAGGGTTCATGATTGGGTAGGGTACTGCTGCTGAATCATTCTGCAAAGCACTTTGCTTGAATTATGAATAAATGTAAAGTCTATAAAAATGTAAACCGTGTAAGTAAATCTGAATACGAATCTGCTAAACACCTAAAAACTTAAATGTAAATTGCAAAGTGACTGGTCAGAACCCAGGCAAGTCCTTGACCTCACCCTGAGCTGGATGAGTGCAATAATACACTATTATAACTGGCAAACCGCAATAGTCTGATCATCCAGAGGGGGCAGTATTGCGCACCGAGCTACTGGTGCACTCTTCTGCAGACTGGAGACCATTCCCTCACCGTGCAAAGATCAGTTACGCATTGTGTGTAATTATACTTACACGATCTGCACAACCATGTAACAAAACCACACAGTGATAGTGAGGAATGATGTGTTGACACACACACACATCTGTTTCTTGAGTAATTACAGCACTGTTACATATGTAATATGTATAAGACAACATAGGGTATTACCATATAGGGTGTTAGCAAAAAGATAAGTATTCAGATTTGTACAGCCTGAATTACACATGTTTTAACTATAAAATATATATATACATATATATATAGATATATATATATCCACAATTACAGCAATTATATAATTTGAGATTAGTAAAAAACCATACATACATTTGTATCACTGTGTTTGGGCTATTGCATTTTCCTATACACTTTTTATGTGGTCAAGCTGTGGTCCAGCTTCGACTGGTCGAAAAATACAAGGCCAGACTGTTCATGGGGATAAATAGGAGATCTTTTTTTACTTTTAATCTTAACTGTCTTGCACTGTTTTAAAATTGTATTCAAGGTTGATTTTAAAACTTTATTAATTGCTTATAGGGCTTTGCATGGTTTGGCACTAGAGTATATGGAGTGTTTCCTTTTGTTACCAAACTAATCAGCTGCTGAGGTCAACAGATGAATCATTACCAGCTATTTCAGAGTCTAAGTTGAAGATACACGGAGATGATGCTTTTTTCTGTTATAGCCCCTCAGAGCTGGAAAAATCCCCCTGTGGACATCAGAACTGCTCTGTCACTGTTATTGAGCAATACCAAACGTGTGACGCATTTTATACACAAGTTTTCAGCATGTGTTAATTCACCTCTTTTGGTGGCCGAACCTTATGGATGCTTGATATCCAGGCAAGGTCACAGGAAATAGGTGAGACTTTATTTTTACTTTTTTTTTTCCTATTTTTTTCCCCCACGTCACCGGAACTGTTAAACCCACTGCAGCGACCTTCTCTAGCTGCCTCAGTGAGAGGTTGCTGTGACATGTGACTCCTCCACCTGCTTCTTTCCACAGCGCAGACGCACGTCCGATTTTATGCTGCCCGTCTCATCAGGGTATGGAGAGATCAGCTATAGTCTCGCTTTGCGCACTGACAGGCTCCTGGTCGACCCAGGGGTGGCCACTAGAGGGCGATGAGACTAAGGGGAATGTAGTGGTCTTACGCCCTGTCGTTCCCCAGCAAGGCTGAGCAAATCATTGTCTCGCAGATGCAGATCTCCGGCCAAAGCGCGGCTCAAACTCAAACCAAGGCCACGTCCAAACTCGCATACTGTGCTCTATATAGTAGGCAAAAATCAGTATACATGGTATATAATGTGTCAAAAATCTCATACCGAATCAGTATGCAGGCGTTACCTGGATGGTGTACTTCTACTGGTAAAATTGTGCAGAGTGCAAGGACTGCACACTGCGCTATCCCACAGGGCCAATGGGTGGATCGATAGCAAAGATCTGTTTGAGATGGATGTATGTCAGTTGTAAACTTCTGGATCTTCAGACTGAACAAAATAGGAACCGTTATATCTATGGTAGTATGTCCAAAAACTTGCATACTGCACTGAATAGTAGGCGTAAGGGCAGTACGCTTTTGTTCAAACTTAGTAGGCACTGATTAGTATGCGATTTCAGACACAGCCCAATACTGAGGACTTTAAATGACTATATCCCTATACTTACTTGTAAAGATTTCAGTTGAAGTTTTATGTACACTTTTAGAGGAGATCTTATGGGCTCAGTCCCCATTATAATATTGCCAGTTCTTTGCAAGTGAAAAAAGCAAATGGGGCTCATGACTATAGCTATAATAGGTTGAAGTCTGGTTATGGTGACGCTGATATTGGGAAACCAAGCCATACATGAAGTGAGTCAGAGTTTAGATGTGGGGGGTGTCTACGTGTTTCCTCTCTTTTCATTACCAGTTTAACATCCCTGTTTCCTGAAGGAATAGTTGTAGCTGTTCTGGTAGCTGGACTGCATCAACAACAATCCCAAAAAAAGAGAATAGTTCACCAATCAACTGGACTTTGTGACAACATCCTGAGCCTAAAGGATTACTGATTCTTATTTTCTTTTATACGTTAATTTCAAACTCGACTGCAACACAAAAGCTGGGGTAAAGCTAAAAAAGGAAAGAAAACTTCAGGAGAAAGGCAGGTTCACGTTAATGAGGAACTTTCTGGTTACGGGGGTGACCGGATTTGCTTTCTTACAGCCACAATACCACTTTTTTTTTACCCCCTTCCCCTCTCTGGTGAGCAAATGAAGCAAGGCCAGGTGTAAATGATCACTGCTTTCCCTCTAACACATGTCCCAGGTGTAATTTACTGGCCCTGAGGCATTTGGTCCCCAGTCTGTCTTTTCTTCATTTGCTGCAGAATTAGCTGTTTCTGGAGGACATTTTTTTCCTTTGTCCTTGTGGGTGTTTTTATTATTTATTATTATTTAAGGGGGGGCTTCCTGTAAGACATCATGTCCGGCCTGCAGATCATGGCTCTCCTGAGTGGGATGGCTGGGCTCGGGGCGACCATCGGTGCCACGGTGTCCAACGAGTGGAAGACGACGAGCCGCGCGTCCTCGGTCATCACAGCCACCTGGGTGTTCCAGGGGCTGTGGATGAACTGCGCCGGGAACGCCATCGGGGCCGTGCACTGCCGAGAGCACCTCACAATCTTCAAACTGGAGGGTAAGGGGTCCGTTACCGTTACCATTACTGTTACATTGCCGGGGTGGGGCACGGCCATTGTCCCCTCGAGGGTACCGGTATCTGTCTTGCATCAGTAAATGTGCTGCTGTTTAAATGGGCTGTATGTCGGATGCACTTGTATAAGTCACTCTGGATAAGAGGGGTCGCTAAATGGCCAAAGACTGAGAGCCATTGAGACACATTCAATGGTAGGTTCACTGATTGATTTGCGGATTGGTATTTGAACGTTGAGAGAGAGAGAGAGTGAGAGAGAGAGACAGTGAAAGAGTGAGGGAGAAGTGGGTGGTGGGGGGGTGGGGGTCCTGGGGGGCTGTCAGACTAACATTCAAAAACAAGCTCTTTAATCGATCACTTGGATAGGTATTTGAATGCTGAGAGAAAGACAGAGAGAGAGAGAGAGAGAGAGAGAGACAGGCGGACTGTGCTCTTGTCAGATCATGAGTAGCAATCAGGGCAAGACAAAATTTTTTTTTTTTTTTTTCTGGAGGTGACTTCCAATGTCTTAATGGTGAAAGAGCAACTGAACCCAAATAACCATGATATGTAGAAACAACAGAAACAGAGAGGACAGTAAAACTGCTACATGCGTGATGAAAATCTGATCAGACTGCAACCACAAATTAAATACTCATTGTAGCATTAGCAGATGTTACAGCAATAGTCATTGTAGCATTAGCAAATGTTACAGCAATATTGTAGCATTAGCAAATGTTACAGCAATAGTCATTGTAGCATAAGCAAATGTTACAGCAATAGTCATTGTAGCATTAGCAAATGTTACAGCAATAGTCATTGTAGCATTAGCAAATGTTACAGCAATAGTCATTGTAGCATTAGCAAATGTTACAGCAAAAGTCATTATGGCATCAAATGTCACATAAGTATCGTTAGGTAATATGCACTGCAGGACTTATGACCAATTCATTTAAATCAATTTTCCTCCTGAACACAGCCAGTTCTGCATATTATTATTATTATTTATGTATTAATAACTGCAGCATATACTGCTAGATTTGGGTTATTGGGGGAGAGGGGTAGTAACTTTGACGCTTTGAATATTTAATCTTGGGCATCATATAATATTGATTAAACCCAGATTAAGTGAAAGGAAGAACCCTAATCAGGATAGTGTTACACATATTTAAATCCCCAGTTCCCTGATCTCAGGGCATGCAAATCATATCAACTCTTAAAAAGTTTCCTTTTTTTACTTTACTTTTTGTGTCAAATAATGCTCCTGTACTATTTTAAATATATGTCCTTAGTAAAAATGATTATATATTTTCTGAAGCTGCCGCAGATGGATAACTAGCGGAGTTTAACACTGAGAATGGTTAATGAACAGAGACGAATAGAGAAAAACAAACAGGGTTGTGCTGACTAGGTTACTCACGGCAGAGAAACTGTCACTCTGCCCTCCTGTTGTGGATGGCTGTGGAAGAACCCTTCAAGGGTAGCGCTCAGTCTGGAAAACAAACACACAAGTGTATCAATAGCGTGTGGAAATCCTGAGTGGGCAGGGTCTACCTGTCACCTGGCCTTGGTCACCTGCGCAGGTGTAGGTGCTGAGGGGGATCCCGGTCCTTCCTGTTTGGGGATATCGTATCATTTGGCCTCCTGTGGATTGACATGGAAGATTTTTTTTTACCTTTTTACCGAAATCCATCAGCAGCCCGTAATATCCATGCAGAGGGTATATTTTTGAAAAAGCGCACAGGCTATATAAAACACAGAGGACAGGGACAAATCTGTCTGCCCCTCCTAAACTCGTCACAGAGCCGCCCACCACTGTCCAACCCACAGAGGTCATGTAATCCCTAAATACATAAAAGCATCCAGATTTGCTGCTCATAATGATCGGTCTAAAATGAATACAGAGTTTGTCATGGCAAGTGAGAGGGCTGGTTTATAGTATAGAATTATATTTCTGTTTTTTGGTTCCTCTTTCTTATCTGATCAGAGAAGCTTCTAGCTTGAGTTGCTTTTATGAATATATGTTGAATACATTTATAACTTTGCAAGTGGTTGAAAATATCTGAATTGATGCAATGTGACGAGCAGCTGTGATTTATTTAGTGTGTGTGTGAATTGCTCGCGCTGGCGCTTTGTCATCCTTGTTTTATTGATAATCTGAGTTCTCTGGGAGAGGGTCACTTGGTCATGGTTAATGTGTGAAACACAAAGAATGTTTAAACAAAGAGGAATAACTGAAACACTCATATACGTGCCATGCTCGTATGCACACATGCATGTTCAGACACAAACACACACACACATTTAGACACACTTACACACACACACACACATTCAGACACACACTTACATATGCACATGTTATTACATACACACAACCATACTCACACACACACTAACATACACGCAAATACACACACACACACACTAACATACACGCACATACACATGGGCACACATACACATGCTCCCACACGTGCATACACATAAACCCACACAAATACACACACACGCCATTAGACAAACACACACATACACGCAAACACACACCCACACATATACATAATCACACACACACATACACACATGGGCACACACGTGAATACACACACAAACACACACACCATCTTCCCACAAAGTGGGGCTTTCACAGCAGTGGAGATGAGACACTGTTAACCTTTGTTTAAAGACCACAGCCTGCGTAAGCTCGATATTCCGCTCTCCCAGGGGGCGCGGCACCCCGACCCGGCCAGGAAGCCCAAACACCACTCACCTGCTGCTTTGGTGTTTGGTGACCACGTCTGGCTCCCTGTTCAGGCACATTGTGCCTGTCCCCGCTTATTTAAGACGCATTTAAGGACGTGTCACAAAAAACCCCCGGAAAAGAAGAGGCACTTCCCCATTTCCTGGGTCAGGCGCTCCGGATCACAGTTTCACAGGCTCCGGACCCGTATTGCTTTCCTCACCCTGCTAGCGCCCGCGCAGGCTACAGGTCACATGGGAAACATTCAGCGCGAAGGATTTCTCAGTCTCATTGTGACATTTAGACATATTTAATTATTTCTACAGTCGTAACGTTAACTGTAGCAACTCCTCTCAGATATTGATGCAAATATCCCCCACAGAAGGAAAAAATCTGGGTATTTGGGAGGCTGTTTGAGGTCTCCTCATAGACCTTCCACAGTGAAATTACAGGCCAATATTTTCAAGTATCATTAGATATAAGGAAGTATCAGAATGTGTTAGTGTTAACCCATTAAATACTGCAATCATAAATTGTAATGCAGCGTTTCAGCCCTGGAGCAACTGACCAATGAAGTAAGAATTTCCCCCATTTCTGTGTCCTCTGTCTACACGTTCTCTGTGCTCCCCCTTGTGGTTTGATACAGAAGTACACACATTTAGAGCAATTAGCCACTAGAAGGGTCTCTTCCAAGCAGGGAATTCCAATTGGAATTCTTATATTTTAGACCTAATGAGGGTTAAAAAAAAAGGTAAATTAAAATGAACTTTTATGTATTAACAACAAAGACGACAAATCCCCTATGAACCCACAAGACTCTGATCAAATGTTTTGTGACTCCAACCACTCTGAGGAACATTTCCCTCCATTAGCATTTAGCAACCCCATTCAGTCATGTTCGTAATCCTTCAGCCACTCCCTCACCACCCTGGTTTGTGATTTCAGTGGCAAGACACAATCTTTGACCACAGGACGGTCGAGCGACTAATGAACCTCCCGTCCCATGTGATGCCCCCTGTACCCCGGCTCTTACAGTGTGGGTGTCATCGCAGGTAAATCAGTAACAGAGATCTCAAAGGTGTTATTTTTAAACTTCCAAAGGGATGTCCGGAGAGAGAGAGAGAGAGAGAGAGAGATGTCAAAGGGATGTCAAGTTCACACACTCTCAATCATCTATTGAGAAAAAAAAAAAAACTCACCCACTCGTAACCGTGACAGCAGCTGACATAATAGGTCTTTGGTGAGTCACAAGCCCCTCCCCCTCATCTGGACTCAGCGCTTCTGCTCAAGTCCTGTCCATCTGTCTGTCTGTCCTCTCTGTCTGTTTGTCTGTACTGTCCTGTTTGTCTGGGCTCATCCTCTGTCAGTACTGTATAAAGGTCTGTGCCATCCTGCTTTCTGTTCGAGCAATTATTATATTGATTTTTGTTACTTAAGTTTGCTATTTGCACAGTTTTTGGAGTGGCTGCAACACCATTTTACTGCTGTTGTACATATGCAATTATGTAATAATTATGTGACGAATAAACCTCTTTAATCATCATCATTACAGTTCCACTAACTGTATGATTCCCCTATGTATCTATATTGCTCTACTCTCTGTCTGTCCACTTTATTCTCTGTTCTGTCCCCTGGTCTGCTTTCTGTACGGTCCACCCATCTGTCTGTATGTTCCTGCTGTCTGTCTGTGCAGTTCTGCTTACTGCTTGTACCCCCCTACTGTTTTTCCTCAAGCTGTATGTACTGTCAACCTGCCTAGACTGCTACCCTGCCTGTGGTTTCCGTCAGTCCCTCTGTGAAGTGACCACAAAATGTAGGATCCGCTGGAGTGATTTAGCATTGACTTTTCCAGCATATTTTAAGTGCTCTTCTCAGTCAAGAGACTTTTTTTTTTTACATTTTTATCAGGTCTTTACTTCCCATAAATCTCTACAACACAACCATGTATGTCATAAAACTTTTACTTTCACAACCCTCCCCTCTACGCACACAGACACATACACACACACACACACACACACAAACACACACACACACATAAAATCCTCACCTGAGTCACTCTGACTCATTTCTTACAGAATCACTCATTTTTTACCTTGAAATTACCATCCCTCTATCCCTCTGTGTTATACTGAGTGACCTTTGTGGGTGTGTGTCTGGATTACAGTGTGTATCCATGTGTGAGTATATGTGTATGTGTATGAGTGTGTGTGTGTGTGTGTGTGCGGGTGAGTGTAGGTGTATGTCAGTGTGAGTGGGTGGGAGTGTGAGTGTGTGCGTGGGAAGGGGGGGGGGGTCCAAGGCTATTGGTCAGCCAAAGATGATGCTGACGGAAGCCAGTCCCCCCTGTTGAATATAAATCAGTCGAGCACATATTAACCACTAGCACTGAACCACCCCACCTTGTCCTCCTTCTTAACCGGGATCCGGCCATCCGGGAGCCCACAGACTGTGGTGCAGAGAGCCCAAAAAGCTCCTTTTTTACTTACCCACCCCCCTTCCCCCGGACCTTACCACCTCACCGCCGCCGAAGATGAGCAGCATGGCCACAGAGATCCTGGCCTTCATCCTCAGCATATCTGGATGGGTGCTCATCTCCTCCACCCTGCCCACGGACTACTGGAAGGTGTCCTCCATCGACGGGACGGTCATCACCACCGCCACGTTCTGGTCCAACCTGTGGAAGACCTGCGTCACTGACTCCACCGGAGTCTCCAACTGCAAGGACTTCCCCTCCATGCTGGCCCTGGATGGTCTGACAGTCTTTTCTTTATCTAAACCCTTTTTTTTAGAAACTTCCTACCCAAACACACTAAAAAACATTCTTTTACTCTGCGTAGTCCAAGTGATTCTCCGGCTCTGCTCTGTGTGTGTGTGTGTGTGTGTGCTTCATCTGAATCTTCATCTGAAAATTCCCTTATTGGCTCCTCTCTGAACCTTAATTGTAGAGGCACCTGTTCCCTCAGAACCAGTAACTTCCGTTTAGAGGAGCGAAAAAAAAAGCTGTTGGAATTTGATAGCACTAATACTGCGTGTGTGTGTGTGTGTTTGTGTGTGTGTGTGTGTGTGTGCGCGCATTGGCTGAAGATCAAGAACTACCACAACACAGATCTCAGAGAGCCTGGGAGCTGGGAGGTCGAGTTGAACAGACTGTGTAATTCATTTGTTGGAAACACAGCGTTTTCCTTTTTTTGGGGGAAAACGAGAAGGGAGAGTTTTGTTTTTTTTTTTTGAGTTAGCGGAAATCACCCCTGTATTAATTAAAAGGGCAATCAGGGTAAAGGAATGGTATTTTATTATTATTAAATATATGGCTGATGTTTCCTCACTGACTGTTGCACACGTATCTGTTTCCAGCGGTGACACAGGGTCCCTTGCTGGTGAGGATAGCTGACCTGTGTCCAATATTCCGCACGTCATTAGCACCTCTCATTTCTGTCCCAGCGATAATATATAAGCTAAGAGGCACGATGCATAGCGTTCCCTCGGGGCCAACTCATTTACTTTCCCCGGTGTCAATGTTTAGCATTACTTCTCTGGAGTCAGAGGTGATAAATTATTTTTACGAGCGCAAGGTCTGTGTCACGCGCGCTTCACTGATTTTTAAGGGTTAATATTTTCCCATCAATCTCAAGCGCTATGCATATAGGTGTTTCTAATACCGGCAAAGGACTATGGTCACTTGGGAATGGCACTTTTTTAAATTATGGGTTCCGGCGGCTGCGCTCACAGGTGTGTGTCCAGTAAACCACAGGTTTGTGTTTGTGTCACCTAATAGCACGCCATGAGTTCCGTACCGGCTTAAAATGTTTGTGACGTAATTGCGGTTCACCGATTTGTCCGACAAACGTCATTCCCAAAAATGTCCTGCCACTTCTTTGTCAGGGAGAAATGACATGAAAAAAGCTATTCATAGAACACGACCCAAGGGCATGCGTGTTTCGTGTCTCTTTGACAGTAATTACCATTTCGCCGCAATTGCAAGGTTAATGCACAGTGGGACAGCTGGTTGATAAGTAGCTGATGAAAACGAGGAAATGACAGCTGTATGACGAGGTAAATTGGTATAATTTTAAAATGACGAGTTTGGGGTTCGGCCGCAAGGGATTCTGCTAACCTACTTCTGGCACCGCTTACAAATCTGAAACATATTGCATGGACTTTTTTTCTCGTTAGAGCTAGGTGCATGAAGACCGGGCTAGTAAACCGAGCATAAAGCTCGCTCTCAAGCTACCTTGAATGAATAAATAAAATGATAACATATTTTATTATCCCTAAATAAACAAACTCACAGTCGTGCAACTGTCAGTCAACAGTTGAAATCGTCACCCACGAGGGTGGTGGAGAGTTGAGGAGAGAGGGATTCCACCGGTACAGAAGTGGACACAGAAAGGGTAGACGATGACAAGTTACTTAACAGATCCCCCCAGGGCACGACGACTGGAGCCCAGACGCGAGGAACAATGTCAGCTCTGTGCGTCCACCCACCTGGCGATCTCCGTCTCTGTGCCCCACGGTTCGTCTTCAGCGCCTTCGACCTGACCCGGAAAACCGAGGAGGACAGGACTGCTTATAGTCTGTTTCCAAACAGAGACGTTTTCAACAAACGCCATCAGGAGTAACAGCATAATTATCAGCGCTGTACCCAACAACATCCTCAGCTTTTTGCGCTGTATTTAAATCAGTAGCAAATTGGTGCGCATGCGTGCAATGGCAAACTTAATCCGGTCCGCCTCTAGCGTAGGCCCAATAGATGATCAGTAAAAAAAACTCGAGAAATTTGATGACAATAAAAAAGACAATAAGTATTAATTGTAATCGTAAATCCAGGACCTGATAGTAATGCTAAATTATATGTTGAGATGTGTCTTTAAAGTGGTTAAGTAGGTTACTTGTATGTTAGAATCTTTACAAGACTTTGCAAGAGTGTACTTGTAGTCTATTATTATAATAATAATTATTATCAGCTTCTTGGAGCATCACACTGCATTGCACTCTCATTTTCAGGGTACATCCAGGTATGCAGGGGACTGATGATCTCGGCGGTGTGTCTCGGCTTATTCGGCTCCATCTTCTCTCTGGTCGGCATGAAGTGCACCAAGATTGGCGGCTCCGACAAAACCAAGGCCAGGATCGCCTGCCTTGCTGGATTCAACTTCATCTTGAGCGGTAAACATTGATGTGATGCAGTATGAGCTTATCGCCCCAGTACAGTCATTGATAATAGTACTGACGTTTTAATGAATAAAAACAGTAATAATTAACACAGTGTTGGGCAGACTGGCTAAGTACCTGTTGCTAGTTCTAGATGTAGTCTTTATCTGCAGTCGAAGTGAAGCCAGGTGTGACCGTACCATTAGAATCATCGCTCTCTTAGTAGCACACATTGGCTCGCAGGTCGCCAATGAGATTAGTCAACTGATCGTATGTTGACGTTCATCCTCCAGTGACACAGGATATATGTGATTGGTGACCCATCTGCTGCGGGAAAAAAGCAAGGGTACGCTGTCACATGCTCCAGAGGAGTCATGTGTGTAACCACTTCCCCCACACACCCCCCACCCCATGTGTGGAAAAAGGGGGGGGGGCACTGAACAACAGAAATTAAAAATGTTTTAAAAATTAACAACACTGTCTTTCACTATTTGCAGGTCTTTGCTCTTTGACTGCATGCTCTCTGTATGCACACCGGATAACCTCTGAGTTTTTCGACCCCATGTTCATCGCTCAGAAGTAAGTGGCTGCTTTTACATGCTTTTTCATTAATGATTTATGGGCTGACGTGGGAGATGCTTTAATGAGGGAAATGATCATCTTTACACATTAAACGAACACCGTGTTCTTCTCACGCCTCCAGAAAGCACAACTCAACGCACTCAGCATTCAAGCACATTTCTGCATGAACAAATATAGTCCAGCTTCCTAAAACTTGTGCGCTTACTTAAATTTCACTAAGATATTTCAGCTTGTAAGGGGACGATGGATGATGAATCCATAGATGATGATATATTGTGTATGCCTGAGATGAATAATGTTGTGTTTTACCTCCTGCCCTTAGATTCGAGCTGGGAGCAGCGCTGTTCATTGGATGGGCGGGGTCAGTCCTGTGCATTTTAGGGGGGACGGTTTTCTGCTTCTCCCTGGCAGAGGGATTCAGCTCCAGGTTAGTGTGTGTTCCTCCACTCCTGCACACAGGACTGTGGTCCTCACCTGTGGCTCTGCAGGGTTAACTATGAGTATTAACTAGGAGTGAGGACACAGGGTGAATTACATCAACGGTACCCCTTGGTCCTTGGGGATGCTGGTTTTCATTCCATTACAGTGTTTCCTCTTATAGTAGGCTGTTAATCGTTTTTAATTGGATAGTTTTGTAGGGTTTGTGTCTGGTACAGGCATACACATCTTACCTGTCATCTCACATAATGTTTACACAATTGCAGAGATGAGAATCACTGAAAACCACATGAAAGCGAGAGTCTTTTTTTAAAAGATTTTTTGCCCGTATTCAAAACAGTGAACAACGGTCATATGTGCCTTCGACGGCAGAGGTTCCATTTTGACTGTGACAGAGACGGGCTGAGTAGCGGAAGCCGCTGTCATGTGGTTTGCTGTATGAGCTCAGAGACAGGTAGAACAGCAGCATAGCGTAGGAGACCTGTTTGTTGTGGAGTGAATGTTTCCTTTGTTAATGTCCAATATCAGATCTTGTTCATCTGAAAGTCACCTTGAGGATGGGGGCCCAAGCCTCATACGAGGGGAAATGAAGAAATCGTGAACACCCCCCACCCACCGAGGCACACACACACACACACACGCACACACACACCAACCCCTTTCCTGTAAAGGGTGACTCAGAGGCCTGTGTGACTTTATGAACTCTCATCTGGTCCTCAGGACTGTGACTCATGCGCAGTGTCATTGCTGCCACGGCGACCCATTCACCATTGTAGAGCTAGGGCTTCCATGAGGCTGGGCCCCCCTTTAAGACTCCGCCCCATGTGTAACTTCCATGCTGGCTGCTTGTGTTACTGTTAAGTGTGTGTGTTTGTACCGATGAGTATCATTCTGAGGAAAGTGTAAGTGGCCACGTTTTCCGAGACCTTCATTTTAAATGATCAATTTCCCGTATCTGAAAGGCATGTCAGCACGTGTAGGTGACGTAAAAGTAAGATGTGCTGAAAGTAATATTTCAGAATGGAGCAATGATTAAATTAGACTTTGCCTCCTGCAGCTAACACTGCTAATTCCTGTGTCATTTCTCCAGTTCCAGGCGACCAGAGTACATGTACAGCGGAGCCCAGTCCTACATGTCCTCTCACCCCAAAGCCAACAGCAAGGCGACCGAGAGCGCGCCCAAGGCCCCCCCAGACTACAGCGGCTCCTCCCGGCAGTTCGGAAAGAATGCCTACGTGTAGCCAATCACGGGAGAGGAGGGGCGTGAATGGGAGTGGTCTCCTTGTCTGGTGGCAGGGGTCACGAACGCTGCTTGCCCCCTTTCCCTTTTGGACACGTGATGGGAAGGACTGAGACGGACAGGTGCATTCAGGAACAGAGAGAAACACAAACTATGCAAGCACAGAGCGACGGAAAATAACTGACTGAGACGAGGGAGAAGTTCAAACCCATGGCATTGTTAAAGCGTAGTCTTCCTCACCCAGCGCGATGACGACCACGTAGGATGAAGTCCCATGATCTGTTGGCAGGGAGTGGTTACCCTGTTTTCCCAGCTCTAAGGCACTTTTCGGGGGTCACAAATCCAGCTGTGGTGCTCCCCTCATGGCTTCCAGGGTCCTCCCTCTCCTGACAAACATCCAGCCCTATTTTCCACCATTTTCCTGCTTTCTACGTTTGTTCCAGCAATCAGAGAAGTATCTGTATTGTGAGGGTCTTTCACACTCACGTAGCACCGGCCTCAAGGGCCCCTCTGCTTTCCGCAAGGACGGGCTGAGAGAATGTGGTCACTCCCAAGAAGATTCGCCCTTGAAAGAGAGAAAATGAAGTAACTAAATGGCAAGGTGCTCCTCAAGTTCAGATCACTTGATAGCTAATCTCAAAACAGGCAAAAGACGAATGCTTTGATTTTAACGACCCTGAATCACATGTTTAACATTCCAATTTTTCAACTGGTAGACTTTTCACCATCTCGTTAAGGTATATAAGAGTAACATTCCTCAGCTCAGCAGTCATTGGGTGTTCCGTCTATATATTCAAGAGCAACAGTGAGAGTTTGAATGACATCTGCAGGCTCCCCATCTGTCAGTCTGTGTGTCTCCTGTCTTACTGTCTCCGTCTGCTTTCCACTCGCACTACAAAAATAGATGGTGATTGAATTCCCATTTATTTTCCTTTTCAGGTAGCTACGTTTTGCTAAGAATTCACATGGCTGATCTCAGTTTTATCCTTTGATCTTTAAAAAATGGAAACCTTATTTTAAGCACAAGCTTTAAAAAAACACTTTTGTAAACAACATGACATCTTCTGCAGTGATGCCTACAACTGATGCCACACATGGTCCTTTTTGATTGGCCGACATTATCTGTCTTCCTGGTTATGAACGACAGATAGGCTTATTCAGCACAAACTGCGATGGAGAAGGCTGTAACCATGGCTGCTCTCACCAGGGCGATCAGATGGAGATCAGGAGAGCTAGGGCAGAATGTGGCACATCTACGAATCTGTGCCAAACAGGAAGAGAACTACCCACATAAGCAAATTACGCTGCTTAATTCTGGTCTGACATCACCGTGTCGATACGTCTCCTTCTGCCTTCTACTTGCGTTAGGGCTCCACACAGAGTTATTCAAAGGTCTATCAACTGTGGTCATGACTCAGTTATTCTGGGCAGAACTGCAAGGGAAAGCATTTTAGCACTAAATTAACTTTTTATACTGTCACTCTTATCTAATGTACTTCTATTACATGATTTTTATACCTTTTTCAGTTTTTAAGCCTGTTCTTCTCTTTTTAGTCAATATGTTGTGTTGCTGAAAAGTGTATTTAAATGTAGTATTTATACTGTCTTTAATTCCAGCATGTAATTCATGTTTGAGTTCATTCCCCTGCAGTTATACTGGCACTGTACTGTACAATAAGTGGACCATGGAAAGGGTTAAATGGGTTTTTTTGTGAATCATGCACAGAATTTGCCCCTGTCTTTAAGGGCCCTACGCAGAACCTCATTTACTTATGCTGCTGATGCCTCGCACCTGCCCTGTAAATGTTTATAATTCAGCTTAAATATGTCCTCCATTTCCCTCTGTTAGCACAGGCATAAAGACTGCCAGCAAGACACAATGAACGTGTTCCATGTTTGTGGCGATTTTTAATGACTAGCAGTTTTGAGGAGATGGATGGGCATTTTCAAACGGCCCACCTATTCAGGTAAAGGTGTTTAGAGCTCAGAGCCTTCCTGAAGAATTAGGAAAGATAGACAAAATGTTCAGAGCATGTAAATTTATCCATTTTTCCTGGAATCACTTGAACCCAACCTTGAGGTCACAAGGAACACTGGAGGAATGGCTTCAGAAATATAATAAAGATTTGTTACCTACGTAAGAAGTTATTGGATATTGATTGAATATTTATCTGTGATGTTATCAATATTACAACATTAATTGTTTTTTTGGTTAGGTGAGTGGTCTCACATTTCAACCAGCAGTATAAACAAAGCATATCATTTGGACCCTCCATGCAATTTACAGGAAGCTCTGTCTGGCAGGGACAACCATTCCACAACTTCGAGATCACCTTGAAGCTGCAACTCGATACATTTACTGCTCCATTAAGCACCAAACTACTTTAGAGGCAGTCTAAATGCAGGATATTGTTGTTTTTAGAGTCATGGGACTCACATTAATTTTCAAGCTCGTCTACTTTTAAATGTTCGAATAAAAGCAACACAAACAATACAATTTTCAGGGTTTTTTTTGTAATGTGTGTGTGTGTGTGTACATGTACTAACCACAGATTGATAACACAAAGGTACATTGGTCTTCATTCTTAATTCTCAATAATGAGACATTTCCAATTAGTTTGCTTGTTGTTTGTTCGGTAACAGCTCAGTAACAGTTCTAATGATGCCATAAACCTTGACAGCTTATTCTTGCAGTCATTGTTTCTGTGGTTTTTCTTTCCTTTGTTCATGTAAATACGAGCGCAAAACTAAACTGCAAGTCGTATGGGGCACTT
Organism: Albula goreensis; assembly: GCA_022829145.1. NCBI lineage: Eukaryota > Metazoa > Chordata > Actinopteri > Albuliformes > Albulidae > Albula > Albula goreensis. The sequence goes on along the minus strand of CM040745.1, from coordinate 3,248,906 downwards.
CACTGCGTGACTCACAGACGTGGCAATGAGCCTCAGAGAGTCTTTTGAGACATTTTAAAATCTGTTGTCCATATGTCTTCATTACGAAGGAATGCACCAGTTCGGACCAATATAGCGCATAACGAAAGACAGAGGGCGCGCTCAGATGTGGCTGTTTTTCCCTTGTTAAATGTCACAGTGCATCTGAGTTACTCGCTTTTTAAGACAGCGAGGATAGGCGCCCCGCTGTGCAGCTGCTTTGTGTCAGTGTGGTTTCTCTTTGATAAAAGAGAATACACTCACACACAGAAACACACACACACACAAACACACACATGCACACACACGCAAACTCATTCACTCAAGCACACACATGCACACACGCACACTCGAACACACACACACACCCTCCCATATTAAATAAAACAAAAGACACACGCATATTGGTTTTTGCTATCTGTCAATAACAGATGTATGAGTGTATGGTGTGTATGTATGTATACACTGCACAGACATGACAGTGAAATTTCTCAGGGACACACACATGGAAGCCATTTTGAACTGACCCACATAAACTCCTCCCCTTCGAATCTGTGCCGAGCTCTTTAAGGATGCCCTCAGGTCTCTGTACGGGGGGGGGGGTGCCTGTACTCTCTGCACTACGCTACTGTGTGTCAATAACCCAGCATAAGGTGACCCTGTCTGGGGGCTGAGAGAGGAGAGGATAGGGTGTAGAGAGAAACATCCAAGAGCATTGGTTCTCAATGTCAGTCCTGGGGGTCCACTGCGCATGCTGGTTTTTATTCCAACCACAACTGCAACCCCAGAATCTTAACAAGCTGCTAATTGTTCATATTCAATGAAATTGTTCATGTTTTTCATGATAGAGAGATAATTTGTCATTATAGCTATGCCGTTCATGAAGAAAAGATTCTGGGGTTGCAGGTGTGGTTGGAATAAAAACCACTGTCCTAGAGATCTGCAATATCTGCAGGTTTTTTGGTGTTTATGATGCAGCTTTTCCCTGCTGTTACAAAATTCAACTCTCTTACCTGTGCTTCACGCACTACTGCCCTAACCGCAGGTCAAAGCGAAAAAAGTGAAATGAAACATTTGACCTGCAGAGGGCAGCATCGAACCCATAAACTGTGGCTGGAATGTGATGATTTTAAGCGGAAGTTCCTGGTTGGGGGGGGGTGTCCCAGGGAAGTTCTCAGCAAAACAGAGGAAAATTGAGTCTTTGTCATACAAACATTTTGCTTATATTACCATCCTTATTTAGATAATACTATTATAATTCATATTTTCATCTCTCTGATAAAATAAACCTTTTTAATAATGTGCCAAACTTACGTTAGTTATTGTATTTATTGCAAATGTTTTTTTTAAGGATCTTAGGACAAAGAACACTTTGGTATATTTTATAA